>VWZV01000351.1:88227-350189 GCA_013397155.1 Irena cyanogastra | reverse complement strand
GAGTTGATAAACGCAAGTTAAGAAACTTTTTTTATTACTGCTCATTTTCTAGTTTGCTATCACTATATAGTTGTAAGTACATTTTTCTCAAAGAATTTGAGGTCTCTGAGTCATCATAGTGTTTAAGACCCTTTGTATTTTAAAGGCATTTATTTTCTCCACTCAGAAGCAAGCTAAAACAATGAACTTGCACCCAGGTGTGTTGGACTACACGCTCTTCAGTAGCAAGTATATATTCCAGCTGAATGTATGGCATGAAAAGAACATGTAGAAATATTCTGGAGTCTGAACAAAATTTGAGAGGATCTGGAATTTTTTTAAATTTTCAGAATAAATGACAAAAAGCATGAATCTGTTGCAGGCAGTATGCTACTTGTCTTTAGATTGATCAGATATTAAGTATGCTGTTAACAGCCTTTAATTTTATTTCTGGTCTTTTCAACCAAGTCATAGCTGCTGTTTTTTCAGTCTAGTTTTAGATGTAGAGCTATCTAAGCCATTATGATTCTTTACTTCCTTTTGTTTTACATTGACTATCAAGGCAGCTTCCTTCAACGTTATCACTGCTATTAGATCCAACCACATTAATGCAATTGAAACCTTAGCAGTTTCTCTAATATTGCAGAGACTTAATGGTGCTATCTGCAGAGAAAATATCAAACATTATCAAATTATTTCATTCTCTTTATGACTTTTCCATTTCACAATCTGGGAAATGTTGAGTAATTCATAGGAGGCAATGTCAAATTTTCAGGCATTTTAGAGTCAGTGCTTCTGTGGGATGTGCCAAGATAAAACACATCAGTGTTAACATGATGAGAATAGATGTTTAACATACATATAATTTGGAGAATTGCAGGATACTGACAGAAAGTGTGGTGGTCAGAGAATGTAAATCCAATTTCCAATTCACACTAAAGCTGTGTGAGCTAGTAGATTAAAAAAACATGCATTGTTAATGTTCTATCTGGTTCTTGTAAGTTAGTGATTTATCTCACTAATTATTTGCCTTATGTTGTTTCTAAACATCTGTACAAGGGTTAGTTGGTATTAATAAACATTTAGGGCTTGGACATCTGTTGCAGATGAAATGTTTTCTCTTTATCAGGTTACTTTGGTTTCCTTTAGAGACAGTAAAATGTGTTCAATTATGGTCCTACACCAAAAAAATTGTCAGCCCCAGAGTCCAGGGCTTGAAACATTCATCCAAGACAGTTGGTTAGTTTAAAAGCTTCATAGCTATCTTGTGTTTCACATTATTAGGCAGATTGAGGTGTTTGTGCTTCAGTTTTTCATTTTGCTGTGTATGATGTGTCACACTGCAACTTTACCTGTTTTCCATCTGAAAGTGAACTGATTGTATTGATTATGTATTAGTTCTTAATCACTGACCTGTTTTTCTGTGCAGTTCACGTTGGTGAGGAGACTGTTTGTATTCTGGGATTTGTTTCATATTTTTGTTTCGAGTGTTTGTTTGAGTTTGGTTTTGTTTGTTTGTTCTGTTTTTTCAGGAGATTAGTTTATCGATGAGCTGACTGTATAAGCTAGTTTGTTTGTATCTGACCAAACCAAGTTGAAAACTGTATACTCATAAAATCTGAAGTCAAGATGGTTGGTCATCTACTCTTCTCGCTGTTTTTGAGAATGCAAGGCATGGTTTTAATAATTTTTGATACAAGTTTGTACCCTGCCTTTGTGAAGTGTACCCTGTATTACCAAAGCTTACTTATGATTTACCTGATGTTTGTAAAAATGTAAAAAATTTCTGTATTAGCCTTATAGGTACTAATTTTCACTATTATTAGCATCAGAGTTTACATGGATCTTAATTCTGATTGCCTTTATCTTCCTACAAATACAGCTTGTTGGGATTCTTCAGCAGGTAGAAAAATGGGAGGAAATTACGCTGTATTTATGTACTATTTCTAGAGTGCATTTACAAACAGGACTAGAGAATATAGTCTGTTTTCTTCTTCTTCACTCCTGCCTCTTTTTATAATCAGTCTTTTATGTCTGGTCTGTGGCATTACTGTTCTACAGGGAAAATGCAAAGGAGGTTTTTTTCTTAGTCTTTAAAAAAAATTAACAAAAACCTAGTTGTCATTGCAGTGGAAAGCATGGCATTATGTATTAATGTAAATAGCTCATCCAGAAAATCCAAAATGCAGACACATATGCACACATATGAACACGCACACTTACCTGCATATAGCATGTTTACTTTCCAGGCTTAATATTGGAGTCTTTTTTCCAGTATCACTCACTATTTCTTCTCATCACTCTTCCTGAAATTCCCAGGGTGTGTTGTGTGCTTCTAATTTAATGAAGAAACTTAACTTTGGGTTTAGATTTCATTTTTAATAACAAGAATGCAATTTTTGAAAGATTATTCAGTTTATATTATTAAGGAGTTAATGTACTTAGAAGTTTATTAACAAGGCATGTATTTTAAAATCAGAGAGGGCAATATAATTAATGCTCAGCATTCAAGGGAGTTAGTTTGTTATTCTGAAGAGCTCTATTTCCTGACATAGGCAAGTAAGAAGTATTTACTTAAGAAGTCAGTTTATTTCTGAAACAATTTGACAAGGGGGAGCTACTTTAGAAATGCAAACCAAATAATGTAAAACCAAATAGTTAATTGCTGTATGGACTTGTTCCAGTTCTTTCAAAGGAAGTTTTTTATAAATTGTGCAAGTAGTTGGCCACAACTCGAGGCTAAAAGCAAATTAAACTAAAAGCAAAAACCATAGCATTTAAACAGAAACTTTCTGCTGCTTCTAGTTTTGTCCCCTTCATATCTCCTATGTCATGAGAGACATGGGAAAATTGAAGGGGGTTTAGCAATGGACCACCAAGGTTGGGGAACTTGACTGATGTAGAAATGCTGGTGGAGCTATGTTTGTTGAACCTGAAGAGGTGAAAGTTCTGATTAAGGGAATCTAATCACAGCCTCCCTGAAATGTAGCTTCAGAGAGGATGTACATAGTTGTCTTCATGAGGGTGCACTGGAACAGGGCAAAAGGCAGCAGGCTCAGGTTGCTTCAGGGGGAGTTTTGTCTCTATAGAACAAGTCTGCACCATGAGAACAGTAGAATACTGGACTAGGTTCCCCAGAGAAGAGGTGAAATACTCTGCTTGACAGAACCCTGGGTAACCCAACATAAGGCTCTATTTTTCACAGAAGGTTAGACCAGGTGGTCCCCAAAAGTCCTTTTCAGCCTGCATTTTCCCAGTGGTTCTGTGAATCTGTCTTTCTCTGGTACTGAAGCAAATATGGGGAAATGGACTAGGCAGGCTGTGGTACTGCAAGTAACTTGTGGAGAATAAGAGTTCTAAGTCCTCTGATCAATTCCTCAGAGCAAAGCAACTGTACTGCCTTAAGGAAACGGAGTGGATGCACTTAAGGACACAGTGGTGCCCGAGCTCTTCGGAGGAGGAATGTGACAGATGGTGGGAGTGGAGGGCAAAGTACTCTGTGAATTTGAACATGAGTATTGAGAAGGGTAGCTGAACAGCTGAAAAAACCTAGGACAAGAAAAGGGGTGAACAATGAGGAAGAAACCAGTATGGGTTTGATATGCACTCGGTGTACTAAATGGTTTAGGCCTGTGTATTCACCACATGTGATAAAGTTGGGATGGCAGGACTGATGTGCGGGAGCCTTTATATACCTCTACATGCTGAAGGTAGTGCAGTGTGGATAGTCTTGGGTGGTTTTCTCTGGTAGTCCTTGGTTATTGAAAGGAGGAGAATTCCCTTAAAGTAATAGAGGAGGAAGGGTGCACCAAGACATTCGGGAATGTTTTGTCGTTTGAATCACGAGAACAGGCCGGAACATCACCACTGTGTCTTAAATATTTGAGAAAAGAGAGAAAGGAGAAAAAAAAGTGGATTTTTTAGAGCAGGTATTAATTAATGTAGTTATTTGTAGTTATTTGATTGTAAAATGGGCCATACAAACACAGAGATGAAAGAAAATACCTTTCTCTGAGTTCAACAATTTTTTTTCTTATTTTTTTATTGTTTCAGGGAAGTTGGATTGTCTAAGTAGATGGATATGGAATTTGCCTCGGTAATTCATCAAGGCATACTTAAAATTGTGGTCGCTTTTTTCTTCTACTGTTATTTTCTCCAGAGGGAAGTTAGTCCTGTCCTTAGACTGTTCTGGATCATTCCATTAGCTTCGTGCTGCAACCGTCAACAAAATTCTGCCTTAAGATGTTCGCTTTAAAATGCAATTGAGGGCATCTCTGAAATGTCACTGCCGTGTCTTGTAGGATGTGGATGTCAGATAACACTTTGCAGTATGATTTGGAAATTGTAAGAAAACCTGAATGTGTGCTTTAGTGTAACATTACTTTGTTCAGATCAGTTATTAATGCTGCCACTACCTGTTTTTATTTCCTGCTTAGATATCTGTAGGAGATAACCACTTTATAGAGAAGGCTTAATGACTTTACCCCTGGTTTAGGATGGGGAACATGAGCATAGGAAAGGAAAGTTCCTTGCCCAGTCAACCCAAAGAATTACTGACACAACTACAGTTACAATCTTCATCTTAAGCAATTGTTTAGTGAATGGGTTCTTCAACATGGCATGGTATTGGGAGAGGGAAAATGTTTTGGATTAAATATGACTAGTGTTTTATTTTTAGTATGAACATTGAGTAACCTATCAAAGAAATTGTCTCAATATGTGAAATTGTCTCTATCCAGATTTCTATTATCCCTGCTAAAGAAAATAGATTGTTTTCTGCCCTTGTCTCTTTAGCCACATGTAAGCCCAGTTGGACTTGGATGCTTGCATGGGATCCTGGTTCACATAGGCTATGGGTAGCCAAGCTTGTAACAAGGTCCATAGATTTCAATGTACTATAGAAATGCCATTTATCAGTATTTATTTATCACACATTTATCACACACTGTAATGTCTTCTATAAGGTAAATTTAGATTAGTGGGGAAAAGTGGTGTAGCCTCCAAAGAGCTGCTGCAGTGCCACACAGCTGTGATTTTTTTTAGAGGAAGCTTAATTTTAATTTAAGGATTTGAAGGTTTGGTAGTTTGATGCTGGGTTTTTTGGAGGACTTTTTTTCCATTAGTATATTTTTTACTGTTATTATGGGCACCCATAATTTTTCTTCCAGAATAAATCCAATCCAAACAGCTTAATATGTGTGTGATAAATTTGGAAGATTGTGCTCCTGCAAGTGCTTAAAAAAGTGTTTCTTCTGCGTCTCAGCATGCTAGGGTGGGAGGTAGAATAGCTTGATAAATTTTGACAAACAGCATGCTGTTTTGTAAAATGTTACTAGATCAAGCTGTCAGATGCCAGAGATTGTATATGCTACTTTTGTAGTTGAATATAAATTTTTTATGTTTATATAAAATCATCATTGGTTAAATACTTTGCCTTTTAGAGAATGCTGGAAATAACTACATCCTGAAAAACCGTCAGCTTACTGTTTTGAGGCTGTATAAATTCAAATTGTGGAGCAGAGTTGGTTCATAGTTTTTTTTATGAGTTTTTTCTAGGGCAATAATGAGAAGTAATTCATTTTGTTATTATTACTACTCTGTTAAAATTTCTGTAAATATCTCTGTCTGATTTATAGGTAGTAGCTCAATTCCAAATTTCTTTCACATAATGAAGCGACAGTTTACTGAAACAGAGTGGGATGTAATCAAGTCTATGAGTAATGAATGGATGCAGCTGGATATGTTTTATCGGCACTGGGTAATACTTCTTTTCCTATTTAAAGTCTGAAAATGTTCACATTCTTTTCTGATATAATTTATTATTTTCATTACAGTAAAAATGTAATCTTTTTGTGTTTGCATAGAAGCATAGAATGGTTTAGGTTGGAAGGGACATCTAAGATCATCAAATCCATCACTAAACTACGTGCCTAAGCACCACCTCTACCCATATTTGAAAGAATTTCAGGGTGACTCAACCGCTTCCCTGGGCAGCTTGTTCCAGTGATAAAAAAACATTTGATGAAGAAGTTTCTCCCATTGTCCAATCTAAACTCCCCATATGCTACCTGATACCATTTCATGTGAAGATATTCTTGGACTTTATATTTCAGGGATGATTTTAATACCAGAATAACTTTGAGAACCACAATACAGCTGACATTTCTGATGGTGTTTGTTAGTAGTTTTAAACACATAGCCTGAACAAGGCAAAGCATTCATATCTGTATGTGCTGCTGAGTAATTTCAGTTGCATGTTTATTTTAATGCAGCAGGTTAGGCTGGGTATAAACTATGCTGATAACTTTTTCTCTTGCTAATTTAATCAGTCTACCCTCACATTTACAGTACTATAAGTCTTAAATTTATTTTGTCTGCAATGTGTGCTCAGAAGTAATGTTTATAGAACAGTAAACAGCAGTTTAAAAAACAGTTTATAGCCATATAAATAAAATACATTTTTTTGTATCTTTTAGGCCTTAAAAGAAAGCTTCTTAAAGGCCGTTGGAGTTGGAATTGGCTTTAACTTGCAAAGAATTGAATTTAATGTGTCTCCATTGCAACTGGAAATAGGGAAGGTGTATAAGGAGACAAAAATGCTTCTGGATGGAGAAAAAGAAGAGGAGTGGACATTTGAGGTAAAGAACATGTTTTCACTACTGATAAGCAGTCTCAACTCTTTATCATGGCATTGCGTGTTTGATTTTTTTTTTAATTTTAACTTCGCATCTTTCCTCTGTAGAACCCCATTGAGCCTGTATTAATCAAAACTTAGGATATAAATCTGCAGCATTTAAAAGATTTTTTTTAAGTTTGCAAAGACACCCCATAGATGGATTAGTTATAATGTCTTTTTTTTTTTTCCTGTGCCTGGAATGTATTTCCTGCACTCTGGGAAGGTCCTAAGGTATGCAGTAAGTTGACAGAAATATATTCAGACCTGATTTCTTGAACAGGTCTAAGATTTAAAGTTCTTCATCAGTTGGTCTAGATTTGTTGGACCCAGTAACTGAGTCCAGCTGTGTTGGACCCTCCAACTGAGTCTTGGGGTTTGGGCTTTTGTTTTCCTTCTTCAGAGTTATTGGGGCTTATCACTAAAACATCTATCCTTTCAGCTTTGGTAAGAAATTATCAGTATCATCTTGTGTAGTTTAAAGGATACATAGGGGAAAAACTAATAGGGACATAGTTTACTGGTGGACCTGGCAGTGCTCGGTTAACAGTTGGACTTGCAGGTGTTGAAGGTGTTTTCCAGCTGAGATGATTCTGATTCATAATGATCTCCAATTATTTAATTACCTAGAAAACAAGCTTTAAAAACATGAAATGACAATCCTGTTTCTCTACACCCCAGAGGCATGTTTGTTCAACCCCTTTCAACAAAGCAAAAAAATGGAACAAACTGTCAAGTGCACTTTTCAGTAAGATTATTCAGTTTCAAATCCATATTTGCATTTTGAAAATACCTATATTGTTGGAGACAGCTGTTCCAATAGAGCTGTCTAAATGACAAATTTCTGCTGTATATTTATTTTCTTTAGTATACAAACTACATGTGCCCTGTGCATGTGGTATGAAAGAATGAATGTTCCAGTAATGTTTAACTTCAGAATATTAAGTTTCTTTCTTCACAGTTCATTCCTTCATTCAGCATTCCTATCCATTTTTGGGTTTGTGTTAAAAGTCTATGCATACTAAATCAAACCTCTTACTCAATTCCTGTATAGTATAGCAATATCACTATGTCATGAAATTCACTGGCAAAGGAAGTTATTGGGAAAGCCTGTGATAAGTCTTGTACCAGAATGCTTTCTGTGTTACTGCAGTGTACCATGGCCAAGGGAACATCTGCCTATCTTCATTGAATTCTGGAACTCCTCGTTTTGGTCTTTGATCTGCCTGTGGTTGATTGACAGAAATAGCCTGAAGATGATTATGAAGATAGCTCTCTGTAATACTTAAATGCTTTCTAATTGTTCGAATTTTCCTTATTACTTGCCGTTATTACTGCTAGAACATTCATGCAGTTTTTGTCTGAGGAATGTCTCCATATCCACACTTGCCCACCTGCTTCCCAAGAGTGCAGCATTATAATGAAGCAAATTCTTGTATTTCAAAGAAAGGGCTTAATATCAATTTTCCTTTAAATACAAGCTCAATTGGGATATAATTTCATGTAAATATCAACATTAATTAAAATTAAATACATGAAATGTTTTTCAGTTACCAATCTCTGGAGAGCCTAAAATTAAGCATTGCTTTACTTTTTTGTCTCTTCCCAAGTTTCTTTTAATTTTGTGTCCGTTTTCTTACTTAGAAAAGTCTTTTTTTGTCTCATCAGATTTTTGAAATAACTTGTTAGTTGAAAACACTAATTTTGAGAAATCTGAAAGAGTCTAAGAATACCTATTACTGATACAGTCTTTAGGTTCCCTGTTGTGCCAAGTTTACTTTAGGGAGCTTTTTCTATCAATTAACAAAATACAATGACCTCACTTCTACATTTCAACTGCCTATATCTTAGTGAAAAGAAAAGAATCAAAGAGAGCAAGACTGTTTAAAGTTAAATTATCACATATTTTTGATTGATTCATTGCAGTTTTAAAGAGAACCTAATTTGCTAAAAATGGAAGGGAGAAAAAAAGGAGATTTTATCCATTTAAATTATACAAAATATTCTGAAATCTCCTTCAGAAAGTACCATGTATATGAAAAAGAAAACTTAAATTCGTAAAGATGAGGAAAAGATCCACAACCTTATACTTGTCATGGCTAAAAGGTCAAGAGAAATATTAATGAATCAGAACGAATCAAAGTTGACAGTATTTGAACACCCTGTAACTGTTCAGTCAGATCAAGGCCAATTCAAATTGGAGATAGAATTCTATGTGAACAGTGCAAAAAGGTTTCTCTTGTTTAATTGTAAATACCAAGTTTTTACCAATACCAATAATACTTTGTTATGCAGTTGACTGTGTGTGGTCCTTTTACCAAGAGTTTAGTTTTGCTTGAAGTAGCTTTGCCCTCATTCACTCCCCACATTTTTTGGCTGAATGGAAGGCAATTGATCAGAAACAGCCTCTTCTTGTTTGATCTTGATGGAAGGATTTAGCTTTAGGGTCTTGTTTTTATATATTACTCTAGAGCTTGCTACGCAAGCTGTTTTGGAAGGAGTTGGAGGAAAAAAAAGCTTCTTTTAAGAGCATCAATCTTTGCTATATGTGTTGAATGTTCTTTATTCATATAGACAGTTCATGCTTTCCTCATTTTAAAAAGGTGACTTTGTTTAATAATAACTAAAGGACACCTAGCCCAGTTATCAGTGATAACAGTGTTTTGTCAGGGTTTTGATTCAGGATGGAGTCATTATGATGATGGTGATGATTATTATTATTATTATTATTATGGGTAATTCTATATGCTCCGTTTACTTCCTTTGAAGAGAATAAACTTGGACAATAGTCCCAGTTTCATCTCTGGTACAGTTAATTTTCCTCTTAGTAGCTGGCATAGTGCTGTGTTTTGAATTCAGGATGAGAATAGTGCTGATAACACTGAAACAAAGTCAAGGACTCCAGTTTCTCAAAGTGCCCTGCCAGTGAGGAGGCTGTGTGGTATGAGCTGCCTACTGCTATGACAAGAATGAAGTAGTAGTTAATTCTAGTAAAAACAAAAGAAATTGATTGAAAACAGTTATGACAAGTTCTATCATTTATAGAGATCAGTGCAAGTTTTTAAGATAGATAGATTTGTAGCAGATCTTATATATGGAAAAAAAATATTGGCACTGGAACTATATTGGCACAGGAAAAGATTTCCGAGAGAACCTGTGGATGTCCCATCCCTGGGAGTGTGTAAGGCTAGATTGGATAGGGCCCTGAGCAACCTGGTCTAGTGGAAGGTATCCCTGTTCAAGTCAGGGGGGGTTGGAATGAGATGATCTTTGAGGTCACTTCCAGTGTAAGCCTTTCTATGAGATTACGGAAAATAAATTGCTAGTTAGTGATTTGCAAAATATTAAATGTATTTGTGACCCTTCCCTGATTAGTCCCAGTTGTGTTCAATTGATCAAGAAGAATGACTGCACAGTACTTACTGGAATCGATATTAAGGAGGAATCTTAAATGAGACATAAAGACATTTCTGGTTTTGTACCTACCTCAACTTTGGATACAGTTATTTTATATAGGAAGCACACAATTTATCGTAAACTTTGCTCTGGGATTAAGAATCACCTGGCAAGATTGCTGTTGCACAAATAACTTCTTGCATTTTTTCACAACAGATAATTGCTTGGTTTGTTTATATGCAAATAGATTACTTCCAGAGCATGCATTTCAGAGAGAGATTACCTGGGTCAATTTGAAACATATTTAGTAGTTGCTGGTGTGCAACTGTAGTTGGCATCTTTCACCCTCAGCAAGAGAAGTTAATCCTGTTGCATTGTCAGGAATAAATAAGAACGGAAACTTCTATTTCTTAGACTAGCTAATCCAACTAGATTCATTCATCAGTCAGTTCTGTGGCTGGGAAGGTACAGATTCATCACAAGCTGTCTGTTGTTGAGTGAATTAATGATGATTCGAATTCCAGACACATCATTCTGCTGAGTCTTTGAAATGAGATCATTGTAAATCTCTATGTGTTCTAGTAACACTTTTGTTTTGTACAGACAAAACCAAATTTTGGTCCATTATATGTCTTTTGGTTTATAGAAAGGAATCTTAACAAAACAAACTCTCTACCCTGAAGGAATTTTATATGATTGTCCTCTTTTTGTTAATCATCTATTTCCATTTAAGATACTGATTTTATAAGCTGGTATAGCGGTATCTCCAGGGAAACAAGCTGATCCGTAGTTTCAGTATGTTTCACTAATTCCATTGCTTAAGGTTTTTGCTGGTCGCTAGTAAAGGCCAGGAAAGATGTTCCTTTGTGTATTTCATTTGGATTTACATTGCTCTGAAACAGCAAAGATAGATGAAGGGCATAGTTTATGTTTTACCGTAAGATGCTGAAAACTCTTGTGACCACAGAGGATACATGAAATAAATGAAATGGAACCTTTTTCATTCAGTGTTCATTGGGCAGGCTCTCTGCAGGGAAGGTGTGTCTAAACAATCACTGCCTGTTAAATGCAGCTTTGAACTGAAAAAAACCCAGTATTTTGCTAACAATATGTAAAATAATATCTATAATATGTTTTAGTTGAACAAACAAGAAGTAATACAAGTTGACCTCACAAAAAGAAAATTCTGTGCTTAAAGCTGTTTGCAGACTTCTGGTTACAGGTGTAAGCCACTGCTGAATGTGCTGTACTGTGCCCTCTATTCTGATCTGTCTTTGACCTCTTGGACATGCAAAAAAAAATGAAAGAAGGGCAGAAAATGAAGCAATTAAAAAGGTGATAAAGTAATTTTTCCATCTAGAGGAACACAAAATACTGCCCCCCTAGAACTATAAAAACAGTTTAGCAACACCTGATCAAGCATGTAATATTCATAATCTTTCTTATTTTTGAGGAAGTTACAGAAATTTGCCCACTGAATACAAGTGGTTACCTTTGAGATAGCATTCTTTATGCTTGACTTACTTTCAGTTTTGTATCCTAGTAAAGGAATGGAAAACCCAGTAAAATACCCCATAGGAAGTACATTTATAGCGCCTGCTATGTAAAGTACTGCTTATTGTGTAGGTTTATTAGTGTTTCTTATATTATATAAGTCTTTTTCTTAATCTAGACAGAATTGAAATACTCATTTTCTTACTAGCACTTTGCAGAAAGGTATGATAACACGAGCTTGATGGTGGTTTTTTTTGAGTAGGTGAGGGTTTTAAAGTTCACTGCTAAAGCTGTCAAATGGGCACAGTTTTGTTGCTGAAGAGATCAAAGTAAAAGCACAGTTCTATTTCCTCATCAGCACCTCTCAGCCAGGGCACCCATGTTTGCCAGAAACATCCCCCAACTTTACAGTTGTCCTGGTGCTACACATGACTGGAGCCAGCTGCTGCCTTGGCTGAGCTGGGCTGAGTAGTTTTGAGCTGAGCAGCTTGGCTTTCTTTTTATGTATGTATATATATATATAAATATATAAAATATATATATATTTAAAAAAAAATATATATGTGTACACCCAGGGCTGTTTTGGAGCCACAGAAATGGTATCCTGGCAACTGAAGCCTTTGAAAATTCTGTATAGTAGATGAACTGTAGAAAAGCCTGATGCGCACTGACACTGTTGTTCTAAAAGATATTTTGCTTAGATTAAAAGGGGAGAAAAATGAGGCAACGAACAACCCTTCAGAGGAAATAGGAGGGCATCATTGTGCTTTCTTTATATTATAATACAGTGCAGTTAGAATATTTCCCAGGGAAGCCAAAATTGGAGATTCAGTCCTATGTCCCAGGAAAACATCCCAATGACTTTCTAATTTTCAGATTAATGGCAATATTGAAATGGATCACTTTTCTAGGTAAAATTCTTGTTACTCCTGATTTCTGGTTTAGAAAGTGTGTAGAAATTACATGAAAACTTTTGAATAAAGAAGCAGGGAAAATTTTATTTTGCCCCTTTAGATATAAATATTTTTAAAAGTCAGTGGAATTACAGCTTGGCTATAGAATAAGCATTATTCAGAAACAGTAAAAGTCTTTGGGATTCTTTTTCCTGAAATTGTTTTGCATAAATTTTTGGTCTTTCTAGAAGAAAACACTTTCAAAACAAAGTATTAAATAAGTAAAAAACTCTATTACTAAATTTGCATTATACATCTAAAAATGTTGATTCATATTTACACATTGCAGTACTCAGACTATGTCACTAATTCAAAGTTGTGCTCTTAGATGCTGTCTGAAGCCAAGAAGGAGAGAGTCAGTGGTTTAGAGTTTACAATGATGACAGTGTTTTTCAGAATACCTTTTAAAGGTTCACAGTTCATCTCACTGGAAAAGGATAGCTAAGATGGGTTATATGGGTTTGGGACTTAGAAGGGATTAGTAAAGGAATGCTCAGGTCACAAACTTGAATAAAAATATCTACAAATGGATAAGGTGAAGGTAGTCTATAGTAATCTGTCTTCAGCCCTGTGAACATTTTAATGTGTCTGCATCACTGAGCTCTCCAACAAAACTGCTAAAAAGTACTATTGCTTTTTGAACGTCATTCATATTTCATTCATATTTTAAAGTATTTTAGGTGATCTTGTGCTATTGTTCTGAACCATACTCTAAACACTTATATAGTCTATACTCTGGAAACAGAGTAAAGAAAATGCATTGACATTGCCATTTTTCATCTTTATTAGGAAACTCGCTTGGATGACCACCATCATGTTGCAGTGGCGCTTGGGAAACGGGAGAGATTTGTACAGAAGGATTCTGATGTAAGGAATTGTGAAGTAATTTCATCTCTTGGTGATCACTTGAATATAGACTTACACTGTAGCTAAAGTGTGTCATCTCATATACAGGGCCAAGAAGAAGCTTATCCTGGGCACAGTATTAACCAGAACCAAGCAGTATTATGGAAGTGTTTCCTCTAGTTCTGCTGTGCCTATTCCAGGAAAAGTCTGTGAAGGAGAAATAGTTTCAGAGGACAGCAACAGATAATGTCAAGTCTGTAATGCATGTATTCAGTGTGTTCGTTCCATAGAAGATTAAGTGATTGTTGTCACAGCCTGCTAGTACTCATGTGGAAAAGATGGTTTTTACAGAAGGAAGTGGAAACAGTGAACCAATCTGGACTGATAAACTTGTATGACACCTCACCAAGTTGACTTTAGTGGGGGATTGTCAGTGCGTGTGTCCCAGAACAGATCCATCGCTCAAACACCATTATGACAAGATAACCCTTGAGACAAGCAGCGACAACCAACAGATGGGAAGAGCAGCAGTGTTAGTCTTCATTCCATGTGGTGTCTCTCTGGAGAGAAAGGGAAAAGCTACTTAAAAGCTTTTCATGATTTTCAGTGTAATTTAAAAAAGATGCCAGTCATGAAAACAGCAATAAAAGTCAAATTTAAGGGACAGGCAGATTTGCAAGTTGTAGCCAAAACAGCCAGACAGTCAGCAAATGAGAGTGTGACAAATTGCCAGATTTTTCTCTGGTTTTCTAGTTGCTCACAAGAAAATTGGTCAGTTGTTTTCTGTTATTTAGATACAAAGATTCTACCAAGAACTAGAAAAACAAGAAAATTAGGAATGGATAAAAATATGAAAGTGGTAATGCATACTATCTATCATGGTAAGAAAGTCTATGTTCATGGATAACAAAGGGAGACAGACCTTTTAACTAGTATTGGTTAGATTGAGAAAAAGAGGTATTAAACTCCCTTTGAGGATTTACTGTGATCAATCAGTGGACAAATATTTTTTAAGAAATTATGTGCATTTTTTTGGCAGGACATACTTAGTTCCTGGTGGGGTTGCACATTATCCTTCTGATAGGAATACTGATAACTCTTAAGTCTGAGGTGAAAAGAAGGTGACCGTTATTTCAAAAGACATTCTACAGGAATTGTAGCATTCTACAGGAATCCAGGGTTTTTAAGTATTGACCTTCACCACCATGGTCACTTACCTTAAACATAGCACAGAAAAAATAGTCATGATATCAGAGGTTATGATGAAAAGTCTTTTTGAATCAAGAGTCTCAAAGGCTTACTTGTCTGCTGACTAAATTTATGATGACCTAAATTTCATTATCTCAGTTCAATGAAGAAAGGTCATTTTAAGCAGAACAAGAGACCATTCTGAGACTCCCCAGTAAGGAAATTAAGTGAAAATTTATGTGCTGTTGCATTGTGCCTTTTAGGCCTTCTTCTAAGAGGAACATGGCAGAAATGAAAGTTGCCTTCTCTCTTTGTAAAAGAACCATAAAAAGGATTCTATTTATTGCTAGATGTGTTGAAAGAAAAAGTTGTTCGTTCTAGCTTAATGTGTGTGTAAATGTTACCCAGTTGTTTCAGGATGTCAGCATTTATGTCTGTTCCCTCTCTGCAATCACAGGAGTAATTCATTATGGTCTGCTTGCAGAACATCTGTTTTCAGCTTTCTTCACAAAATGGTGGCATGTACCTACAAGCCCCAGGAAAGACCAATTGTTATGTCAATGTACTGTAATTAAAAATCACTGGTGTCCAGAATTGCGTCAAAATGCTAGTGACTGCTGTATCCTGGAGGAGACAGAACATTTGTCTGTGCTCTTAACGTAGATCTAGACATTTATCTGAGGCTCGTCTCAATAAAAGATGGCTGAGTTTAAAATTCTTTATAAATCCTGTGTAGGATATAAAGTGTCTTCTGTCTGTCATTTGCTATACTTCACAAGAGTTGTGATGCATTCAGTCAAGACACACTTCCTTCAGACAAGCACACGCTGAAGTTCAAGCTACATCTGTTAACAACTACTTAGCTCAGAGGCTTGGTTCATATTTGGTATGTGTCTGTAATGTCACTTGCATGGCTCTGGCACCATTCCTGCAGCTTTACCTCATCTCCAAAATGTCAGATGAACAGAAATGTCTCAACACCATGTCACTTTTGTAAGGACATAAAGTGAGAGGCAGCTCAATCTTTTTCTGCTTTCAATCTGCATTGACAGCTAAGAGTTCTTTTGTGTTGTTACAACAAGTAGAAACCATTTTGTTGTCTCTGCATTTATTCTTAATGGTGGTCTACTGCTTAAATACTGAAGTGGAGAATTTTTGCTTTTTGCCTATTTACTGACCTACCTTCACTGATGTGACAGGGATAATACAATCCTCAAAGTAGACCTCGGACTGAGTCACCTCCAGCACTTGGATGTAAGCAAGGAAGGATCTCCAAGGTACAATAATGAACAAATTCCCCAAATCATCTGAAACTTAACATGCTAGAGTGCCTCTGAAGTGCCTGTACACCAGTGCACTCAGGATGAGGAATAAACATGATGAGTTAGAGATCTATCTGTGGCTGCAGAGTTCCAACAGCATGAGATGGTGGAGTTCAGGATCCTGGGGCAGTGAGGAGGACTCATAACCCTTAACATGAGGAGAGCAAACTTTCTCCTCCTCAAAGCACACAGAGGGGTCATGTGGGATAAGGCCTCAGAGGAAAGCTGAACCCAGGGAACCTGCTTGACATTCAAGGATCATCTCCTCCACTCTCAAGAGAGTTCTATCTCACTGCATATGAAGTCAGGCAAATAGGTCACAAGGTTTGCATGACTGAACAGGGAGCTCCTAAGCCATATTTGGACATAGAAAGGGAAGCATACAGAGGTGGGAGCAGGAATGGGTAACATGAGAAGAATACAGAAATATTATCTGAGCATTCAGGGATGAACTTAGAAAAGCTAAAGCCCAAATAGAATTTAATCTGACCAGAGATGTTCAAAGCAACAAGAAGCGCTTCTGTAAGTGCGAAGAAGCCAAAGGGCAGGGTTTTGCTTAACAAGACAAGAGTGTTGAAAGAGGCTGAGGTGCTGAATGCCAACTTTGCATCACTATTTATTAGCAAGGCTGGCTGTCAGGAATCCCAGGTTGCAGGGATGAAAGAGGAAGGAGCAAGAAAGATGCGCTCTTGGAAGAAGAGGATTAGGTCAGGGAATGCTTGAGCAAACTGGATGGGTGTAAGTCAGTGAATATTTATGGGATACAGCTGGCATTGCAAGGCCCCTCTCAGTAATCTTTGATTGATCATGGGGACTGTGAAAAGTGCCCAAAGACTGGAAGAAAACATGGAAGAAGGAGGACACAGGCAACTACAGCAGCTTCACCATGATTGCTGGAAAGGTGGCAGAACAGCTAATCCTAAACACCGTTTCCCAGCACAGCAAGGACAAAGAAATCATCAGGACTAGTCAGAATAGCTTCACTAAGAGAAAGTCATGCTCAACCAACTTGGTAAATTTCTGCCATGAAATGACTGGCCTGGTAGATGAGGTTAGAGCAGTGGGTAATTGTCTACCTGTATTGGAAACTGGCTTAAATCCTGGGCCCAGGGTATGGTGATAGAGGTACAAAGTCTGGTTGGAGGCCAGTTAGTAGGGGTCAGTACTGGGTCGAGTCCTGCGTAACATCTCCACTAATGAACTGGATGATGGTGCAGTGCACCCTCAGCAGGTTTGCTGGTGACGCCAAACTGGAAGGAGTGGCTGATACACCAGAGGGTTGTAGTGCCAGACAGAGAGACCCTGACAGGCTCATCAGAAATGAGTCAGTTTGTCTGATGCACCAAGTAACACCACTGCAGAGGAGCCCTGCTGAATTTTATGAAATATTAAGCATTAAGAATATGTTGCTCAAGCAAATGCCAATGTAGAAGAATCAGCTGTATTTATGTTTGATTTATGCAGACTGTACTATCTGCCCTGCTGCCTGGAAACAATTATATTTGGAGATGGCATACAGCAGGCTGCACAGTAGTATGCTCAAAAAAACAAACCTCAAATCTTTTTATTCTTTGAAATGTGATTTTCTTTTTTTCTTGGAGTGGTGAAACTAACATGGAGACTGTGACACTGTCATCTCTAATTTCTAAGTCCACATTTAATCGGATTTAACATGGGGAATTGCAGGTTGATTCTGACCACTTCAGTTTTTAAGTAGCACTTAAGTCTGAGAGAAGCATGCAAAACATCAGTGACAACTGGTGTTAAAATGAGTACAAATAGGCACAACTAGTGGAATAAATCCTCGCACAATTGTCTCAAATAATCATATCTGCTGAAGAATGAAGTACAATTTGTTTGATGGTGGTCTTTCTCTTTTTTACTGGACTTAAACATTATGTTATACTTGCAGTATTCTATAGCCCTTGTTCCATCAGTTTTATGAACTGTGTTCCAACGAAAAACTTAATTTTTCTGTGTGGCCAGTTACATGCTTCTAATAGTTACTGTGTGGCCTAAGTGAGGGGAAGTGACATTAGTCTCAAATGTAGAATATTTTCTTTCTTCTTCAGTAAGCAAAGTGTAGTTTAAATGTGACAGAGAATTTTACAGGAAAAAAAAAGATATTTATTGATTCATGTTATGCTAATATGTGTTTTCTTTAGGTCCATTCCATGGAGCCTGACCAACCGCAGTTTACATTATTGACTTTTGAAGATTTAGTTGCCTCTGGTGTTCCAGTCTCACCTGAGGATTCTGCATATTGGGACAATTTCTGTTCAAAGCCGGAGGGTCCAGTGAAACAGAGTTCACATTCAAGATAAGACTGTGTATAAGAAAAAGAAACTTGTCAAAGTTCTTATGCTGTTATCCTGTTTAATTTGAAGTATGGGAATAAGTGCACATATGTAAATAAAATGTATCTTTCCCTATTTAAGCTGACAACCTGATTTTCATGTCACTTCATTGGAATTGTAGGGAGGACATGTTTCCTTACTGAAGGAGTTCTGAGAAGCCTAAACCAACATTTCATCTCCTTGCCTGTGGTTCTTATACTTCAGTAATTGTCCAGGGTAGGAACAGAAAGCAGTTGTACAATGATGTTCATTAGTGAACAAGTGTTTAGTATATAAAAATGTGTTTCCGCACTTATTTATGCTGATGCTTTATGATACTGCTTTTTCTCTTACAAAAATTATTCATTTATTCTCAGATGGACGAATAAAAAATTTGGTATGAATTCTCATGGTGTACAACACTTGGTGCTTGTGTAATGCCAGGCTGAAATGGTCTGTAGTAGTCTTGTAGCTACATGCGTGCAAAAATAGTTTGAGACAGGGAATTAATTTACAACTATTTCATAGTCTTTTCACTTCTTATCTTTGTAAATTAAAGCTTCATGTACGCAACTTAGTATTTGTCTTTTAACGGTTCTTTTTTGTATTTTTTTTCTCAGCAATAGATGCAAGCCAAGCAGCAGTTCAATTTTCCTGGGCTTACCTTTTGCATTAGTCATGGGGGGAAACCCAAAGAAAAAAATAAAGCTATTTACTTTTTTCCAAATAGTCTTGTAACATCTGATGAGAGAATATTTTACTGTCCTAACATCAAATGAAGGTTTCTGGAGACCTGTAGATCTTGAGTGCACATCTAGAATATTTTGTCTTCTTTTTCAAAACAAATGCTGTTTTGTGCCATTACCTCTCATTCTTCTTTCTAGAAATCATAGATACAATGTGGTCCATCTAAATTTAAGAAAACATACTGAACAGAATGATCTTTGCACAAAAATAATTGCCTTCTGTCCTACAGTTAAACATAGATCTTCATTGAATTTGGGGTTGTATACAACTAGGCTGTGCCCTGTTTTCTGGTGTACGCCATGAAAAGGAGAATCTACGTGTAGTGTAACCACTGAATCTGTGCCTTGTTACAAAGATGAAGAAAAGTTTGCGAGAGAGGATGAATTTTACAACTATTATACAAGCATTTGGAGTGCTGCTGTAGATAATTCTGAATTCAAACATGCTGTTAAACTCTCCTGCTTCCAGTGCTGATAAATATTTTTTTCCGTTTCTATGATTCTCTCATCCTGCGTGCTAATCATAGTGTTTTGCTTTTTTTTTCCCCTCCAAAACTACAAATCAGTGAAGCAATGACTCTTCCCTCCAGACTCTACAGGGGCTAAATTAGATGTTCAGTAACTTCAAATCTGAAGTTTAAAAAAATACAGAATATTGTATATACAAATTCTAAGTCATGTATTCCAGATTGTTTGTCTTTTGGAAAAATGAAATTCTACTTGCAGTAAATAATTTGCAATCCACAGAGATCCAGTATATGCCAGTCAGTCACTGGACCCATCAATTGCAGCTTTGCCAGACAATTTGAAGTTGCCAACTTTTTTGCTAGGACAATGAATCAAACTGCAAATATGGGATGAGCTGAATAGAGAAATTCCAGATCTAGATTTCTGGGGATGAGATAATTAATTTCGTATTAGAGATCAGTTATTTTTGCATGGAAGCAGTTTCTCTAACCAGAAATTTTCTTTCATTGGAAAGAGTTTTAAAAGTATTAATGAAATTATTTATAATATTGTGCTTGCATGTAAGTAGAGAACAAGCCAATTTTGTTGAAGTAGAAAATTGTGCTTGGTTTTCTTGCAAGGAATATGATAGTTTTCAAGACTTTATCTAATTACAAACAGTTTGTTTTGGTTAGTTTTCCATGAAGTAAAATCTTAGTTTAGAGTGGTTCATAAAGAATTGTCTAGAAGACTGCAGTTTCTCATGGTATGGTTTTTTTGTTGTCTTTTAATTTACACTGAACTGTTTGAAAAATAACGTTAATCTCCTTTTTAATCTTAATAGCAATAAGGTTAGGTGATGGAAATGCCTTTTGAAGAGCCACTTGAGTCAGGTTGTTTCATGGCAGTGCAAGTGGATGCCATTGTTATGCTTGCTTTTACCTCAGTGGGAAAGAGCTGCTGGATCGTTACGGAATTTTTGGCTAAAAGCATGCTGCTAAAAGGCCAGCAGGACATTCTGACTCCTCATGAATGTGAATGATCTTTCTTAAAGTCAGAAGAAAGTTTTTCTAGGTATCTGTGCTGTGGAGGCACATGCTGAAATAAGTGTTGCTAGTATGTACAAATAAATTAATTTCACAGTTTTAAGATAAATTTCTTTTTTAATCCACCATCACAATTTTTGCTGATAAAAAGATAATTGAGCCCTTTCTCCACACAAGGCCACAACACAGACTTATTTGCATTTCCACAGAACACAGTCCTAATGGCCACAGAGTCCCTCTGCCATTTGAGAACAGCTCCAGCTTCCCTCACAGTTGTCAGCCCAGTCCAGGGTAGGTGAGCTGACCTTTGCTGTCTCCCATCATTCTTTTGTCCCAGTTACATCTAAAAGCCTCAGAGCCTTTAGTTTCCTTCTCTAGAGCTCCATTCCTTTGTCTGTTTTGTTTTCTAGGTACTGTCTTTGTCATAACTACCACATGCCTGAGAGAGTAAGAAGCTGCAAAAACACAAGCTCTGCTCCACATAAGCCTTTCCCAGTAGTGGCTGCAGCTGGGAGACTTTTTCGCTATGGAACAGCATTGGCCTGTCCTCCTGTTTCTGCAATTCTCAGATTTCAGTCTTAGATTAGATTTGCTGTCCTAGGTGGCATATCAACACAGTGTTTCTGAGAAGTATTTATTAAGTCTCTGACCAAAAAATAAACTCTAAAAGTTTTGGTCTTCAGTGAAAAGATTGTTAAAAGGGAATAGATGTGTTTTAGTTTGGACTTGTTCACAACTTCTTGTGTCTTACATCAAAATAGTCGAGTGAACTTCAGGGGGTAAAACTGGGTTCAAGGCAGTTAGCAACTGTGTGACAAGAGACGGGTGCAATTTGATGTGAAAATCTGTAACTTTGAACAGTGGATCATGTGAGTTCACTCAGCCTTTTACAGAGTCTGTAAACCTACAGAAGATTGTTACTATCTTATGGGATCAAATCCATGGATGTTAATCAAGTGTGCTCATTTTAGACAAGAAATCAGAGATGCATCAACAGACGTAGTGTATATATGATGGTTATATTTGTGCTCTGGGAAACCTCCAGGCAACAGCTCCACTTTAAGCAACCATCTTTAGCCAGGACACTGCAATAAGGAGATGATTTGTGAAAAAGTTGATGCTTATGCAAGTCAGCATAGAGTGCCCTTTGTTGGAGCTTTACAGGATTATAGTGCTACATTCTACAAAGAAAACAAGTGGTTTTCAGCAGAAGTGATACAACCATGTCTAAAACAGCAGTTGAGACTGTCAGCCTTAACTGCTGCCTAATTCTGCAGGTGTGCTTCATTATCCTCCAGAATACAGTTAGTTTTGATTACTTCACTCTCTGTAGAAATGTAAGCATGAAAATAAATTCTGAATTTTCAAGAGAGACAATATTTGAAAAGTGGTTTGTTTCTTCAAAAAGTCATTCTGTATAATGTGTTATTTTCTTCTGCTGCACATGCAGTTTTTTATGGTCAGACACTGTAAATGGTCAGACACTATACATTATGGTCAGACACAGTAAAAAACATGTATGCTTTTAAAATTTTATAAATGTCTCACTTTGGATTTGGTAATTACCTCATAAACTTAGGCATTTAAGTCTAGTCAGATCATCCACAAGACCGCTGAGATTTTCATTGTGAACTTGCCCCTTTTTTGTTAAAACACCTGAGTAGGCAGGTGCCTCATTTCTGTCCTATTTCTGTGTGTGTTGATGTGCCTCATGCTGTGCCCTTGGACATACCATAGGACCTCTAACACATCCACTGGAGGTACTTCTGCTGCGACAGCTTTCAGTGGGGCTAGTCCCAGCATGCCAACAATTTTTGCTGGGAAGGTTGTCTTTGAGCTGAGAAGAAAATGTATTGGTACCATTACCAAACTCTAGTAAATTAATAGAAAATATGAGTAAAGAAATTGCATGTAAAGACTTCAGTGCTGTAATGCAAATAATGAAAAGTGAATGTAAAAGAAAAAGTATACTGTTGCTAGTTTTTAACTCAGAGAAGTTCTTAGTTTTGCCTTGTTCTAAGATCTCAAAGCAGCTGAACTTGCTTCAGTCCTATTTTTTGGGTTTCTGGGGTTTTTTCCTCTCAAGGTTAAATAGTAGCATCTGTATTACAACTTCAAAGTCCCAGTTAAGATTTCCTAATTGTGAGTTTCTCTTGTCTCTGTAGCTTAATGTTTCCAGACTTGGTTCAGTGTTCTAAAAAATTGCTTCACTTTAATCATGAAATAGGCTGAAGTTCAGCGAAGTAGCCAGCCACATCCATGAGAATCTTTGTGCAGAGACAGAAATCAGGAGCTTGGCGTGCCCTGCTTCACCAGTCTGGTGCTGCTTGAACAGGCAGTGGTTTCTGAGCTGTTGGCTGTGACACTGCTTTGCTCAAAGAAGGGGAGGATGTGCTTCTACTGCAGTGGCTCTAAAGTTGCCTCCCGGTTTCTGGAATCACCTCGCTCAGCTGAGTGATACTGCTGCTTGGTGTCACTGAATATCAAACTCTCCAGGGCTTGGCTGTTTTGATTTTTTGTTTTGCAGTGTTAGAGTTAAACATTCTGCCCCATGAATTTGCTACCAGCTGTTCTCACCACTGCTTGCAGTTTTTGCCTTTATATCAATATACCACTGGTTTTGGCTTAAAGCAATTTTAATAACTAATGCAGAAGGGAAATGCAGTAAGACTAGCAAAAATATAAATAATCTTTATAAAAATGATTACAGGTTTTATGTGTATCATGGCATGTTATATGTAGTAAGCTGTACATGTAATATTTTAACAATAAATGTATTATGTATTTCTAAATGTGGGCTTCTATATATATGCACACACTGGTTTACAGTATTTTATCTTTCAATTAAGCACAAGTCTGTGTTTTCCTCCGCAAGTAAGTAAGGACACAATTATCTATACGTAGTTGAAATACTCATTTGTTATTTTCCGTCACAGGGCTTTTTTGATGTATATATACTCCCCATTAAAACCACCTGGGGTTTGCATTTAAAACAGCACTCAAGCAAAAATCCTAAAATACTGCCTTGAAAATATTTTCTCTTTAAAATGAATACCCTGTATTTTCTCAGCCTCAGCAGCAAAGTTTTCAGTAATTTATCTCAGCTGCCATCAGGTGAGTGGATTCTCAGTCCTTCTATCTGTTGATTGTACAATGTGCTCCTCATCCTAATTGAGAGCTTTTGTGAAAGGCACACTGAATGCCTTATTCAGTGAAGTCACTTGTCTCTTTGTAAGAGAAATTGAATATTCCTGCAGTTAAGTTCAAACACTGTTTACTGAATAAAATAATATTCTCAGCAAGCAGTGGTTGCTACCTGCATAAAAGCATTTTGTTAATCTTGTGATGGCTACGGGGTCTACAATTAATTAGCTGCCTGTACAACATTAGGAAAATGTATTAGATTAATTTTGTATAGTAAAACTGTGTGGGTAGAGGTTGTACTCTAGTTTTGTATTTCCACATACCACAATTACTGTTCTCATGTGAGTGAAAACTGTGTATTACAAAGAGACTGATCTTTCTGATATCATTGTTTCTGCCTAATTGCTTGTTAGGATCTTTGGATTAATTGCTTTGTTAATTTAGGATGTTTTCCCTGGAGTGCAGTAGGATATTTATTTACATTTCAACTCTAGCAGTCAGACAACTCCTGTTTGCAGATATCATTGTTATTTCTTGGTCACCTTTTGGGATAAAACTAGAAAATAGCAAATTGCTGATTGCAGTGGAAGCACACTGGTTTCAGTTGGATTGGATGAAGTCAGATGTGCTGGCCATAAGGGTATGTAGCACTGCTTGTGTAAATGCCTTTAAGAAATCAGAAAATACTTTATTCTCTGAGGTGAGCCGTCAGTTAAAAGAAGGAAGGAAGGAAGTAATGTGAGATGAAGGCAATAATTTATCCTAAAGGACTGCTGAAAGAGTGAAGACCTCCTGAATGTGTAAGGAATTCTAAAATGTATATGATTTATTTATAGAAACAAATTTGTGGACTTCAGAAGTCTTCTAATAGAATGATTGTGGTTTTGGTTTTGTTGGGCATTTTTTTGGAGCGACAGCAGTTTGAGTGCAGCATTGATTGGATTGAGTTGTTTAGTTTATATAAACAAGCTTTTAAATGCGAATGAAAATTCAATTGCATTAAAATTGATGCAAGTATCTGTTTGCTACGTTGATACAGATATGTAGAGTACACACATATACATATGTGTATGTGTGTGTATATATATATACACACATATATATATACACACACACATAATCAGCCTTACAAGAACTAGAAACCAACCCCATTTTTATTGACTCTGTAACCAGGAAGTGTCAGAGAAGTGCTTCAAGAATGGGTAATACAAATGGTACAAATAGCTTGGGCTGATGCAAGAGAAAATTTAAGATCTGGCAGCTGAGAAATAAAAAACAGTGCCTTGAACAAATGGGAGAAGGAGCAGATTAAGATATTTTTTATCTGTTGGAAGCTTTTATTAAAAATAAATGAGTTAAAATACTGTGCAAATAAGTGAATACAGTAGGTAAATATTTATTATCTTTGTCATTTAATGATTGGTACTTTGTATGAAGGAAGTCAACAGAAACTGAAGAAACTGCATTGAATTTATTTTGCTTTAGCCCATTGGTCTTAAGGGCTTTCGTAGTTCAACATTCAGTGGGACATGGGAAAATCCATGGTATCTTTACCGTACATGCTTGTAATATTTTTGAAAAGAAGAGACCAGATGCAACTGTTTCAGAAAACAAATGCTTCTGAGAAAGAGAAGCTCCTGTCAAGGTGGCTTGGCAGGTAGGAAAACACCTGTTGATTAGAAAAACTGGTGGGCACATCACAGTCAAATATCTACAGCACCTTTGAAGAGGTGGTTTCATGGTGCTGGTGTAAGGCAGGGTATCAGAAATGCTGCCTTTGTGCAGTACAGGTCCTGTAGGACTTAGTCAAACCTGGTCTTGGTGTCTGTAAAATCACATTATTGGTAAAAGAATAATCAACAGCATAAGTGTTAATGGAAGTCTGAATCTCAACTCTTGTGAATTCTTCCATCCTGAGCTTCTGAGAATGGACACCTGTTATCTTTTATGCATGGTGATTCTCCTGCTCTAAAGTGTCCCATTTCTACCATAGGACACTGAGTGTGATGTTTGTCCATTACAGCATGCAGGGCTTCCCTCCTGGACCCAGGAGGGTCTCTGAGAACTCACATAAGTTGGGGAAATCTGGTGAGAAAATTGAAGCACTGCAAACCAGTCTAACACCTGAGCTGGCGTCAAACAAGTCTTTGGAAGAAGAAGCTTTAATTCTTAAGGTAAGTACAAGAGCAGCTAAAACTGGACTCACTAGTGTATTGTTTGTGGTGAAAACTACTGTTCTAGGATTTATAGAATCTAAGATAAAAGCTCCAGTCTGTCAGTTTTCGTTTATGTACGTCAAAGCATGCACTTTCAATTACGAATAGTACAGGACAGTAGCACAGTGGGGAGATAAGAATTAAGGAGCTTCCAATTCTAGTGATCAAATATTTTTTAAGGACACTTCCAATTCTGGTGGTAAAATATTTTTCTCCATTCCTTTAGTTTCCAAAGTGTAATATCTCTGTATGTCTAACATACATTTTCTTGTTATTATTATATATGACTTTTTGTTTATTTTATTGGTCTAAAATTCCCTTTCTTCTGCTTTAACTATTGAAGGGCATGTGGTTATGTTTTAACTGGATGACTGCTAATACAGAAGTGTCATTTTAGAATTAGTGTCTGCCTGCTCCCTGTATTTCTGTGCAACCATAATAAAATCTCTTCTCGATGCCTCTATTTACCCTCTATCTGTATGTCATCATCTGAAACTGCAAGTCCCTTTCGAGAAAGAAACTGTCTCCCAGTAAAACGGAGGCTTGGTCCCAGCTGGAGCCCCTTTGCATTACTCTTACATAAATACAGCAGGAATGATTGAATCCTACCAATAGAAAATCTAATAATCCAACAGCAGCTCCTTCGAGCTCAGATGATGTTGTTGTGCACGGAGATCATCCTGAGCTGCTGTGCTGATACAAGAATGACTTGGACGTTTGTCTGCTAATACACTAAAGAGAGGAGCAGAGACCTTGGGTGGCTCCTGTGAGTGAAGACATCGCTGCCACCCTGGCACATTGCATTTCTCTGTCTGAACCAGAGGTGGGTTTCAGATGAAATTTCCAGCTGGTTTCATGCCTGCCTGCTCCTCCATTTGAATTAGTAAGTCTGTAATGGAATTACAGAATATCTGTGCCAGTAATGTTTATACAGCAGGCAGTATGCCAAAGGCTTGACAATATCATAACTTAATTAAGTGTGAGTGTATGTATGAACAAAAAGATAATTCAGTTGTGCTTAGGGTATATGGCCTCTGCTTGTCAGGCTTTCCTGCTTAACCTACAACTTCTTGGACAGGATATTTTTATCTTCTGCAGGCCAAGGTCTCTTTTGTTATGCTGCTTACATCCCAAGCCAGTTCACAAACACTTTGTAATCACAGCATATTTCCAGCACTCGCTTCCTCCTGTTCACATTCTTTTACCCATTTCAGTTTAATTTCCCTCTATGGGGGACTGAGTCTGAGTCCCTCTTGCAGTGGAGATTTTCCTTCCCTTGACTGCAAAGGCATTCTGAGCAATGGACTCCCATTTTGTACAAGTGTAATTGAATACCTGCAGTGTGAGTCTGGATGTTTTCCCTCCCACTTTTATATTTTCACTTTTTTCTTTCTCAGTTCCTTTTTTTCTCGGGATATCCTTTCCTCTTCTTCAATCTAAAGCATCTTCTATTTTTTCTCATAAAACAGATCCAGATTTTACTTCCCAATTTTCTCCCTCTTCACAGACTGAAGATCTCACACTGCTATGTTATGGCTACAGAAGTGGGGAAGGTGCATTGAATTAGACTGGCTCAAGTCCTGTGATACTGTTTTCAGGCAGGAGTAGTTTTCCAGCTTCTGGCATAGCTGATGCAATGGCTGTTCACTCTTCTTGAACAGCAGTCAGACTAGGGTTATGTTGATTTAATAAATATTCTTTATTTTATCTTTTTGGGGCAGGACTGAATTTATAATGAGGCAAGGAAAGTGTATGAGTTTGTGCCACAAGGGTCTGACATTCTTTTCCTCTTTACATGAGACCTGCATCAAGCTATCAATGCATTTTTTCTTCAAATGTAAAATGGGCTGATAAATTTCTATTATCCAGTGGTTTGATTTGTTTTGTGCCTCAGAGCCCTTGGATTCAAGCTTTAAAGAGATGAATATGTCCTGAAAAATTGTTATACTGGTTGGATCTATGGGTTTTGGAATGGACAAATGACATCCACAGATTTTAGAGGCTTTGGTAGCTGTGTTCAAGCAGAAATCAGTGTAATCCACTGTGAAGGTTCCTGTGTGCATCCACACACACTACCAGCAAAATAGAGTTAAGCTTTAGACTATGCCTGAGTGGATTTAGGTGGATTTTAGGAAAGCAGCCTACTGCTTTCTTTACCTCTAGCAGTGCAGGTAGAGCCAAAAAAGCAACTGCTCAGCCACTGTGAGCCCTCCGGGATGCATTATAGGAGCCCTCTGGGATGCACTGAGCCTCTGCTGCCTCTTTGGATCTTCTAGGCTGGTCCAGTCTGGCATCAAAGTCAATTAAAACAAAAATATTCAAAATATTAGTTTGATGGAAAGAATGAAGTCACAGACAAGATAGTTAAGCCTCCTCACTGAGGTGGTTGATAGTAGATGAAAGACTGCAGAAAGCAGATAACCTCACCAAAAGACTTCAAAAAGGAGGTACCCCAACAGGGAGGCAAGTCAGAAAAGAACATTGGTTTCCCGTGGTTTGTTTGAGCAGTCTGAGTGCAACTGGAATTTCTAATGAGATCATTGGCATAAAGGGCATATGAAGTTTCAATTTCAGTCTTAAGATATTAAGAAGTTTATAAGGATAAAATTATTTCTCAGAGGTATCAAAATGTAGTAGATAGCTGGAGGTCACACTGCTAAGCTGTAGGAATTGGATAAATGTTTGTTTAATGTGACAAGTGAATAATTTTATGTTAGCTTAATGCTTTCAAAAGCTTGTTTTTTATTTTAATTGCTTATCAATGATTTATGTTGCATACCACAAGAACAGAAAAAGTGACTGGCTTAATTATGCAGAAAAAGTAAAATGTCTATGACTTTATTATTTTCTGCAGTACATAATAAGTTTTCTGTTATTTCCCCATGAGAGAAATATGAATATTTCAGTGTATTTGAATATATTATCCAGTAAATATAAATGAGCCATTGCTTCTCTTCAATCTTTGTCCAACAGCATTATGAGGTCCAAATCACTCATTATGTAATTTGTGATAGAGAATCATGTGTCTGGACATTTACCTTCTGGCAGCTGACTTATACTGGACAGTGAACAAAGCTGTAAACAAAGCAGCATTTAAACTTGATATATAACCAGTTTGCTGCTTCTCTTCCACTGAGAATAGCATGAACCAATCTAGAAAAAATACCTTTCAGGTTTTAAAGTACCAGCCATTTTGGTAGGTTTTAAACATCCTGGGGCAACTTCAAAAAGGTCTCAGGAGCAGCCATGTCCAAAAGATATGTATGAGCCGGTAAAGGGAATCTACAACTCAGAAGCCTTTAAATAGCATTCTCAATAGAAGAGATTTTGGCCTGGATGTATATAAATTATGAAAGAAGCAATATCTTCTTATTCCTGGAGGATGGACAAGAGAACAATGTATGAGATGGAATTCCATCATTGTAGGTGACAAAGCCTGAGAGGCAGAGACCCCAGACCTTTTATGCCCATAACCATTTGAGAAATAAGAGCAGTAAGGGCAAGATACAACATCCCATGCCCCTCTGGGCACCCACTGAATTTCATTAACTGTTCCAGGATGATGGGTTTGAAATTCTGTATTATGTTAATTTAGTATTATGTTAATTTTTTAATTCATATTATTATGTCTGGCTAGGGAAGGAAGATGTAATAAGCTCTGACTTACTGAACTCTGGTAAGAGCTGGTCAGTGCCACACAGTGGTAGCTCATGAGAAACAGACCTCAGACTCCTCACAAGGTACAGCCCTGTACAGCAATGGAGGCAAAATCCAATTTTGCCAGAAAGAGGACAAAAACAAAATAATGTGAATGCACTGGTTAGGCTAGAAAATATATCATTGCCATGCAGAGAAGCTGAGATGAAGATAATATGGTTACCCTGTACCTGCCTCCCTTTATTCTGCTCTATGGCTATGTAAAGACATTCCTCTATTCAGACCTTCTCCCTCTGTTTCAGGGGTGGCACATGGACAGTCACTGGGCAAGGGCTGAGCTGGATATGCAGCAGGGTGGCCCAGCTGTCACTGGGGCTGAGGAGGCCCTTAGATGGAGTCACACAAAAGTGGTGCCTATCCCTGCCTCTTTGTTGGCAAAGAGCTGTCAAAAATGACAGCTGAATTATCTGCTTGTGGTAATTAGCTGAATTACCTGCCTGAAGGTGGCTGGGATTTGTGTGCTGCAGCCAGGAAAACTTGATACACACATGGGATCAAAAGCTTGTGTTGGCTATTGATGCTGGACCTTTTCTGCAAGTGCCTTACTGTCCCACATGTACAGGATCAGCATCCAGCTTAGCCTATGGTTAGTCTTACCTGGATGCAGCAAACGACAGTATTAGAGCCAGCAGAGCCATGTGAAACAAGGTGCGTTTGCAGCTGGTGCCTATGGGTGATTGTCCTGAAGGCACTGACTGACAGACGGGCCAGGAGAGAGTCAGACCCTTATGTGTGAGCTGCACTGCCATAGGGGAGCAAATGAGACTTTCTCCTCCTTGGTTTCAGGCACTGGAAATCTCCAGAAAGAATCAGAAAACAAAGTTCACTCATCAGCTTCTTTCTTTACCCTCTCTGTGACTTGTTTCACCAGTTGCAAAAAGAAGAAACCATTTTAAAATTGTACTTAGGCTTCTGCTCTAGTTTGGTTTGTACTTACAGTCTTATCCTCTCCCTCAAGTCAGAAGTAACCATAAAAATGTAGAGAAGTTCAAATAGTGTTTGGGAATGCTTTCTGGAGAAAAGCCTTTCCCAGTTTCTCTTCTCTATTCCATATACTAGGCTTCTGATTACTTTGAAATTTATTTTTTATCCATGATTTTTGGTTGTAAAAATTGAGTCCTTCAAGTCTGACCAGACCAAGTCTCTTCTCTAACTTTCCTTACTTCAATACCACGTATTTTATTCTTGAATTTGAACCAACGTACAGAGTATGATGAAGGAATAAGAAGAACCCTTTGTATAAATAAACCTTGGCTGAAAGGCCAATATATATTTACCTTAAAATTTTTTTCTATAATGTAGTTATTATTTAAATTCTTGCAGGAGAAGACATTTCTGGTGCTATTGCCAGAAAGCTTTTGATGGATATAAATGAGGATGGATTTACCCTGGATCAGCAAAGGCAGATATGTGGGCAGACCTCTCTGCTGCTGAGGTGTGTAAGGCTCAGAAGCTCCCAGTGAGAATACTGGCTTCAAATTTCCAAAGGATCTGGAGCTGTGCCTAGGAAGAGCAGGGGCTGTATCCACTCACTCTTGGGACCTCTAGTTAGATGTGTGCTGTATTTAACTTTTTGTTTCAAATTTATTTTCAAGTCGCATCTTTTGTACAATTGTTTCAAAATCCTCCAGCCTGTTTCCACCAGATTATAGTTTTGTCTAATATTCTGGAAATAATGATCCCGTTCAAAATCCACACCCTGCCTGATGTTTTCAAGGCTGTCCTTGATTTGAGTGTAGAAGTACAGGGTGTCTAATGCAAATCTAATGATGCATAGAAAGTAACTATTTAAGCTAAGTGGAGCGTAGCATTTACAACTAGAAGCCATTTAACTATTCTCAGAATCGCTACTACTTAAGCTGTGTTTATAATGTTTATCTAAATGCAAATGAGAACACTGATGTTCATATCTATGTTTGTAATTTTGTCTCGGTTTGTCAGGAAAAGAACTTTTACAAACTTTCTGAAAAGAATACTTAAAATTTTCTAAAATAAAACTTTGATCGATGCAAGAAACAGATGTGGAGGTTTTTTAAATTAAAATTCTTTGCTTAAAAAACTGCTGAAGTTTTAAGTAAATGTTTTCTGTATTAGGTATTTAGAACAGGTCCTGTACCTTGGTATATTTCAAAATAATAAATAAAGCTAAATCAATAGATATTCATTCAGTTTGCCTCTCTTCGCTGTAAAAGACCTCCTTCATCCTATTCATGATTCACATGCTTAGACTACTGTCCGCTTTTCACTACTGCAATTCATCAAGCAAAAGGTTGTATTTGTCACAATGCTGAAGAGCTGAAGTGCTCTGAGATGCTACCTCTGGAAGGTACTGCTTGACAACACAAGTCAAACACAAAGCATATGCGGTGTAGGTGTCCTCTAGAGAAGCCTGTGGACTTCTGAGGGCTCAGTTTTCAGCAAGCTCAATTCCTGTCATTGACCTGCCCACAACTGCTTCAGCACTGGTACCCAGGGAGGAGGTTGAGTGGCAGAGGACAGGGCACGTAGAACAGCCTCAATCACAGCCTCTAACTGCTTCTTCATTTATCTTGTACAGGCTTCCATATGACAGAAAGGCCCATTTTTAAAGATTAGCGTTTATTCCAGCACGAAGCAGTGGTGAGATATCCCTGCCTCTTACCTCATCACTTATATCCTTTCATGTTGCAAAAAATACTAGTGGAGACCAGGGCTCATATTGAAGCCCCGCAGTTATTGGTGGCTGGAGTTGATGTCTTGCTCTTCACATGGATGACAAAAATTTTGCCTGAATTCTTGACATGGGGGATGCTCCTTATGAGGAGCAGAGTCTGTGTACCTGCTCAGCCCAGGAGTGGATGGTGACTGCAGTGCCCTCAGCCTGCTCTGTGGCTTGTAGGAAACAACCAACTATGACTGAAGCTGAGGGATTAAATCCAAGCTTCACCTTTTACCAGGTCCTTTTCTAGCAGTGGATTTGGCTTTTCTTGGTGCTGGGGGACAGACTTCAGAGAGGAGGAAATTTTCAGCCATGTGTTTGAAATGTCAGTGAGGTGCCTTTACATTCAGCAGTGCTGAGCACATGGGTGTCTTTGGGGAAAGACATACATCATTAAATGGAGCCTATTGGTGCCCAGCACTTGAGGGCCTAAGTGCTGTGTTGGGCTTTAAATGCTGTAATTTGTGCTGTCCAACATGAGAAGACTGGCTGTAATGTGCTGCCTCATAGATGGTAAAAGAAGGCTAATTATTTGGACAGTTTTATTGGTATTTGGGGCTTTATGAATTTTATCATACAACTTGATTAGTTTTCCAGAGAGATGCTCCAAGTTATGTTTCCTCATGGGAGAAGCAATTTGTGGGAGCGCCTCCTGAGTATTTCCCATTCCCCATCTACCACTCCCCACTCCAAAATCACACACTCTCTCCTAGCACTCAGCTATCGATCAGCCTGGGAGCAGCGTCACCTCCCAGGTTACTCTGCCTTTCATGCTGCTCAATTTCTAGCCACATTTATGTGCGTTGTTCTTTTGGGGCAAAGGCTCCTCTAATTTCTTGGAGGCATTTAGCTGCTTTTCAGTTTTACTCTTAGTGAAAGATGAATGCTGATGTTCTTGGCTTTGGGAGTCTTAATCCACCCTCTTGGTTAAAAGATTTAACAGTGATTTGACTAAACAAGGTGGTGTCTTCTGAGCAATTAATGATTAAGAGCACAAGATTAATGCACAAGACGTGGAACGTGTAAAAGCCTTAACATCAGCAACAAATTGGGAAAACAGTAATTTCAAAATTATTTTTAAACGAAAGTATTTAAGTTACTTCCAGTACATTAAAGTCTATCGTATTGTATCATACATGATCAAAAACCCCCCTAAGAAACAGAACAGATGTAAGGTTACTGTATCATTGTTTTAAGCAGCATTATTATGCTTTGTGCTTTGCACAATGCTGCATTGGTGACAGCTCAGAGAATTACTTCAAGAATGCAATTTCATTTATGTCAATGACAATTGCTTTGGTGAATGTGTATTGACTTCAGTGAGAATGGCAACTTAAATCCAGCCTAACATGGAGCAGCACTGGTGCTGGTGTAGGGGGCAGGTGTTTATTTTGCAGCCTGTCCCCAGTGCAGATCCCTTGCAGGAGACAGGAATGCCTCCTGCACTGCTGGTCTGAGGTGCCTGCAACTGTGGAGTCTTCCTCAGAGAATTTATAGAATTTTTTTTCTTTATTTCTGTAACCTAAGAGTATTTCAGAAGTCTATCTAAAAAATGGCAGAAAGCAGAACATTAACTTGACTTGTCTTGGATTGGCACTCTCCAGGAGAAGAGAAATACAAGACTAATAATTAACAAGCCTTTCCTGGAAAACTGCTTGGCTAAATAGTTATAGCCATTGTAAGTCACTATTAAGCCCCATGACCAAGTGTTGCTGAGGAAAAAGCATTTCTTAAAAATCTTGCATAGCTGTTTTCCATTCATGTTTAAACAATCATCTGTGATTACTTCAATTTTCAAGATGCAATGTACAGAGAGAGGTCTGAAACTTGCTTTTCACTGTTCAAACCTTATGTGGCTAAACCTATTAGAATAAAACCATCAAAGAATGTACAAAGTAGATAAGGGGTGATTTTTTCTTTCTGATAGAAGTGGAGGAATTTTTAGTAAACCACTTCAATTCAGCATTTTTAGGTGAAATTGCAGAGGTTAATATGTGCTGTTAAGATAGAGCTTCTGAAAAAATTGTTTCTTGATAGTTATTTGGAACCTGAACCATCAAAAATATAACAGTTACTGTTTGCAGTATGAGTTTTCCATTTCTTGAACATTATTGACAACTTCTAAAGAGTGGTCCAAAAAAAAAAATAAATTGAGAGTGTCAGCAGTAGAAGCCAAAAAAGAAGGATGAAGACAGTCCAGAGATTTACATGTTTCTCGGAAATAATTGCTCTCCTCTTTGCAAGCAAAGGTCACTTCAAAAAGTATGAGATATTGCAAAAAAAGAATTTAAAAAAAAAAGTTAAATCAGGTGTGAAATCTTTTTGGAAAACAGTATAAGATGGAAACCAGCGTAATTTGCTGAGTTATAAACAACTTCTCCAACTGGCTGTATGACAAATGAATGGCTGTGCCACTTGAATCAGCATGGAAATTCTGCAGCACTTCATGCCAGATCTGAAATGGGGCAGACTGCTCGTTATCTCTGCAGCATTTCAAAACTGTAGAAAAGAAATGAAATTACCTATCCAAAACAAATCCCCAATATAAAAAAGTTTTGCACTCAGACATGAATTTTCCCATCTGGAGAAGAACAACTGTCACCAGCGAGATGATACTTCAAAGACAAGGCAGAGGATGCAATCTGGCTGTTGCTTTGAGTTCAGGAGCCATCTGAAAGTGAACAAGTGACCCAAGGGCAGCATCCAGGTTACAAAGCTTTTGTAGGTTTTCATGAAAAAGGCTGTTTATACTAATTAATATAAATATTAAAATAAATGCCATAAACATATAGAAGCAAAAGACCACCTCTGCAGAAACACTTATGATCCAAGCACTGAGCCAAACACAAAAAGTAGAAAAGGCCAAAGGGATGGAAATGAAGATTTTTTTCTAATTCATTCGTCAGTTTCTGATAGGAACATCAGCACAGCAAATGCATGGTCTCACTATGAAGTTTCCAAGGGGGAAAATAAGGAAAGATGAGCCCTTTGTGTGTTGATGGTTCTTCACCCAGGGCTAGTGTCCAGGCTCCTGTTCCACAATACTGACCAGCTCATCCCTTGGCCGCTGAGAGGGGCCCCAGTCACTGCCTGGGAAAATGAAATAAGTATAAGATGTTGAATAAGTTGTGAATCATTGGGTGGGAAAGCAAAGACAAAGGGATAAGTGATTTTCCCCACAGAGCTGCCCACTTAAATAGGATAGACTTGGAGCCACTGACATGCTTCTCTTTGTTTTAATGAGCACCACAAGCAGATTATTTTGACAACACTATGCTCAGAGACCCAGACTATAAATTCTTTTTCACTTCATGAAGCTCCCTTTCACTTTTGCTGTCAATGAAACCTGAGACAAATCTCACTTCACCTTTTCCCCTCTCCAGAGTACCCCAGTCCAGTTACAGAGGTGCGAATGAGGAGAGGGTTTCTTTGTAACTTTCACTGTCTTTAACAGTGACTTATCTCTCCTTTTCGTTTTTTTTTTTGACTGCTCCTTTGCCAACATCATCCTCCCAACAGTATTGGATTCCAAGCAGCCTCTCCTTTTCGAATGAGATGATATTTGGTATTGAGAACTAAATTTATATTTGTCTAAGAGAAATAAGTGCAATATAATTTGAATTTGCTATCAGGTAATCACCTATAGGATAATGTAATAGTTAAATACTCTTTTTTTACGGAGTTTGAAAAAACACTCCACCCCAATCTCCGCAGCCACCAAGCCTGTCTTTGCAATGCAGATGGTTATCAGGTTGATCAGGCAGGATTTCACCTTCATAAATCCATGCTGGTGTGTGCAGGCACAACCAGAGTGCACTCAGTCACTTCCGCCAGCTTCTGATAAAGTTGTTAAGCAGACAGGTCCCGGGGGAGACCCCTGTGTGGTGCTTCCCTTGAACCACCCTGTACTGCTCTCCTCTTGAAAAATCTGGTCATTTTATAACCAAAGGCCATCAAGCTGGTCAGGCAGAGTTTATTCTCAGTAAATCTGTACCAACTGTTCCCAGCCAGCTGCTTCTTGTGCTAGGAAATACTCTATAAGAGGCCTCACTCAGGGAGGAAGTTTTCAGTTGAGGCTGAGTGACCTGCACTTACAATCACACAGGGAGTAAACGAAAACCTTTGTATGCTTTTTATTTCTATTTTCCTTTTAAACAGCAGAATATGTGATTTCTAATTGGTGGCAACTGCAGCAAATCCCAAAGACTTTAAGCCTGAAAAAGGATTGGCATTTGTTGGTTTTTTGCCTGTATGCTACTGAAAGGGATGGCCTTTTATCAAATACACTCTGCCTAAGACATTCAGGTAGAGTTTGTATTCTGGAATTAGTGTTATTAGGAAATAATTCAAATGGGGTTTTTTTTCTCCTATGACACTGGGGAAATAATTGCATATCTTATCTATCAATAAATAGCATAGATGGAATGACCTTTGTGTGTTAATGTAGATATTTTGTGGATTACCTTTAATTCAACTGTCTCTAAATTCTCTTACGTTCTCACAACTAACATTTCCAAGGAAATCCTTTTGGTTAAAGCAGGAATTAAACCTTCCAGAAACTATATATAAGCAAACAATTCCCTCTAGCAACAGTTTGCAGATAAAAGTTTTAAAAGCAGTTGCAGGTGCGGGGACCATGTATGGAGTTTCCCCTTTTTGGAGTGTCTCTGGTTTGTACTAAGGTCACACTAGTGACAGTCACTCAGCTGTGTGGTCAGCCTTCCACCCATGTATCCTTTGGGAAAGGCAATGTTTGTCTGCTGGAGTCCTGAGGAGATCTGTATCTGCAGAATTGGCTTTTCAGTCTACTTTGTTGGATGTGACATGCTGTCTCATCACCATATCCTTATTTACTGGTTTTTGACAATTAAAATCTGAACAAATAGAGATTGTTTGTATTAAAGATTTCTAAATCTACTGTTTTATTCTAACTTCCATTTACTCTCAAGGCTGCTGTGAACAGTAATTAAACAATATTTCAAATGTCACCACAAAATATAATTATATAAATAGCTAATTTTCATGCAAAATTAGCAGAAGGGGTAAACCCCTAAATTTGAAGAAATCCACTTTAGCAAACCTAGTTTAAATATTTTAAAATTTACTTTATGAAATCATGAGCTATAATTAATGTTCTGTGCATATCTTAATATTTTTCTTAAGTTTTCCACAATGCTTAGTTTTCAACTTTCAGAACAGAAGAACTTGGGCAGATTTTGCTGTAGATTTTCAAGGGAGACAGGAAATAGAACTTTCTTAGCCTTGAAAGCAGTCATCACTTCCCTGTTGGCATAGTTCTGTCTATGTACAGAGTTGTAAACATCTCTGACACAAACACAGACATTTGCAGCCTGCAACGTTTGCTCAGAGAATTAGAGCAGAGGCAACTGTGCAAACTTTGTGTCTGAAATTCTTTGAATGTACTGGGCACTGACTGAAAATCATGTTTTTAAAAATGATCTGACCCTGTGACTAGAATATGCAATGTTTGAATGGGGGGAGAATAAAAAATATAATTGCAACAGAGGTGAACTGTGTAAAGACGCATTTAAAGATGCTGGGTCAGTGAAAGGTTTTCTAACTTACAGTTCCCTCTGGGATATATGGTGGTGCAAACTGTTTGTACCAGCCTCAGGAGCACAACCTCTCCAGCACCTGGTACAGGTTTGATGGTGGTGTCTCCATTCTACGGCCTCATGCAAAGCATTTTAGCTTTGTCTCACAAAGGAAGAATAATCATCCAGTCCCTTCTCCCACCAATATTTTCTCTGAAACTCAAATTTTTCTCTTGAACTGGGTTGGTGACCATTACTGTCTACAGTAGGTGTTAAACCCCCCCCATGTTTGGTCTGAATTGTCTTCCTTCCACCCTAGAAGAGGTCTTCACCCTCAGGTCTGTCTGCTGTGGCACAGCCCATAAGGGAGCCCAATGGCAACACTGCAAAATGTTGCACTGTCTGATTTCAGTAACAGCAGAATTCATGTGCCAGTCATGAGGCACAGGAATTCTTCTTCCATTTCTCCCCCAGTTCCCCTTCTCTTCAGACCTAGCAGGCAGCCAGGGAATGTAGCACACCTTCTTTCCCTGCCGTTAGCAACCTGATGCTGTTCTTATATGCAGGGTGGACAGATGAGAAAGAAAATCCCGGTCCCAAGTGTTCTATCCCTCCTTGTGAGCACAGACAACTTTTAAACCTCTATATATGCTTTTCCTAATGCAAATACATTCACAGGTCCTTTTAAGTGTAATAGATTAAAAATTTAAAAAGAAGTTGGGGATGGAACTGCCAACCTGAATTTGCTTTTGTCAGTGTTTTGCATAGCAGCCTGGATGACAAGTTTCTTTTAAGACCATGTTTTAGTTGAAGATTTGTTTTTCAGTTCATCATACAAAGCATGCAGGTTTGATTTCTTCGTAATGTTTTTGCTTGCTTATCAGTTTCTGTAGCAGTTTATTATCACACCCATTCTTGGAAAGAACACTGCAGCACAGAGTATTTGTTTGCATTAGGTTATCAGATATGTGGTTCAGTCTGGGCTTAAAAAAAGAAAAAGAATAAATTACAAGTCTCTTGAGATATGATAACTTAAATCAGTTCAGCACTTCAGTTTTATGTAAGGAGAGCAGGAGAATAAATTAAAACTACACAGATAGTCCTACTCTTCTTAATTCTTGAATTCAAGTGCTTTATCCTCCTGAGATAGTTCCTTCAACCTATCTTTTTTGTGCATAATGTATGTAAGTATTTATATATAGCCTGCCTCTTCACCTACAAGTAGCAGCTACTGTTTTGAAAATTGCAGGTGATAGGAGAAGAAGAGACTTTTTAAAAGCCTGACATAAAATTGGTGCAGTGCAGGGGGATGGTAAATAGGAAAGAAAAGCAGCAGTGCAGTAATATTGACAGTCAGAGCCTGTAACACATAACCTTTGGGCTGGCAGCTTGGCATGCACAGCCAGTCTGGCATTAGCATTGCCTCGAGGGAGGCCTCGGTCTCTTTGACCTTGGGAGTCTTTGAATGAGCAGAAAATGGGATAATACTGAGGTAATACCTTCTCTCCTGAGGGATGTGCCATTTATTAGCAGCTTTTACGTGTTGTTATTTTGTTTATCATGGAAAATAGCCTCAGAAAGAGCAGGTTGCCTCAGTTCCCTGAACATAATTATGTGTTCAGGGACTGTGGGAACATCGAATTTGGAGAAGCAGACCACAAAAATAAAGGAGAGCATGGCATTAAAGGCACAGCTGACACAAAAACTAAGCAGAGCTTCTGCAAACATGCCACAGTGAGGTGGGGGGGTCCTGGTATATCCCAGCCACAAACATCCTGGTGTCCTGCCCAAGCAGGTCAGCACCTCTGGGCAGGCTGATCCGCTCTCTCAAGGTCAGAGACCCTCAAGGGTTTCCTGGTTAAACAGTTCCCTGTCGGAAAGGGCTGCCTCAATGAAACTGAAATGTGTAGTCAATTGTGACACAATTCAGCTTTGAAACAAGCTTTGCTTTTGCTTCGAAAAAAATCCTGTTGGTTTTGAAGGTGACAAATAAAAGATTTCTTCAGTGATGCTTTGCTTTACCACTTGGGGATTATTTTTATTTTTATAGTGCTTTCTGGCTTCCAATTTGTTGTCTCAGAGTTGAATGTATGAATGAATCAGACATGAAATACAATCAGTGATCATTTAAAAATAATCTTTAACAGGAATTTTCACAAATTTTCCCTTAATTTTAAGGAGAAATCATTGTAATCAAACCCCAATTCCAGCATGATATGCTTCAGATTTTCTTCTGTACATTTCAGTTTTAACTCCAGTGCTTGGACTAGGAACCCTCTCTTAGTACAACACCATTACACATCTGTACAGTCACTGCTGAGTTCTCTGGAAAACAATGCTTGGATGTGCATTTTTCATTGAAAAATGAAAAATTGGAGTGATGCACAACCATTGTGCTCAGCTAATACAAACTGCACTCTTACACTATTAACTGCAAATTCATTGGCACACTATGAACTCCAGAGAAGCACATAAGAAAATTAAAGAAGCAGCATCTGTAATATAATACATAGACATAAGGTGGGCAGGTGCTCTAAAACTCCAACAGTCCAGTTGCCCAATGAATTTATGCAGAAATGAAAATTTTGATAATACAGTGCATCTAACTAGGTTATACCACCATTAAGAGATCTTCTGAGTACATTGCTACAGTAATTTACCATAAAGAAGCAAGCAATCTGTTTTTCTTATGGGAAAAAATTGAGTGTGACAACACCAGTCAGACAGATTTAGAAAGGGCTTTTTCAAGAGAGTTTGACAGATAGCCATCCATTTTCCAATTATAATCTGAGTGTCTGATTTTCTCTGGTTTGTATCAAAATCACAGAAAAAAATTTACTTGTTTTCATCGTATAACTGCATATCTGAGTAAAACATCATTTGCTTGGCTATAGCATATTTCCCCAAAAGACATCAATATCTTCACATGGAGGTAATAGAAGTCTTCAGCTGAGGACACCAAAGGGTGGAAACTCCCCATCTTCTCAGGTGCCTTATTAATTGCCATTGTTCATATCTCATCTTTTCATGATATGTAAGATTTCATTATTGCTCACATCATTGCTCACATCAGGCTCCACTACTCCTCTTCTGTATGTTTTCCTTGCTGGACATGTGATACCTACTTTGAGATTATGAATTAAAAAACATTCAAAATTGGTGGTCTTTGTTTTGATTCCTGTGAGCATCTAACAGGCATGCTTATACACCACAAGCAGTTTAGGCATAAAGTCACCACACGGTGACCTTGTTCATCATATTCTTTCATTCAAACAATATTTTTTTCTGTTTTCAAATTTTGTTCAAATGTGATGCTGTCTTGGAAAAGCAATGCACATTCTTTTTGCTCCAGCAGTTCAAGGTGTTTTTCAACACTTATGTAAAGACATACTGTTTGACATAAATGTTCGTTATTCATTTTTACTCTGAAGTTCTGAAATCACTGCTCAGAAATATTACATCTGGGGCAATAGCTATTTCCCAACACTGATCAAAAAAAATTTTGTAATTGGTGTTTACATTAGAGTTACCCTCTTACTTTAGGCATGTAAAACTAGTAATAACAGAAAAAAAGACTGGGCTTGTTTATAATTTTGAAAAAAATAGGTCTATGAACCTGTTCTAAGACTTCCCAGCTATGGATTAAACACATCTACTACACAAAGTGTCAGTAGACCTTTATACAGCTCCAGTTCAGAAAAGACTCACAAAATGTCTAACATTACTAGCAGTAAGTTTTGAAAACACTAAGAAATTTGATCTCCTGATGTTGAATTTTGCTCTTCAACAGCTGGATTTCAATGCTTGGTTCCGGTTTGTCAAAACTGATCAGAATTGCCATTCCTCTAAGGAACATACTCCCACACACGAGCAGCCTTGGGTGTCATGGTGTCATTTGGGTGCCATGCAAACTTTGGACAATGTGGTATGAGTATGTTTTAAATTGACAGGTCCCAAAATAACAAGCTTAAATTCCAACCAGAGAGGTGTTGGATTTAAAAGGATTTCATGTGCAGCCAACAGGTAAAAAAGCTGGGAAACAAGCTACTAGCCATATTGTCACAGGTGCACAATAATGCAATATTGATTTTAAACTTGAGCAGTTTTGGCATATAGAACAGTCATGAAGAAAATGTGTGTCTGCTTATTAGACCTAATTCAGATAAAAATGGATTCGATGCAAATCTTTGCATCAAACTGATAAACAGTCTTGAACGGCAAATATGCTACTGGCAGCCCATGGAGTAATGCTCATTTTTCAGTTTTAGAATAGAAAATGCAGAAACAATAGAAACACTAATTTCTGAATGTTTTATGTACTTAAAAATCCTCTACAGACTTTGAAATCGTTTGGACCATCTGCTTGTTAGAGAGCAGCATCTGGGGGCTGCTTCATGGAAGAAGGTAGTTTGTGAGCCAAGGGTGACAGCTACAGTAGCATGGCTGTCCCCATTTAGCCGTGCCCCATGGCATGCAGACAACAAGGACAGAGCAGATGCTGTGTCCATAAGCACAGCCCAGTGATTGCCAGACAGGTCTGCAGTGGCAAGGCAGGACCAGGGCCAAGCCAGGAATTCACGTCCCCAGCCTGGGGTGGAGGGAAGTGTGGTACAACGCTGGGTGCAGGCAGCCTGCAACGAAGCTCAGACAAGGACAGAGTTCATTAATAGAGCTCCTCAGTGAAGAAGTGAGGCCCCAGAGTCTTCTACCTCTTGTGCTGCATGTCTGAGCCCAGGTTACCCAGCCACGCTGTATCAGGACAGGCTTGGAAAACAGACAGCCAAATCCGCGGGGGAGGGGAAGCACTTGCAGAGCCTCTCAGTGCAGTCAGAGCCCTGACACTCACCATTGGGTAACACAGCTGAAGTCTTGGCTAACAGCACTTACAAACTTTCAGAAACCTGGAAACTTTCAAAGATCCTTGCCAGCCTACTCAAACAGATATGACAAAAGTGGAAAACATTTGGATAACCAGTCCATCTAGATTTTAGTGAAGAAGTAACAACTATAAACAAGTTATAATATACTATTTAGCAAATCTGAAAGCTATCTGAGCTGTACAGAATCCACAGACCTGATTTTTCTCACTGGTGTTTTGGAGAAACAAAAGTAGAATTTTACAAAAACAAAAAGTTCTGCAGAGCTGTTTATTCAAAATAAGCAAGTTTGGCAATGCCCAACAAATAGCTGCAAAAAGATGAAAAGTCAACAACTTATTAGGGCACTCTGTGCTTCCATTCATATTAACCTTCTGCACCTTGATTAGCCACTGCCTTTTTACTCATAGATCATCAAAACAGAGAAGAGATGACTTAGTCTGCCAGCATGGTCTAATTTCAATTCTGACAGGAGAAAGATGGTTGAATATTGCAGAAAGCATGTTCTGTTCTAGTGAGTCCAACAAAATGACTGTCGATAACTTTCTTCACATGGTGAGTACAAACATTTAAATACCATTGCAAAGTGTGAGTTGTATCTGCTCTTTGGTGTGAAGCTAGCTCAAGTGTTAGACTTTTAGGAATGTATGTCAAAAATAACCCTTGTAATGTGCTTTTGTACTAACTAGCTGGCTCAGCCTGGTTGCACATGCTCGTATACTTCTTCTATCTGCAACTCAGCTTCAGAACTCTGTTCATCTCATGTTATTTGTCATAGAGAGCTGATTGGTGTGTGGTTCTGCTTCATTCTGTTTAACACGTGAAAATGTTTCTGTCTTAACAGTTGCTGGTGTTAAGCATATGTGTTCATCACAGGGATGCAACTCATTAACTACTGAGGAAGTTCCAAGCTATCATTTGTTTTCCTTTTGCAATCTTTGAAATAATCCCTGTGGTGTAAGATTGAACACAGATAGTCTGGAGTCAGTTTGGTGAGTAATATGTTCCTTGTCAGGAAGAAGAGAAAGATTCAGCACTCCTGCAGTCTAGAATGAAGTCTCTAGAATGGCACCAGCCGAACAGGTTACAAACTGGCCACTTTGCAATCAGCTTATAACCCATCTTCAAAGGGGTGGTCACTTTATTTGCAGAAATAAATAAAGAGCTGTGAATGAAGACAGAAAGCAGACTATTTTAGGAGTGGTGGCCTTCCTCAACATGACTAAGCCAACAGGGGGCTGATGAGGGGCTTGACAAGAGGAATGTGTTTGTTGAATGGCCAGGCTCCCTAGAAGACAGAGTTTTGCAATTCTTTGTCTGTAACTGTTCATTCTTGCAAAACTTTAGAAGTTGCCACCATGATGGACAATTCTGCCTCCATTGTTACTGTGTGACCATAACACGAGGGTTACTAACATGCCTTCTGCCTTGGATGGATCCTAATGAGATCAGGACTTAAGCGTATGTCCAGCCCCACACTTCTGAAGCCTGACCATTTTTTGAAGTTAATACGCTTGAGCTGACTTTGGAGATTTTCTAGTTTGGAGAAAGGGAGGCTGAGTGGCAACTTCACCTCACTTCACAACTTCCTGAGGAGGGGAAGTAGAGAGGAAGATGCTGAGCTCTTCTCCCTGTTATCCAGTGGCAGGGTGTGTGGGAATGGTTCAGCTCTCCAGCAGGGGAGGTGAGGTTCAGATAGGACATTACGAAATATTTTTTTACCTAGATGGAATGTTTCTTTACCAGTGGCCAAACACTGAAGCAGACTTCCTGTGAAGGTGGTCAGTGTCCCAAGCCTGTCAGTGTTTAAGAGGCATTTGGACAATGCCCTTAATGCAGTTGGACTGGAACTCTTCTGGCAATGGCAACTTCATTTTAAGGGCAGCTCAGCAACAGGGACATGCTTGTACAGATGTACTGTGTAGGGCATGAGCAATAAATTCATTGCTGCATAGTGGTGATGGATCTACTATTTTGTAAGGTGGCCACTGATTTAACACATTTAAAATATTTGTTAGGAACATGGTATATTCTGGCCACAAAAGGCTATCAAGGAATTAACATTTTAAAAATTAAATTGGATCATTTTGTCTCTATAATTTAATAATTTTATATAGTTTATGAATAATTATCTGATCAAAAGGTACAACATTCACTATTAAAATTGTTCACTCCTGTCTGAATTTGATTTACTTCAAATTCAAGCCATTTTACATTGTTATGCTCTTAACTGCCAGATTAGAGTCCACTAATCTATTTGTGTACTGTACTAGGAAAGGAGCTGGAGAACCAATTTGAAGATTGAAGATTAGACAGATACAGCTGCTTAATTCAACCACTTGAATTTGTTTATCATTAAAACATATATTGATTTGTTCAAGACACTGAAGTTTTAATCACTGTTGATTTTCAGCTCTCAGAATTAAATTTGATCAGGATTTTCCATTATAGGAAAGGATTTCTTATTTAGAATAAATTCAAGATCAAAAGTCTTATGACTATATTTTGCAAGAAGCATCTGTGTGTTTGCTTCCAGAGAACAAAAAACCCTCTAGGCTGTACTGTAAGAACTTTTCTCATGCAGAAAAGATAGTTGCTTACAAATAATGCTGTGGAGGAGCCTGTGAAGACTTGTAGCACCAAGAGACAATCCCTGTGCTAAAAAATCACTTCTCACTCCTTAAGAAGCTTAACAGCAGCATGTCACATAACACTGTCAGAGTTAATGACTGGAACTGTTATTTTTTGACTCCACTGATCATGCCAGTGATGTAATGCATGGCCACAAAAATCAAATGACGGGGAAAAAATCCGGAACTATCAAATCAGTCTCTGGATAGTTTCGGAAGTTCAGGCAGGTAATTGAATGAATTTCTATTTGTGCCCAATTCCCTCCTCCTGAGTGTGTTAAAATGTACTACCTTTAATTGCATGGCAATGAATATTTCCCTGCTTTCTGGCGACCGTGACAAGGACAGCTGACACAATCAGTGAAAACATCAAAGGCTCTGACTTGCTCTGCTCCATGCCAGAAGGCAAGAGGCTGAAGTATGAGCACACACACAGTCTCTTGGCACTGACGCACAAAGGGAGCCCCATGACACCTGCCCCCACCTGACTGTAGTTACAGATCAAGCCAAAGGCACATGGGATAATCATGTTCCTACATCTGTGCAGCCTTAAAACCAACAAATATTGCAAGTTTAATGAAGAATGTAAGGAACTACAGCCCTGAATTACTTTTTTTGGAAGTCTAGATGTTAAGCCTCCAATTTTAACTAGTAGTTATATCAAAGCATTAATCAAAGCCAGATTCCCCACTTGCAGAGAGCTCAGCACAGAGTGCCAAGTTGCAGACATGGCCTCCTGAAGTAAATTTGGATAATGTCTGCTCTAATCTGCTGGCACAGCTTGAGAGACTATTCTGAGCTGCCAGAGTAGGCTGCAATGCATACGTTTGTCCGGCATGGTCATGGGGTGGTCACTGTCTTGTGCTCACATAGACACCTTGGCTTCCCCTGGGAGCAGCGTGGTGCAAGCTATTCTGCCAGCTGCACTGTGCCAGATGTGCAGCTTCAGACCTTGTTGTAGAGGCTTGCAGGCCCCTGAAGGCTGAGGAGGGCTGACTTGAGAATATCCAACCATACTGTCCACAGTTGTTGCCATCTGGATTTGTAACTCAATGTTTCACATCTTCCCAGGAGCATCCTCTCTGGGAGCCATGTAATAGTATGGGATTCAGCACTGAAAAAGCTGAAAGAGTGTCTTTCCCAAACAATAACACAAGGAAATCTCCTTCCTCCATGTATTGAACTATGTAAGTGTTTTGATTGTGACTTAGGGAAATTTGAGAATAAGTTCCTGTACATCCTAATTTCAAAAGCAATCACTGCACTGCCTCTAACTCTACATTGCATTCCTCTCTGCATCAGGACATGTATGTGCCAGAAAATAAGACTGCTCTCTGTTGCGTCTTCTGGTAGCATGACGTGGCAGACCTCCAAGGACTTCTGCATGGCTCTGCTGACTTTGCAGCACTCCTCGTGATGAATAAGACAGGGGGTCTGGTAACAACTGTCATGGAGAAGACTGATGTTTTCAAAAACTTTTTGGTGTCAGTTTTCACTGGCCTTCCCATATCTCTTGAGTCCCTGAATCGCCAAAAAGGAAAGAAGTGTTCAACTGAAATGTAGGCCAAGCAATAGACAAGACTTCTTGATCAGAATAATGCCCTTAAGTGTATCAGAGACGATTAAAGTTGGAAAGCAGAAGAACATAAAATTAACATGATTTTAGTGGTAACTTCAGCAACTTCCTACAAAAGTTTTTTCCTCCAGGCATCTGACTAGCAATAGGCATTCCCAGAAGAACCTTGCTTCTCCAAAAGCATGTCATCAAAACACACGGTGAGAAGAAAGCAAGAAAAACAAGAGAAGAGGGATCAGGTGAGAGGTAAACCTCAAAATTAACTTCCTCTTCTCCAACCCCCGACCTTAAAGAACAAAAAAGGCCTCAGGGCAAAAGAAGCCTGAGTGAGTTCTAGAGATTTGAAGGGCTTTATGGGAAACCTTCTAGGGAAAGCACTCCTGCTGGTTTCAAGAGGAGGCACTTCTTTCTTCAGTGCATCAAGAACAGAAGTAAAAGCTTTTCGTAAATGAAAAATTCATCATCTGTCTTTTCAGTTTCCAAATGTGAGAAGAGTTCTCATGTTTATCTTCCCCATGAGCAACACTCAAAGCTACCAGGAGGAGAAAGAGAAGAAGAAACAGGAAAGTTAACTAACACAAGTAAAGGTTTCAAAACTTAAATCATCATGATGTCCCTTTGTTCCTGAAAACTCAGGTAAAAGAAGCAAGAGGAGTCTTCTAGCAACAGCATCTGTCTATAACTATACAGGTGCAAGCATGCAATGCAGCAGAATGGGCAAGCAGAGCAGACAGTGCGTAGGGAGAGCCTTCCCTGACACATGGTCCTGGATCCCAGCTGCATCCCAGGTTTGGTGCTATCTGCAGTCTTGCTGAGGGGAATTCTGTCTCCTCCTTTAGATAATTGATAGATGTGTTATTACCCTTGTTCTTGGCCTCCAGAAGGAGTACAGCCCATTAAACACTACTCTCCAACTAGCAAAACTGTCTGCTTGTCTGCCTTCCAGACCAGCATGGCCTCATGTGCATCCAAAGATACTGTGAGAGACACTGCTCTCCTTTCATCCAGAAAAACAATCGTTTTATTAGAGAAGGCCACTGTGTCAGGTGTGTCCCATCTGTCCACACTTATCCCATATCCTCAAAGAGGGTCTTGTGGTTTTAAGGGCCATGTCAACCAAACATTCCCTACCGACAATGCTAGCTGTGGAACTGAATGTGGACCTGCAGGATCTACCACCTTCTCCTCAAGCCCTTCCCTGTCAGGCAGGACCAAGTAGAAACCACCTGGGACCCTATGGTCTTGACTCTTTTCCCCAGAGCCATGTGGTCACTCCAAGCACGCTCCAGCTCTTCCAGGCCATAATGCTGGTGTCCATTTGGAGGAGTGTTGAGGGTTATAGTGCAAGGACTGCGTGAACCTCAGCAGTTTTCTCCTGGCCTGTACACCTTAGCTTTCCTTACTTTTGGCTGGGATAGTTGTGACCTTGCCTCTTTCCCCTAAAAAATTACTGTAAAAAAAGCCATCTGTATAATGACACATCTCCCCGAGGACTCACATCCAGTGCTCACCATTTATTATGAGAACCTGCCAGTTCTCCAAAGATGCTAAAAGCATCAATTTGTGCTGGTTTTGTTTGGGGTGGGTTTTTTGGTCATTTTTGTTTGGGTTTTTTTTTTTTGTCCTGCAACCAGCTTGTACCAGGATTTCACAGCTCACCTCCGTCCAGTACATGTATTGATTAAATAGAAATTAAGAAACCTGAAAAATATTAGAAGACCCTATCTTCTATGAACCATTCAGCAAGGACATAAACCATCTAAACACAACTAAAATAATCACAGCAAATTATTCATACAGCTCTGCAAGGGAGAGCATTGCATCATTTACTCTGCTCTCTGATCTAACTCATGGGTTGGTCTGTCATTCTGTCTTCTAGAGAGCTGTCCTGCCTTGCCCCAGTGTCTCCAGGAATTTGCCATAGCAGGATTTCTGTCAGATTATTTAGAGAAGATCCTTTTTTATCCCTAAGAAAATATCTTCTGTTGCTCACCAGCTGCAAAATTTTCCTCATTAAATTATGTCAACAGCAGAAGGAGATTATTTCTTACCTGCATAAGAAACACACCCTGGTGCCCTGGTTATGCTTTTTAACTTGTGGCAGGGAAGGAACTTTTTTTCTTTTTTTCTCTTTCTTTTAAATTACCTTAATACTGAAAGTTGCCTGGCTTTTCTTTTGGGAAAGCCACCCCTAAGGCACAGAGACCGTACACCAGCTGTCAGTTCACTTCTCATCAGTTGAAAAACACTCAAAGCTTTCTGTAAAGCAAATTTATCAGCTGAACATCTGGTTTGTTCACACTGAGACTGGTGTTAGTCAGGGCAAATGGGCTCTTCTTCCTTTGTCTGGGCATGTGGGGGCAGTTTATTTCTGGAACAACTTGAGTCAGTTTTAAGAGTTAGCATCTCTCAGTTCTCAGACTCCTCCTGAGACACTGCAGGACTGTGGGCCCACTAGGACAGAATAATCCTAAGCAATTGCTGCTCCTACTCCACTTCTTCTCAGAACTGAGTAGCCCCAGAAGAATCAATTCATCTTTGAATTCGCAAGAATATGCCTGAACTTGGAGCAGATGCCCCTATATTGGATGGGAAAGATAAATTTAGTCTCCAAATCCCTTCACAAATCTGAGTCTTTCTACCTTACTGCCTGTTTCTGTCTTCATTAGAGCTAATGAAGACAGCACAAGGTCATATGAAATTTAGTATGTGAGTTTTAAATAATTGCAATGGTCATTAAGCATGCCAAACAAAAAGTGAATATTTAAATTGAACTCTTTCAGGTTGGTCTGAGCCCAACAGAGAAGTGCACACTCTTACACAGCCAGCTGGAAATGCTTGACAGTGAGGAAAGATAGCATCTGAGAAGTATTCCTCAGACAGAGTCCTCATTACAAAATGTGAGGGGCCATAAAACTCAGAGACCTTTTTTGGCAGTTTTTTACCTATGTTCCTTTTGTCTGTTTAAGAGGGAAGGTAATCTCATGGGACAAGGAGCCACCTTGGCATACATTCAACAAGGTCTTGTTTCAGGGTCTAACTCTAGTTTTACACCATTTATAGTATCACTTTGTTTGTAATTCCACTGTGAGTATTACAGGATGAAATCAAGGACTGACTGGGATTACTTCTTCTATACACCAGAGGATGTCAGAGCAATCTCACTGACTGCTTATTATCATGTACTTTAATTGTAATTTTTTAATACTACTTATTGCTCTGAAATCTTTGTTTGCAGGGACTGACATAGGCCCAAGATATAGGGTGTTAAGTACCTCCTATAAACAAACTCCTTGAGGAGTTTCTGAAGCCCCTTCTGCTTCCCAGCATGCTCAGCTTACTTGGAGAAGAGTCCTTGTTTTACATTGGTTTTATTTTTGGCTGGTTGCTTTGGTACAACTTCTTTTTGTTTGCTCTGAGCATATCAGCATTTCCATTACACAAAAGTGGATCTGCAAATGAAGAAGTGCTTATTTGGCTTTGTGTTTGGTTGCTACAGAAGGATTTCACTAGCACTGAGTCAATAGAATGAACACTCATGTTTAGAGCTGGATGAGATGAAATGGAAGGGCTGGGTCACAGAAAGTCCAAAGAAGGGCTTGATAACAACCCTTCAAAGTGGTAAGAGTTTTCTCTTCCGAAGGAGAAAGCTTTAAAATACACATCTGACCTTTAAACAATCTGTATTGTTGAACAATATTATTAAGAATAATCTGTCATTCTTTACCTTTTATGCTTCAGACAGAGCATTTTTGACAGAATACGTTTTCAGTAAAGTCTACATTTTCAATCCACTCTACAGCGTTTCAACACATTTTCCAGTCTACATTTTCAAAGTTCAGTGGCACATTAGCATTTACAGAAAGTTTTAATCAAAATTTGAATGCAAAATCACAGTGGGATTAATTAATTAATATTTTGAAAACACTTTGTAGAAGAAAAGTGCAAAAGGAAAATAAGCTTTCTTATTTTTAAGGGACATTACATTTCCATAGTGCAGATTTTCAATTTAACTTAATGCCAAAAAGGTCCCAATACAGGACTCAGTTTAGTCATATTTTTGCATTCAAACTGTTGAGTAGAATGCTGAAACACAGCTTAGTGCTGTCCTGAATTAGGACCATGCTATAAAAAGAGAACAGCAGAAATTGTCCTCCTGGACCAGTAAAGCCAATGACAACAGAACAAGAGATACCAGACTTCCACTATAAAACATTCATCAATGCATTGCCTTGTCCCTTGGTACCCTAATAATGATTGCTGAATGGAACGGAGTGCCTCCGTCTCCAGAGTTGAAGAAGTTTTCTGCATGAAATAAACTGGCTTAGATGAAATGCAAAAAGGTAGCACAAAAGAAAAAATGCCTGGAAGGAACAACAGTTCCATGTTTGCCTTGGCTAATTTGGATGGGCTGATGAAAATTTCCTTTCAAAGCCCTGATGATGGCAGTGAGGGATCAGCCTGCATTAGGGCATAGTAAATAGCTCTGAAACTGAGGATTAACAGAACAGAAATGTTTACTCTTGGTGTTGAAAGCTTTTGACCTAAATATGTGTTCCTTACCTTAGGTGTCTTGTTCACCAGATCTGTGAGAGCAGAGGACCAGCACACACACCATACCTACTGGGGGATCACAGTGATGGACAGGAGGAAGAAAATGTGCCTGGGATGAGGAGGAGGGCACAGGATCCATCCCAGAGGGGTCAGAGCTGGAGGAGCAGCACTTGTACCGAGTGGCTTAAGAAAGCTTTAAAGGAAAAGATTGCCATTTCCATTTTAACTTGGCTTGTGACAAGAGCTCTTTAATCTAGCAAATGATGCACTACAAACTCTAGTGATTGGAAACTGGAATTAGATAAATTTGGGTTATAAATAAAGTTCTCTTTTCCAGAGGGAGGGTAGCCACCAGCCAGGCAGCCTGCCAGTATGCCTGATGCAGTCTCCATCCCCAGTACAATGGTCTGTTAGGAAGCCTTGAAGCGAATTCAGAGCAGGTCTCTCTTCTACAGGGTTTCACACTGAAGAATCTGTCCTTTTATTAGCTAGAACTTCAATTTCTGTTTTCCAGCATTTTGAGGAGAGTTTATTAGTAATGCCTCCCTCAGGTCTTTTCACTGTTTCTTTCTGTTGCCAATCACAACCAGTCTGAGTCATCACCTGGACAATAAACTCTCTGGCAGAGGTTTCTGAATATCCCTCAGAGGTTTTTAAATCTTTCTCCATATAAATCTCAGTAATTTTTGTTTTGTAAAATGTCTGTCCCAAATCCTTAGTCATATTTCAATTTCTTGGCATTTAAGTGCTACGCAGTTCATAAGTGTTCAGTACTGAGAAGCACTTCTTCCTCCAATATTGCTATCTGGTAAAAAACTGAACTACTGAGAAACTTTCAGTTTAGCTTTTGACTTACTTTTCCTTCTCTTTAATCACTACCTTTGAAAAACTCTTCCAGAAAATATGTTACTGCAGTATTAAGGGAAGTGCAACACTGCTGAAATTTAATAGCGGCCAATAAGGAATGAGCTGTTTCAATGTGTTGTTAATGCACTAGTATTGTTCTTAACTTTTAGGAAAATCAATCTATCTTCAATTACGCATAGCAAATCATGTAAGCCTGCAGGACTAGACTAATGACTTGCCTACCAATGATTCCCAAAGGCATCTGTATCCTTGCCATCAGTCTCTGATGTGGTACATTAAAAACTGAATTCCTTCCACCTATTGGCCCATCATTAGGTTTTCTTTCATCCTGGTAATCTCCCTGAATAGAAAATGTGAAGTTTATAAAGAGAGGGAGAAAGAAAAACTAGTTCCTTTATAACACAGTAAGTAAGCATGAACATCAGTGCCTCATGAATTGCAGTGCATTGAAATGACCACTAAAAACTGAGTTTGTCAGAAGACATTGCACAAAATTTATAAAGAGACTCAAGAGTTTGGGCAGATACTATTTTAAGTAGATGTTTGAAGAACTGAGTTTGAGATTTGTCGCTATATTTTGCTGGTATAAAAGTCTTGTCAAAAATCTTGCCTGATATTCCTAGTACTCCTGAATTTTTTTGACTGTCAAAGTTAATTTAAGCACTAAATCTTTCCTTCTGCTTATTGGAAAAACAGTTGCATCTTATATGCAGTTTAAGATGCCTGTTGCAGACTGCCCATGGTGAACCTCACCACGGCCAGTTCACTTTCTGCAATTCTGCAATGCAGAGGATGAGATATGACCCAGAAGAATCTGCCCTGCTATCCTGCCTGACAGTGCTAAATTCCTTTGCAAAAGGAGGTACATGTAGCTCTATAAAAACTCCAGAACTGCAATGAAAAACATGAGTGTGACAAAGCTTTCCCTATTTCAGGTCTTCAGGGGTTGTTTTTACATTTTTTGAATGGTACACACAGAATAATTAGTATGGAAATTATTAATTATAAATAATATTTGAGCTTTTCACAATAAGACAAAAAGATGTAATACAGGATAATAAATACCAGTGAAAAGAGAATCATATACTTACATATGTTTTTCTTTCCCATGAACTTTTTAACAATGGTGTAATAAATTAGACTGAAAAGGAAGCATTTATACAACATTTATAGAATAGGCGGTGTAGACCATTAGGATATTTAAGTCTTTGATCTCTGTGCCTCTTTGTCAAGATTTGCAGTGGCTTGTTCTACACCTTCTTAGGCCAGAATATCACTGCAGTCTCTCATCTGTGCATCAGCTTCTTCTTTAATTGAGGATAAAATTGATGCTCAATCTGATTCAGTTCAAACAACATAGATAAAAGTTGTCAGATGTCTCAGATCTGGGTCTCTCATTCATAAGCATCTCTCATGTGGATTTTTTTCTGCCTGTACCCCCTGCAACCTTCAGAGGCACAGGGAAGTAGTATGCTGCTGCTCAGCTCTGCCACTTTGGCTCCTACAACCTGACCTTGAAAGGCAAAGAAAAGGAAAACTACAAATTTCACCAAAATATCCCAGTCACCAATACTGAGATAAATTGAGGCAGAAGACAAAGACGTGAGAGAGTACGATGCATATGGACTTGCCAGCAGAGCTCAAATCTAAAAAAGGATGGAAAGCAAAAGTTGACAAAAACCATTAAGACAGGAGTTCTGAAACATATGCCTCTGCTCTGTATGCAGCATGTGATGTAGAGATACATAAAAATCCTGTGAACTGTCCCCAGACATCCATCAAAAAACAAATCTTTATGTGTTGAAAAAGGAATTGCTTAAAAATAGATTTAAGTGAAGAAAATAATAAAATGCTTGGAAATTTATTTAATGAGACAGTTCTGATGTACAGCACAAAACAAAGATTATATAATGAGTGTCAAGATAATAAATTGTACTCAAATTCTTCTCACGCTTCTGAGTCATTTAGCCTGCTGTCCTTTTGAGCTGTCACTTGAACAAAGCAGCTGAAATGAACTAATTTGATAGCTTATCTCATTTATCTTTCTTTAGGAAGCATTTCTTTTCTCACAAGTATCTAAAAGAAGGCTAAAAGGAGAGACAAATATAAGTGAAAATGCCAGTAAGAAAGACAGTTAGGTCTTTTCATTAGCTGAAAATTTGAGATTTCTATTCTAGGCACATTTGGTGTGTACACCACATATCTCTGATACTCAGCTCAGAATTTAAAGAAAAGTCATGGAAATTCTCTCTCTTGTTGGAGAGACTTTGAGAATCCAACAACACAACTACAACACAATGAGAATGCAGCACAACTGCAACGTTGTGAGAGAACACCCAAACTGGCCTGGCTGTCAGAAGCCATATAGCTGCCTTAGCAGGACTCCTTCCTGAAACACATGGACGAAATTGCAGAGCCAGTTGTTCCATCTCAGGGTGCCTGCCCACAAATAATGTAGTTATTTGTGCTCCTCTGATCACTGAGGCTGGAAATGTGGTGAGGCCACCAGCATCCCCTTGCTGAGGCTCTGGTATACTATGTAGCAGAAATAGATAATTACAACTAACATGCCTAATGAGAGAGCTCTTTGAAGGCATAGGGAGGATGCCAGGCCCACCCACTCCTGTGTGCCTGTCTGAACAAATGTGTGCCACTTAACCCACCTGTCAGGTTATCTTTTTCTTGAATTCTTAGAGAATCCACAATCGCATCTCATTTTGCAAACAGTTATTTGCTGTTCTTTTCTTAGCAATCATCTGGATTAAGGCAGACACTTAAAGGGAATTTAGTAAGGCTTGCTTCATTACCCAGTCTGGGTACACTCATGCTTCCAGCATTCTGAAAAGGTTTAAGAGATTGAGGCTTGTATGAAAATTGCATGAACCCTTAAATTTCAATGGGATTTTTCAGAGGGGATGTCAATGTGTCAAACTCTCTAACAGACAAGTGGACCCGGAGCTCAAAAGAATAGATTTACTTTGGAATTAAACTGAAAACAGGTTTATGTGTGGGGAAATATCTAGCAGCTGGACTAAGGTGCTCTGAAATGTAGTATGCCTTAAATCAATCAAAATGAGATTAGTGGAGAATTTAAGAACTCACAGAAATATATAGAGGATTATTTGACAGCATTATCATCCAGAAAGAGACAGGGAAAACTAAGTGACAGTATTCTGAAACATCATCACTCAGTATTTTAACTTGAAATAAGAAATTTGAATCTTTTGCTTTGATGCTCATGCTATTCTGTAGCACCTCCACTGCTTTATTTCTCCCTCTTTTTCTATTTGGCATTTATGAATATTTCACATTTTTCATATGGCTGGGGAGAAACATCGTTGGATTGTAATTCTCTAAGACTTAAAAAGCACAAGGCAAATAGATCTTCAAACTTTTTTTTTATTAATCTCTTCATTTAAATGGAAGTTGGTTGATTTTTTGAGCCAGGATCATGATTTTTTAATACTCACAATGCTTTTTATGAATTTTTTGTAATTCTGACAGAAACTATAGAGTACTGGACTACAGCACAAGTGTACTAAACCACTCAAGTCTATTTGCACACAAACAATTGAAACATGAACAAACAAACAAAAAATTAGTCACAGCAGAGAACAAGAGAAAAGCTAGTAGGAACACAGATACATTAATATACAAGTCAATATTAGGGATTATCCTATTTTATTTTTATGAAGAGCATAGGTGAATAACAACTACTTGAATAGCAATAAATAGAAAAATTATATTATGGGTAGGAGAGACACCTAATACAAAGGAACTTAACAGACAGCCAAGATAGTAAAAACAAATTTTAAAAAGTTCATCTGATTAAAAACTAGGTAATATGAAAAGGAAAACCAATCTTTTAGGGTGAGATTAATCTTGCCTAATTTAAACCATTTGAAATGTTAACTGTTTAAATTTTAAGCGTCTCATTTCATCATAATTGTCTAGTTTCTTGTGCAGTCAGTGAAAAGAAATATGTTGCAGTCAGTGAAAAGAAATATGTTACAGCCAATTTAATCCATCTTGCCTATCCTGAGCAATGCTTTAGGGTGACTACCTTGAGAAGATCTGGGCTCTCTTTTAACTGTAAGGGAATTTGGAATCACTGCCTTTGGAACTACATACTGGACAATTAAGATTAGTTGAGATGAATTTCACTCTTTCGTGGGGGAAAACTGTAGTTAAAAAAAAGCCAATACAGATTTAAGAAAAATGAAAAGAAGAAAAACAAGTCAAAGATATAAAACTACATAAAACATTTTCTTCCAGTTTTTAAATGGCATTTGAAGATTTTTAGCCTGTGTTTTAATTAATACCCTAGCAATGCAGACAAGCTTGTCCTCTGAAGAATTCTAAAATGTCTGCTTTTTTCCTCTGCATGTGGGAAATATAGCCATTTTTAGGAGAACTAATTAATAAAAATTTGGAAGCCCAAGTCAGATGTTTAAATTTGAAGAATGAATTTGATTGCACAGCTTTGAAACAAATTTTGATGGACAAAATTACAAAAGACATAGGGATAAATAAATAAAAATTTATTATTTTATCAAAATTATGTCAAAAATATTATTAATTTTCTTTAAAAATTAAAATTATTTGTTAAATTAAAAGTAGGCATTAAGTAGGCATTTTACATTAAGAAAATCATAGTGAGACTGAAGAACAAGAGAGCTAATTGTGATGTGGGTAATGTATTAGTGTAACTACTTTAAGGTGGGTAGGGAAGCGCACAAAGACAAAATGAAAATGGTGTTCTCCAGAGAGTAAGTCACCAGGGAAAGGTAACAGTGAGGATCCTCAAAAATTGCTTGTGAGATTAACTTACCAGTATTTTCATTAATTATCTTAGCTCAAAAACAAGTATGTGATGATAGAACTCTCTGCTATCATGACTTTGCCAGCAGACAGGCAGGCCAGGAAGAATAGCATGATGTTGGAGATTGCAGTGATGGAAGTGGAATTAAATTTGATGGTGTAGAAAATGGAAGACCATGTGCTTAAGAATTTCTGCAGTAATAAGGAATCCATCAGCTGAATGAGGCGGAGAAACGGTGTTATGTGAGCTCAGATATCTTCTGAGATACCACGGGGAAGTTGGCATGAAAAAGTAAGAGTGTTCCTCAGATGTGTCGAGGGAGGTATTTCCAGCAGAGGCTACTTGTCTGTTTTACCTGCGTGGCAGACTGAAGTTCAGTGCAGGTAAAAAAATAGTAATAGCTCTTTTGAGAACTATTAATGCTTTTTGTGGCTTTTGTAAGACTTCCTCTGCTGTTCTGCAAACCCATGTTCTCCCCTGTGTTCACTCCTTTGCAGTTTCAAATGAAAATGTGACATATAATAAGGAATAAACATATTACATGAACAGATATTTAAACCAAAGCACAGCAGAAGGGAGGAGGCTAAAAAACAATCCTTAATAACAACCCTTAATAAACTTCAAAACGGATATATACTGAGCAGGAATGCATTTAGGCTCAAAATAAAAAAAATTAAAATATTTCCTTATCATCACTACATGCAATTAATGACACTTTCAATAGAAGGCATCTAAGTAGTTTCAAGATAGAGCTCAATTGTCTTCTGGAAAAAATCATACAGTAATGATGCAGTTCAAGCAGGGGACTGGACTCACTGATTTAAGAGCTTCCTTCCCATTTACTGTCACAAACACGTGCAGTACTGACAGAAAACAGTGCAAAGCAACCAGTTCAGGAGTAACAGGCTCTTTTCTAGAATATTTTGTTACAAGATTTTAAAGGATTCTACAAGGAAGAGTGTCTTTATTCCCATTTGTGGAGGAATAAAATGAGGCATATGAAGGTAAAATGTCTTTCCTCAGTTACACACCAGGTTTGTGGAAGATAGAATAAGGGTCCTTCATACCTGTGTAACTTCCTACTTCTGGAAATTAGTGTGAAAGGAGGCGTTTTTTTCTGTTAAAAATAGCTATTTGTAAGCAACAAGCTTATAATTAGAAATGAATATATACCACGGCAATTTTCCTTTTGGAGATGATTATGAAAGAGTAGGGCTGTTTCCTAGGAAATTTTGCATTTTTGCATTTGGGTATGGCTCCAGGAGTGAAACAGAGTGTTGTTTGGAGAGTAACAGATTAAGAGAGCTCTAAGCACCTCAATTCCCATGGGAAAGTGTAGTGTTGCAGCTAACTTGCTTTCAGACATGAGTTGTGTTTAGTGTGGTCCTGCCCATGCACAAACCAAGAACTTTGTGTCTTGGTGGGTCTGGTACCGGGGTGTCAGCCCTGGGGACCCACAGGTGTCCAGGTCTGCAGACAGCGTGGATGGGGCTCTATGTAAACACAGCCTTAAGATAGTCCCAGACCACGATGACACTTACTTTATCAACCTTTGACATTTTTTGAAAGATTAATTTGGATAATTCAAGCAATCTGTTCTAATTTTTCAAAAGTTTGCTTTTACTGTCAGTATGCTAGACTGACAGTGAGGAAAGGAAATACCAGTCACAAGATGAACAGAAGTTATTTACTCTGAATTTGTTGTGTGAATGTGCTGTCTATTCAGATTAGCTGAAATGTAATTGCCTCTAATTCCGTTTCATCTCTCTTTTTAAAATGATGTTCATTCCAATAGACCTTTTTTTCATTTTTGGTGACAGACTTACATAAAACTGTTTCTGTTTACCAAACAAATGGAACTTTGCAATAAATTACTTTATTACATTTTTAGAAAGAAGATGCCAGAGAGTTCTTCAGTAGGATGTGTATGTATTAGATACTGCTTGTTGGCTTTCACACTTGATAGATTTACAGATTTAGAAAATAATGCCTTTTACTGAATAAAAGAAAAATATTTACAATTACAACAAAACATTGCTCTGCAGCCTGAGAATTTTAAATTATCTTTACAGTTCTGGAACATGAAATATATAATATGTATATTATTGACACAGGAAGGTTGGATTAGATCATAAAAAAATCCCGTAATTTTAACTGCATTAGTTCTTTGATATGAATGAAATTACTAACAAAGTAATTTCAATAATGTTGTTGCTTTATCCTTCAACAGTCTTATCCAGAAAATTCCTGGATTTTCAGTTGTGTTAATTATCCATTTATTTGGCTTTGTAACAGTGTTGCAAACAGCGTGCATGGCATTCCATGCCATGGCACTCCCACCAGGAATTTATTCATCCTGTGTAAGGGTTATGGAAGGTCCAGGCAAGAGGCAGATTGTGGGACTGAGAATGACTCTCTGGGGGAGAACAGCCCGAGTCATTCTCTCTCTTTTGCTGTTACATGACCTTTTCCAATGACCATGGTCCTCTGGCTTCAGTGCTTATGGGAGTAGTGTCAGGCAATGGTTGAGAAATCTCTTCTAGGGAGTTAGTACATTGCCTATCCCATTCCTGACTGACTGAAAAGAGCTGAGGCTGTTGTAAAACACCATGGAAGAACAGTTAAAAAGAACAATTCCTTGAAAATCTGAATAATGTCTTTAATCCACTGTTCTCCTAGCCCTTTACCCTCCCATTATCTTTAATGTATTGCACTTTTGTGACATACCATCCAGATTTTGCATCCAGTTTTTTGCTTGCTTTTTTTTAGTATTAGCTTAAATGTTTGATTGCACCTAAATTACATCATATCTAATATTAATACACAGAACAAAGTCAGTAACTTTGTTTTCAAAATTTGATCAGAAACTGCAAATTGCATAGGGGATAATTTGTGGTAAAAATTGTCAGCCAAGACTAAAATGCTTTTGAATGAAGAATAGAGACATGCAATCAATTATGTTCTTAAGGAATACACAAATATCTTGGATTTTATATGCAAATGCTGTCACAACTCTGAGCCCTACTTATAAATACACAATGATAATTGTGACTGTGAACATCTTGCATCTCACTCGTATTCCCAAATGCAATATCTTGGCACTCAGGAAAACTGTTACGAATTTATAACTCTGCCTAAAAAACTTCAAGACCATGAACAAATAAATGGAGCTTCTGTAAGGAATCCATAATTTTGCCAAAGGATTTTTCTTGGAAAGTAGATTTTTATGCATTTTTTTTCCAGGTACCTTCAAGCAGAGAATGAACCTTCTTATTTCTTTGACAGTAAATATTTGTAGCCTTTCACTTGGTGTCACAGACCCACCAAAACTTACAAATAATCTTTATGGAGCTATTTGTTCTTCATTGTTGTACCTTGTAGAGATTTTCACTCCATCTCACAGTCAGTCCCTGAGCAGCTGTGTTCCTGTATGTGGCCCGGGATATAGGAAGACCCTGATAACCAAGTTGTCATGGGTTAAAAGACAATATGTTTATTCTATCTGCCATCTGTTAAAGGTGTGACAGTTAATGTTATGTTAATTAGGCAGTTTTCTTATCTAATTAGGCAGTTTTTCTTATCTCTTCCAAAATCGATCCTCCCTCCGGGAAATATCTCCCGTTAATGGGCCGTTGAGTGTCATTCCATGACTGATAAAGTTCCATCATCCCATTGGGAGATGCTCTGCCCAAGGGGGAGGAGCCACACACTGCTTCGTGGATATATCCTGAGGCTGTGGGACGCTAAAAACAGCCTTCTCCACTGGATTTCTCAGAGGAGCAGCCTGTTTTCCCACTGAGGAAACCTCCACCATTCTCCAGGATCACTGCTACAACAGGACTACATCTGTCATTGCAGAGGACTGCAGCTACTACTTCAGCTGGACTGCTACCAACAGGCTTTCAGGTCGTATTCTGACTCTGTCAGTGTTGTTTTGTAGTACTGTATTGTTCATTTTATTATTTTATTTTATTTCATTTTCCTCTTCCCTAATAAAGAACTGTTATTCCTGCTCCTATATCCTTGCCTGAGAGCCCCTTAATTTTCAAAATTATAACAATTAGGAGGGAGGGGGTTTACATTTCTCACTTCAGGGGAGGCTCCTGCTTTCCTTAACAGACACCTGTCTTTCCAAACTGAGACACAAGTGGCATCCCAAAAACAAACATTATAGTTTATATTGCTAGCTAGATTGCTATTTCATATTTATATAAACAGCTATAAAGCCAAATCTACCCAAACCCAGCAAGAGAGAGAGAAGAATCTTTTCATTCCTAAGTGCTCTGTTTAGTCATAAATGTATTGGTAAGATTATGAGTGGCACATTGGATATCTATGTCTGTCATATTTTGGCTAGATTGTTTGAAACGCAGAATTACAGCTGAATAGTCTTCCTCTGTGTTTGAGACAGCTCTTGGACTCATTTTACAAGAGGATAAAGGGTGGTTTAGGCTGGTTACTTGCCTGATGGTCCTGGGCTTTGTCATGTTGTCTCAGTAAAGACAGAAATCTGTAAGCAGTAAAAAGTGTGCTTTCCTCAGCAGTCTGGTGTTCATGACCACAATAAAACTATCTCTGTGCAGCAGTAGGATCACATGGAAGTGCCTGTTTCTCATCCTCACCTCCATCCCCCTGGTCATGAGGATTCACCAGCCATCAAGATGTGGCTCTGCCCTCAGTTCTTCAAGAAGGTTGTGTTGGAGTCTGGCCAGCAGGTCTGGCTGCCCTGGGCACCAGGATGTGCTCTGCATCTGCTGCTATGCCGAGTAATTCCGTATCATCATAGACTCACACAGGTTTGTGTTGTTCCTTGTCTGCTGAGAAAAACCGAATGAAAGGGGCTCATATCTCATAAAACTGGTGTAATGGAGCAGCTAAGCAGGTTAGTCAACTCCCAGAGATCTTGTATGACTAAACAACTTTTTACAAACAATTATTCTAGAAAAACTTCACAGCACAGTGACAACAGCAAATGAAGTTACTTGAAAACAATGGTACTGAGGGCAGTTTACTCCAGAAGATGAAATAAGAAATATGATCTCTACCAGGAATAATTTCCAGAGGACTGTGAGCAGCAGTGAGACCTGGGCAGGGAATGAGAAGCAAAACCACTGTTGGTAGGGATTAACCACCTCAGGAAAGCGTGGCAGTGAATAAATGTCACATCTCCATGACAGGGACTCAGGTATATGTAATGAGACATTAAAATTTGACATTTTGGTCATAGAAATTGTCAATGTAAGTTAACATGCTCTGAAACATTTGAGGAAATCTGAGGAAAGAGAAAACAACACCTCTGTGTGGATTGGTTGTGCCTGTTCTGAGGACAGAATGCGCCACGCAGCACCTCTGGGCAGAGACTGGGGCAAAATGCTGAGAGGGCTCCAGGAGGAGACTGTGACACAGACACCAGCAAGGGGGTGCAACAGGGGTAAGGGGCAGGCCAGGCACGTTCTGCCAGAGCCACCGCTGGAATATTGTGCGTATAAAAGGCACTGTTCTCTCTTGCTGTTCACCTCACAAAATGAGGTAAAAAAGAACAGTAAGGGCCAACAATCAATTTTCCTGTCTCTGAAAATTGCCTCTGGTAGAGCAATTCTAGGGCTTTGCCTAAATGTCTAAAGACAATCTGTGAAATTAAGAGTTGAAACAGTTTTCAGCAACAGGATAAATAGAAAGCATAAATAGAAAATCTCATTTGTGCGCACAAAGAGGACTGTTACGTATTTTGCACTCTAGAACTTGTATTTTTTAAGTCTTACTTTTTCAAAAATAATTTAAATGTATTACTATTATTTTTTTCCAGCAACTTCTATTTCATTCATATGTTCACCTAAACTTAATTGATGGTAAAATGTAAACTTTTCATTAAAATAATGGGAAACTTTTAATGAGGAAACAGAATTTCTATTATTTGAATCAGATTTGAACTTAAACTTGTTATACTTTGATTAATATAATAATACAAAAAAATTTAATTTGTTCAACTTTAACATAAAACTGAATGTGTGAAGGATGGTCGGGCTTTTTTACTTTTTTGAGACCATACTGCAGTCAAGTATTATTTTCTTGAAAGCCAATTTGTTTAATTCCACCATTTTTTCTATCACATCTAGGTACCTTTACAAGAATTATCCTGAGCAACTTTGTCAAACCATGTTTCCCACAACTTTCAGTTTGACTGTATGCATTTAGACTTTGATTTCTCAACAACCTTCTGCAAATTTGTCTTGTTCTTCTGCAGTCTCTGGTTTCTTCCATGCAGATATATTGTAAGTAGTTTTCCCAATGAAACCCATCAACACTTAAATTTCTTTTCATTCTCCCTCTTCAGTTTTTTTCTCTTAGTTTTGAGCAAGTAAGAGCAGGATGTGCAGAAAATATTTGGATCAGTTTGCTCACAATTTGCTATCTCAGAGCTTTAGCAGGATTAATTCACTTTTGTCTTCCTTGAGTGAATTAACATCCCCTCAGCTATGCTCTGTCACTTGCACTGTAACTGGAACTGTTTCATAATGCATAAATGATTCAATATTAACTGGTCCAGAAGCTGACTACAGTCTCAGTTCTCAGGGCATAACTTTTGACAGAGTAATTTCTGTTAGACCACACATTCACAGAGATTGTGTTGCGGTGGGTTTGGGTACCCTCATTGCAAGGGGCGTTGCCTGGGTGATCCCTTCCAACCCAAGCTGTTCCATGACTCAATGATAATGCCGATCCATCTGAAATTTCTACTTTCTGGGCAGAAGAGTAACATGAAGCCACACTCAGTTATCAGTTTCTGCTACTCAAGATCTAAACAGTGAAGCTGCCTCTGCTATTCCAAAGGGCAGGCTGGTGATTCTGACTTCAGTTCTGGGGGTTTTTAGAAGAATATAGTTTTACGTATTCTCGTCACCAAAAATGCTTTTGAATGTACTCATCAAGGAAAGGAACATAAGGCCCCAGATGCTTCTTAGGACAATATTTGAGAGCATAATGCATCTCTCCTACACTGCTTGGTCTCAGTATCTGATCTCAACAACAGAAAGAGGAGACCTCAGTATCCCAATAACAGAAACAAGAACACATGAAAACGCAGATAATGCATATTTAAAACACTTAGCAACTACTCCCAATGTAGTCATTCCAACATGTGCTCAGATATGGAACATTATAACACCATTGACACATCCAAATGTATTTTATCTTGGCCTTGAAGGGGCTTTTCCTCACATCCCTGAACAACTATAATGCTTTGAGAGCTCCAAAGCTCAGCAAATAATATTACCCAATTTTTTTTTAATTGTCTGCCTTCCCAGACATGCCAGGCTGGGCATATGCCCGTGTGTGAGAGGCTTCCAGTGCTCAAGCATCCAGGAGGGCAATGGGTCTGAGGTGAGTGGCACAGACACTGGCTGATGCTCTCTGCTATGAGACAATCTGCACAACAGTGAACGTACTGAGCTGTGGCTCCTCAAACACTGCCTCACATGCCCTGTTCCTGTTCCTGTGCAGAGAAATGAAAAATGGGCAGGCATTTCATCAAGCAAAGAAGTCAAGAACACGTGTATGAACTTCGCTGAGTACCTCAGAGGCCGTGAAAGAGAAGAAATGAAGGTTGTACAGATGCAAGGCATTTCACCAAAATCAGTGGGGTTCCAGTTAGTGCAGTGATCTGGGCCAGCAGTATACACTGCAGACTCAGCACCTTGCTTAGGCAATATTACCATCTATTTGTCTGTGCTACCACAGTTTTTCAAAGCAGGTGATGAATGAAACTGTTCAACAGGGTTCAAAAATGAACAAAATAAAGCCTAATTAAGATATGAGACACATTTTCACAGGAAAACATGAACATAGTAAGTTTAGTTGGGAGACATTATAATCCAGGATTACTAAAAACAAAAGTAACACCTCTAGTTTAGGAAGTCTCAAAGCTTCAGATTGCTCAAATCTGGATGCCATCACTAGTCTTACTTTACTATTCCTGTGCTGATAGCTGATCTTGTAGCAGACTTGCTGAGATATATTTTTGGTTTGAGCCAATATAAATGTCCTAATTTACATTTTCTTCTTTTCTTCTTCCTAGAATGTGCGTAGTAGGAGATGCAGAAAGCTATTCAAAGAATAAAAGTAAAGTTCTGTTTTTCAAGACCTTACCATTCAAGACAAGGGACAGATGGAAAGAGGCAGATGGAAACAAAAAGGAATCAGTGGCACAACATCAGTCAGTTTGAGTGTCATTAGATCTTTGCAGCAGCAGTTTTACCACTGTAAGTTTGTTTCTGGCATTAGGGCAAGAAATGTTTTAAGAGGAGGCTTGGAGAAGGATAATGAGGCATTTTTACTGGTGTTTACAAGAAAAGTCCTCCAGAATGTGAAGATGAAAGTACTCATTTTCTCTAAACTAGGAGTTAGGGATTTGACTTTATATTTTCATATTTTAAGTTCCTGACCAAAATTCCAATTACTTTTCATTACCAGTGTTCTGTTACTCAAGATTATGAAAAATCAAACTAAATGCCTTTTCCTCTGTGTTACGACTGTGTATATTTAGAGGCCTGAAGGCTTTTCAAAACCTTGCATGCCTAGATGTATATTTTGTGGCATGTGGGCTCCAAAATAATTTGGTGTGACAGTTTCCAGCCTGGGAATCAAGGACAAAGGTGTGTCTCTAATAAACAGTGTGACTAATTGCACTATTAAAATATGCTTGAGAGAGTTGAAAACTAAAAAATCCAACACAACAGAAGAGGGAACAGGTGATATAACAGTCAAAACCACAGGAGGTGAGAAAGAAGAGTTGATGTGACAAAGCCTTCACTGGACTCAGGGATTGCTCCTGTCCTTGCCCACTTTCTCTTCCACAGTGGCTTGTGAGGAGATTCATGTCTCCCCTCCAGTGCGCCTTCTGTGTGTCAAATGGAAATTAGATTACTGCCCCATCAGCAGCCTCAGCTACGTACCTGCAGTGACCCACCACCTGTAAACAAAGCCCTGTTTTACTCTTGCTGATGTCTCCATGCTGGAGAGTGGAGAAAGTGAGCAGCAGAGAACTACTTGGGCTGTCTCATTGGAGACAGTGGCCTGTGTACACAGTACATGAGCAAGCAGGACTCCTCTGTCCCCTTCATAGACTCAGGAAAACTGAAAGAGGAGGGGAAAGCAATTCAGAAACAGCCTCACCGTCAGCGCTGGAGGATGCCACTCCCACCCACAGCCACAGAGGAGACTCATCCAGGCTTTGCCGTACTTTCCATCTGTACTCCCCACATGCAGTTTTCCAGCCTCTGCTGCTTCCTCCCCAAGTCCACGGTAGGCTCAACTCTGTGTGCAAAGTGTACTTCTATTTCTGGTTCATCTTCCAAATGTCCTCATCAGTGGGATAAGGATCACCTCATTCTAACTCGCTCTTTACAAAATTGAATCGCTACTTTAGCTGGATGTTATTCATACTGAAATCCAGTTTATGTCTTTTTAAAGGGAAAAGTGCATCAGTTCTAGCCACCTACGGAGCTACCATATTTCATGACTAGAGGATTCATCAAGCGCCTGGTGATTTTTCAGAAAGGAAATGAAATGTGTGTTTTCATCAATTTTGAGGGAAAAAATCCTAACCCTGAACAGTTGAAAATCTGAGTGCCAAGAAACAAAAAAAACCTCAAATCATGAGGAAGTTTTAAAACTCCATGTTTTTTTAAGATTCTGGTTTTAGACTCCTAAAGAAATTTTAGAGACAAATTCAAAATATTTCTGCTAACTCAAAAGGTAAGAAATCCTAACCCATTTCACCTTCTTAGTAAATTCACACCTTCTTTTGTTTGTGTTGCTAATGTTACTGTTTAACAGTATTAGTGTGAACTTCCAGGAAGCAAGTGTACACTCACTTCACTTAGCAAGAAGAAAGAAATTGAGTAAAACCCATCTTGCTTTACTTCATTCCTTCAGGTTTACAGCCAGGATATTATGCAGTGGTCTCCGAGCTGTAGTGAAATTCAGAGCTAAACCCACCAGTTATACCCAGAGAGATTTTGGGAGCTGCTTTGTCCCATTAAGCAGGATGCCTTAGCAGAGTTTCTCTCACACCTGAAAGCTGTCGAAGCCTCCATGCTTCAGTCCCTCATGCTTCTGGAGCTGCCACTCACTGACGGCAACAGATCCAACAGGGAGCCACATTACATGGATAAAGCCTCTTGGTATTTCTCCTCAGTCCCATGAACCTTTCTCAGGTGATTTGTAGAGTCTGTTTTCTTTTCATGCCTCATGATGAACGGCAGCAGTGATTGTGATCTGTGATCCCTTAATGATGACAGGAATTTCTCAGTCCCACTTCTTTCCAGCACATAGTTTTTAAATCTGAATTTTTGTTGACTGCCTGTTACAGACAGGCAGTCTGTATGCATGTAAAGATACTTTATGAGTAATATTTGAAAGTATCTTGTGGCTTCATCTTTACTTCAGTGTTTCTGTATGTTAAACATTAGATAAACCACCTTGTTACATGCTAACTCATCAGTAAATAAATGCCTATCCAGTAGTAGATAGGGTTTATCAGTCATCTTTTCCTACAATTTGTGGTTTTGAATGTCGGAAAGGAATAGCTTGATTTTGGTGCCTTCCATTAAAGGCATTCCAAGCATTTAGCATATTAATTAGGACAGGTAATTCTTGAGAAAGATGGTGTCACTCCTCTTTTAAATGACTTCAAGTAATTAATGTCAACTAGACAATCCACTGCACTTCTAGGTAGTGGCTCCAGTCATTAGTAACCCTCTCTGTTAAAGATGGATATCTCATTTCTACTCTAAATGCATTTGCTACAGCACCTAGCTATTTAATTTCATTATGTTTATATGGGCAAGGCTGGAACCCTCACAACCCTTTGTTCCCTTTTGCCCACTAAGGTATTTAGAGATAGGGCTTAGTCACTGTTTCTTTTCCCTGCTTGATAACCGAGGTTCTTAATTTGCATCCTAATGCAGCTCAAGGTCAAAAAGTTGAGGCAGCAGAAAGGGTTCTAAGCTGCAGGGAGTAATTTTCCCCTCAGGCCAAGGAAGGAATCAGGTCCATCTCGAGTTGCCTGATGGCTGTGCAGGTCTATTCATTTCACAGGGAGGATCACTATTGCAGTGCTGCCCCCAGTTCTGAAGAGAATGGAATGGATCACCAAGTGACAAATTCCTGGGATTCTAAAGACACAGCAGTGCTATTGAGTTTTCACATATTATGACAGCAAATGATAAGAAGGGTAAGAAATTATTTTACTGTGGTATAGTATTACCAATATTAAGGAAAAAGTTAACTGACACTAGTATTAACTTTCCCTTTTCCCTGATGTGAAAAGGAATAGCAAGAAACAGCAGGACTGAGGTAATCACACTCAACCTTGAAATTAACTGTAGTTTTCTAGCAATAAATTTCCAATTATAGAGATTACATAGAGAAGTGATATGTTTTCTATTGCATTGGAGTCTTCAAAATGAGATTAGGTGTACTGAAAAGAACATAGAATTCTTTCATTTGACTTCTGTGAAAAAAATTCATACACAGATTATATGTAGAGGAAGCAAGATAGGATATTTAGAAGAACTACTTCTGGTGTCAGAATCAAGAAGTACAAGTGAGTCATTCCACTGCATTTGTAGTTTTTTAAGAAGTCAGGAGCACAGTAAAGGGTGTGGTACTGTAAGCAACATCCAAGAGATGGTCCAGCAGTGTGGAGGAAGCAGTGCTTGGAATTGTTAACCTATCTTTAATTTATTCTTAATTCAGATTTCAGTGATGTTGGAGGTACCTGTACAACAAAAATTTGCTTTGACTTTAGTGCTTGTGATACCATAATAGACTGAATATTTTTTAAAGACAAATACCGTAATTACTATTTACAATTCATTTTCTTTGTTATTATTCTAGATGGTATACTTAAATTCCTTTAATTGCTCAGTTACAAATTCATACACATTATTATGTTAAATTTTACATTAAAAAATAATGACTATTTAGAAAAATTACTGTATTCTTGACTCCTGTCATATATCTGACATTACTGGTACATATTCTCAACTTTGTAAGGGTTTTTTTCCTGCATTTGTTTCTTTTTCTCAATTATATCTTATGGCAGACACACAGTAAGAGTAGGCTGTGAAAATTTCTGTACCTGATCTAGTAGTTTTCTTTTCAAATAAATTAAATATAGAATAAACAGTGTAGTAGTGCAGTTCTCTGTATTCAGAACTGATCCATGAAGGCAGTGCAGTCAAATTTTAATTGCTATTTAAGAAGAAACAGAACAGTTGTCCTCTTTCAGCAGTCTAATTCCAAGGCCTAATTAGCAGTCAGTTAGTTTGCCCAAGTGCCACTGAAATGCAATTTCTCTTTTACAAATCCATTTTCCTTCTCAACTAATGTCAGAGGCATGGAAGCCCTTCTTGCTTCTCAATGACCTCTAAATAGCAATGTTTTGTGTAAGAAAAAATAATTCTGTGTCTCAGTTCCCTAAACTTTATGTAAAGCTTTTTAATTTGTTTCTTTTTCACCTCTTTGCTTAAAAGTGTACTGTGGTAATAGCCTGTACCTGTTCTACAAGTTAAAGATTCATATCACTCAAAGTTTCTTTTGCCCCTTGAAAACCAGACATCCAGTCTTTGGCAGAATCATCTGTCTGCAAAGTACAACATTTACAGCAAGCCCTCAATTTTCAAAATACTATGCAGCTTTTTAGCCATAGCATATCCATTTAAAATCAATTCCTGAACCAAAAACATGCTCTTACTGTCAGGAAATCTATCTCCATGAGTGATTATTCCGGACACACCAACCTGCTACTCTGATTCTGCTATCTGATGCATCAGAATCACCTATAAATGATAATGCACTCACTGAATGCATTATTTTCCTGTCTCTGTCAACACAGAGTGTTTCTTACTTAGTTTCATCTATGCCTTTTAAGACTGCCGCTAATATTTGATATTATTTTATTATGCATTATAAATAAATTAAAAACATATGGTGGTAAAAATCACACACACACACTCAGATATATGTATGTAAAAATGTGACCTGACTTAAAAACAAGAAGGGTAGCTCTCCTTTCCTGTAACTGCTTAAGGGCTTCGAGCGTTCAGTGCAACAGATGTTTGGAGAAACCTTGGTGTTTAGTGCCTGCTGTGCCAGCACTGAAATTTAACACATTGAAATGTCAGAGCCTGCCCCTAGAACAGAGTAACACTGGGTACAAGTGCAGCTGGGAGAGGAGTGGCTGGAGAGCCTTTGGAGAGAGCGCTGGGAGTGCTGGGGGGCAGCACCTTGGTGTGAGCCAGCAGTGAGTCCTGGCAGCCAGGAGGGCAAAGCCCATCCTAGGGCAAAGCCCATCCTGGGGTGCATCAGGCACAACATGTCCAGCCATGGGACAATCCCAGAAGATGGGATTGTCCCCCTGTGCTCAGCGCTGCTACGGCCTCACCGCAAGGACCTTGTGCAGCTCCCTGCCCACAGTTTAAGAAGGATGTGAAAGCACTTGAATGCTTCTGAAGGAGACCAACAAAGCAGGTGAAAGGGCTGCAAGGAATGGCCTGTGAGGAACAGCTCAGGACTTGGGGCTTGTCTAGTTGGAGAAAAGGGAGCTGAGAGGAAACATCATTGCTCTCCACAGATTCCTGAGGAGGAGACTTGGAGAGGGGGGTGCTGAGCTCTTCTCCCTGTAATACAGGGGGAAGATGTGCAAGATGTGTGGGAATGGTTCAAAGCTGCAGCAGGAGAGGTTCAGGATGGATGTTAGGAAGAATTTCTGTACCAAGGGGATGGTCAAATACCAGAAGAGGCTTTCTGGAGGATGATCTCCTAAACCTGTCAGTGTTTAAGAGGTATTTGGACAATACCCTTAATGCTTTATTGTTTGGTCAGCCCTGAAGTGTTCAGCCAGCTGGATGAGATGACTGTTGTAGGTTGCTTCCAATTGAAATCCCTCTCCTCTCCTCTCCTCTCCTCTCCTCTCCGACACTTTGGCTCACTCACTTGAGGTAAACCTGCCATAGGAGGAGGCATGGCCATAAAGGGTGTGACAGAAGAATTGCTGATGTCCAGACAGACATCCCAGAAGCAATATTTGCAAGGGACTGACTTACTGTAACAAGTGAGACAATCCTCTATCCCAAACTCTTATTACCAAGGTCAGCCTTTTTTTACTGCTCTAAATGCTACAACTGCTCAGAAAATTCAAGCACCTTGATGCTGTCACTCCTACCTTCCAAATCATGACACTGATTAAGAGAAATTCCATGACATGAGACTTGCTTCTGCCTTAGGGCATATGAGCAGTACATCCTCCTCCCCTGCCCAGTGATGCTTTGTGCATGGTGTGCCACAATTTCCCCACATCAATTCTTCTGTGTTTCTTATTGTTCTTTCAAGGACAGCACAGAGGAGACTGTAAATAATTTAATCTTCATTCCTCTCCTCCTCCTCTCCATACACCTTCCTGTACATGTCCTGGTGTGCAGGTGAAAGTGAGGCAGGAATTTACAGACTGGCTGTAAGACGCCACCCTTCACCTGCATCTACTCTGATATTCATTGGCCAAAGCCTGAAACTAAGAGAGCATTGAAAATTAAAATGCTGAAAGGAATAAATTTGCTTATTGTGTTTTGCCAGGCACAGGCTCAAAGCAAAATGAATGTACACTCAAAATTTTGCTCAAAGCAAAATGAATGTAGCACAATTGCTAAAATCAACAGTGAAAATCTGATTGTCTTCAGTGAGCCCTCAATAATGCCCTTTCTGCTTAAGGATCTGTTATAAAAACAAGATCTCCACATATGCATACAAATGCATTGTATTGACTTAAAGCAGTCTCAGAAATATTTCCTTTTGACTCTGAGTCCTGTTTATAATTACACTATACTTTCACACTGCATTTATTTCTGGTATAGCATCATTACCATGACAACCCCAAATTATGTCAATATATATGCATGTTTGAGCTAATTCTTTATTAATGAATAAAGAAGAGAAAAAAAATTATCAAAAACAGGGCTAGAGAGCTCTGTCTATGCCATACACACAACAGAACATTTGTAAAAACTTCAGAGCATTTTTTCCTGAAGTTACAATAAAGGACAAAAAATTTTCTTTTTTTTTTTTTTTTTAATTTTTATTCAGCCTTTCTTGTTTGATTTAGCTGTAGTCCTAGAAGGAAGCTTGGCTGATGTCAGCTGTATTACAGCAGGTCTGGATTTCACTCATGGAGAGCATAATTTTTCCTTTACACTGAGCAATCAAATTTGTTCCATTTGTCTCCTGCAGCCAGCCTTGACCAAGTGCCCTTGCTGCAGTGCCCTTGAAAGAAAAGATCTGAGTTCAGCATTTATGGCTGTGCAGAGATCCAGGAGCTGTCACAAGGAGATGAGAAGGAGTCCCCTTTCACCATTTTGTTCATGTCTCTCTCCCCTCCCCCACCAAGGAGCAGCTTCTGTCCCCAGAGATCTCCACAATTCTCCACTGTAAACATCAAGACTGACAGACCTTCCTTGCCTTTTTCTGCTGGTTAGATGAGATGTTATTGACCATCAATGCTCTTAAGAACACTCTGGAAAATGAAATGGTATCACCATTTAACTCCTTGCAGGACCAGCTGTGAGAAGGGCTTTTGCGTGAAACTGGATGTAACAGCAGTTTTAATCTTGGTGTAGGTTTCTGGGGGCTATGTAGCAGACTTGCAGACATTTCTGACTCTTCACAGAACAGAGGAAAAAATAGATTTCATTATTATTAATAACAATGATAATAACAGCAGTTAATAATAATAGTGATGCAGTCAAAATATTATAAAGGTTGCTTTTATTGATCTGCAAAAATTAAAACATTGACCTTTTCCTCAGTCTGATTTTGTAAAAGCCAGCTTTATTTGCCTCCATAAAGTGACTAAACAGCAAGTAGGGGATGATAACTGTACACAAAAGTGGGAGGAAAAATCAAATGTCAGATAAGAATTGCCTGAACAAAAGAATATAAGAACATCTTTTAAGTCATGGAAAGAGTGAAAGTAAGGTTGTGGAGGAAACCTTAACATTTATTTTCCTATGGTTTTTTTGTTGGTTTTTTAAAATTATGAACTTAACCTCCTCATTGTGTCAAAATCAATGGGAATTTTGAGGCCTACCAATTAGTCTGTGGGTTTTGTCTTCTTTTTTTTGTCTCTGTTCGTCATATGATATAATAGAATGTGAGCATACTTTTCTGAACATCATTTATGCCATGTACAGGGAAGATGATAAGGTTAAAGTAAAAAGACCTCTCGACAATCATTTAAGGGTAGAGAAGCTCATAAAATACAGAAGCATGACAGCCTTTCTCTATGGCTCTGCATAACACCCTTGTCAAGATAAACCCGTATTGATGGGTCTGATTGTAGATAGCTGGCTTTTCAGCACCATCTGCATGCTGTGGCAGTCTATGGTTCTAATTTATTGGGGTTGTTATTCAGGCTGAGAAGTTGTATTTAGGATTTTGTTTTCCATCAAGTCATTCTTCATTCAGCACTGATAGCATCATAATTAAGTAGCAGTCAGTGGCTCTGAATGTGGATGATTCATATGAATTATTTCTAATAAACAAAACACAAAGAGGTATTAGAAACCATCCTTAAAACAGAATCTCTTGCTCTGTGTGCTGCATCCACTCCCTCCGACACACCCTAATGAGGCAAAAAGCAGAGAACATTTGCATGTTTCAGCTTTCCTGTTCTGTGAGCTTTGTTAGGGAGTGTGAGACATATTAAGCTCAGATGCCTGCTCTCCCTTAACAAGGAAGTGCTCTAGGAGCACATGGACAGAAGATGACCTGGACAGAAGGAAACAAACTGTGTCAGGGTCGTAAACTAGCAGTACTTACTAAGTAACCAGTTTATCATGAACTGCACCATACTGAAATCGAGCATTCACTTTGTGATTAGCTATTTACTGCAGAAGGTATTAGGTTATTCAATGCCAAATACACAGAGGACTGTTAGTTTCATTCAGCCCCCAAGGGCACAACACAAAAAACAACTGGGAAGTCCAGAACTGACCAGTTGCCATCTCCCAATCATGAAAGTATGAGGCATGAGGAGTTTAAAGTTATGAAAGACCTTCTACATGCATCATGTCACAATAATTTCACTCACCTTTTCAGGGCCATTTAACAATCCTTCCTAATGAGGTAAATATTGGTGTTTTCTGCAAACCTGAACAGACAGACACTATGAGATGGTGTAAAAGGGCCTTTTTGGCCTATGGGATCTATGAACTCTAGAATTGGATGGTAACATTTTTCTGCAGGGGGATTGTTTATACAAAATTGCACTTTAAGAGCAATATGTGCAAGATTGTCTTTTATGAACTTTATAGAAATAGTGGGTTTACTGACTTTTTCAACCTTGAATACTTCCTGGCTTCAAAATCTATCATTCACTAAGAAGAAGACGATATGCCTTTGGAGAATGTATAGCCTAGGCTCCTGTACCCTTTTAGTCTAAGTAAATGTAATGCTTCTAAATTTTGCTCTGGTTATAAGTATTCAATTCAGTAGCACATATGCATAGGCTGTTTCTGTCCTTGATTCAATCTAGAAGACAGTTCAGGGCAGTGAGTTGTATCCATATTTGTCATATTTACATTTATTCAGTTAATTCCACTGGAGAAAATGTTGTCTGTATTTAGCCCTTCTATTTAAATTTCATCAAACTGAATAATACTGGATATTATGTGGTCATATGGGTTCATACTGTAAGGCTATTAAATATAATGTATTAGATTACTGAACAACTGCAGCACACAGATTTGAAGCTTACTATTGGAAATTGTCTACAGTTTTTTTCTACATTGTATTAAATGAGAGCAGCTTCTTTCTTTATGTAGGTGTGAATCTTATGTTTCTGCTATTTTTGAACCTGATGCTTATCTTATTCCCTGCCCTGACTAAAAAAAAAAATAAAAGGGAGTTTAATGTCTTTCTTATTTGTATCTTTTCCTCCACACAGATAGTTTAAACCATAGGCTGCGTCATCAACTAACCTTCATCTCATTAAACAGGTTCTCAAAGGATTGCTTTGTTCTGCAGAACGCATCCCATTTTCCACCTTCATTAGCAAACTGCTGAATATTCTACTTTATCACAAGACTGGAATGTATAAACAGATGCATTTTCCTTTCCTCCTGACTGTCTCTTCCAAACACGTTCTGGTAATCCTCAAGGAAAAGATACATTTCATCCATTTGTTACTGATGGTTGGCAGAGACGTAAGACAATAAGAAAAAGAGAAAACGAGTGCTTTTAAAGCAAGAGCTTGTATGTGTGTAAATATTTCATCTAGGAGGGGGAAAAGCAAACTACAGTGACAGTTCATCATGACTGCAGCAGTGTCAGAGATCTGCAAGAGTTTCTCTGAATCATCATGCAGAAGGTTCCTCTTCTTCCTGTGGGATGTTCAACATACTCTCTTGCACTGTGACACTTTTCCCTGCAGTACATAACATCCCCTGACAAGTTTCAGTACTGCAGGTAAACAGAAGTTTTGCCAGATTTATTTTACATATGAAATGAGGTAATGAATTAAAAGCCCAGTCATCTCCCATTTTTAAGTTAAGAAAAGCACTTCCATTTATTTTAATGGAATATAGATAAGGCTTCTATTTATTTTTTTTTTAATAAAAGAGTTTTCCCCTCACTGAAAGTCAAAATTGCCGTATCTAGAGTGATTAATGCCAAAGTGTGTGTCTGCTGGAAGGGATTCAATGTCTGACAAAGCATAGCACTTGACTGAAGGGCAGCTCTTTACTGGTGGGTCTGGGTTGATGATCTGTTCCACCTCCCAGTTTAAAGGCAGGACCCACTATCAACTCCTGGTTGGGTGGCACCGGGAAAAGGGCAGCACTTAAAGGATGTAATTTTAAACAAAGAATGGTTGAGTATAATAAAATAATAACAAAAATATCTTGTTTGCATTGTTCAGTAGCCCTCCAAATTTTGTGGTCAGAGAAACAGCTAAAAGGACCTGGAAAATAAAGACAGTGCTTATGAATTTTGAATACTTTTTAAAAATACTCTACGTTTCTCATGGCCATATGTCCTTTGGATGCACATTGCACATCCAACTGCATGTTGCCCTGCATTTGCAATTATTGCCTAATACCCTCCATAGGCAAAATTCCTGGCACTTAGAGCTGACAGAAACAAGGCTTGATCCTTATCTGTCTCTTCTTGCTTATCTAGAAGGTTTCTTAAGCTTCTCCTGGCCATCTGATAAACAGACATGGTTTCTGCTCTTGCAAAGCAACTTGTGTGTCTGTGAGCAGCCTGCCTGTACAAAAGGGTGCTGGACATTATTACTCCGTTGGGGGGCTGGAAGGCATCACTATGGGTCCCAAGCACAAATGCAGTTAACCACAGAAGATGAGGAGAATGAGCTGTGTGAAGTATAATAAATGTCTCAATTTATTCCTTTATTAAGCAAGCTCTTGGGAAATCCTTTTTGATTACTTGAGGCTGCCACTTGATTCAAGGAAGCCCACTGAGCCTCTTACTATCAGGTTCATTTTTAAAAGTATTTTACTTCAACAGTAGTCCAAATGCTTTATTATCCATTTTTATTAGGCATTACAATGAGAAGGTAAAGCAGATTACGCCTCTCCCATACACTGCAGATTGGCTTGGCCTCCTGCATTTCAATAGTCATTGTTCCAGCCTCCCGCAGTGGCCACAGCTCCACCAGTGAGGGCAGCAGGGGTCTACAACTTTTCCTTCCATTTGCAGATTGATCTGCCTTGTTACCAAAAGCTGGAGCAATGGTTCTTGTGAAAAGGAGATATCACTCAGGAGGCAGGTATTTAAGTACAAGCAAAATTTGGTAAGTCTCAGACTACCATCCTGACAGCAGGGAATTCGAAATATTTCTGCCTGAGAATTAAAAAACCGGCGGGGCTGACTCTGCATTGATAGTCATAGCACCTGTGACCCTCTGGATAAAATATGCTTTTACTGCAACACACCCCACAGTCACATAATGTGCTCCCTTATTCTATCAGTTCCAAAGCAATGAAAGCAAGAAACAAAGCAACCTTCAGTGAATGTGTCTAATACATGAAATAAATTTCTCAATAGTCAGTTTTGACAAGTTTTATCTTCAAATCCTGTGTCTTTTTTGCCCCCCATTGATGATCTGCAAATCTACAAGGCAAGAGGTTTGAGGGTTACCTAGCTGCAGCTCAGGCATATTCAGTGGGAAGCTGACCTTCTCAGGCTGCAGGGAAAGGGATCTCAGGTCTGTCTGCAACAGCCTTATGTGTGTGTAGCTGCACTGCAGCCTGTAATGCAGCTCAGAGGAGGGGAGATTTAGTAAAATTCATGAACAGGAAAATATCCTCTGAGTGAGTGCAAAAAGAATGTGCACAAGTATGACACAGACTGCACTGATGGCTGTGCTAGCAGTGTGCCAAACTTTCTTCATCTCCTTTTTTATTTAGAAATAAAAATGCTTCTTTCATGACTACAAGATTGTAATTTCTCAAAGCAATCACAAGAGGGGTTTTTTTCTTTTGTTTCTCTATTTTCTGTAGCTGCTAATACAGCTCCTTTTTCTCAGGTAAACACTCATATATGCTTTGTAATGTGAGAAAAATATTCTCAAAAAGCCTTTTGATCAGAATCAAGTGAATGAGGTAATGTCTTGCCACCATATTGCTCATTGTTCTTCTGTGCATTGTGATTGGATCAAATTTTTGTAGCAAAATCATAGTCTCAGTTCATCACATCTAGGCTTCATTTACATGCATTCTCTGAGACTTTTCCTCTCAAAAGACTTAAAGAGAAGTCTGAGATAGATACATAGTTTTCAGACTGAATTTTTTTTCCATCAGAATCTTAATAGTTTATAGATATGGCATACCTGATAGGCCTTCATGTTAAACTTGTGCCTTTGTATCCATCAGAGATTATTTTCTTCCCTTCTGTCCTTTGCCTTAGCTCATACCACTCTCTTCACCTGCTGAATGATGTCAGTGTTTCAGTGCCACATACTCAGATCAGTATTTATTATCTTCAATTTGGTATCCCCTCTTTCCATACAGTATGACTGCTCCCATTTGACCATGACATCTCATTTAATTTCGTATATTCAATTTATCAAATGCCATTTGATTTTAATCACATTTTGTGCTCCAGTCGAATACATTCTGAATTTTTTGTCTGCTGTTCGAAAACTAATTTTGAATATATTTTGTTTCAAAACATTGTATGCTATACAATGTCTTGCATGTAGTACTTTCATATTTCTTCAGAAAATTCAATATAAAGTAATATGTTTTAAAAGCCAGTCTCTTAAGTTCTCTTCAGCTGTGTCTCAGTGCAGATGCCTATTAAAATTGAATGCAATATGAGATAAAAGGCTAAACAAACATCTCATATTCCAACACCAGATACTTTCCTATTGTGTTTTAGTAAGGAACAGAGGAGGAGAGTACAAGGCAGTGAGTTTGACTGTGTTGCAGGGAGATACTGTGGTTACCACAGCCTGGTCAGAGAGTGAGAAAACTAAGTTTTCCCAGGATCAGCTTGTGAGGCTCTGAGCAGTTTTAATATAAACAATGATAGCTTTAGTCTAAACAACCTGCAGGTGCTGCTTTTTCTTACTTTCTGTTTTCTTCTAGGACGTTGAGCTAGCTAGCCAGCCAGGTGAAATGTATTGATTACTTGACCAGTCTGGTCCAGTTGGATCAGAACAGTGTATGAAAGAAGGGAATCTGAAGTAAAGTAGTTGGATTTCTGCAAACCCAGTCTTTGGAATCTGTGTCTTTTGTTACAGTAACAGTACTCTACTGGGAATGTAATGAGACCTGGTGACCAGTATTAGGGGAATATTTACTGCTCTTGTTGGCTTCTGTTTACACCGTTGTGGTCAGAGCCTTCTCACCTGTGAGCAGTACAGGGAAGAAAAAACTAAATTTTCTGGTCCAATCTGTAGTTTGCTGGCAGCCCCTTGACACATAAGATAAATTATTATTCTTATTATTTCTTCTGCTAGGTGAGTTGGGGTTCAGCTTTGGTTAATATGGAGTAATTTTGGTCTTTCACAGAGAACCATAATAGAGTTGGGGTTGCTCAGACACCTGGAGCCATCACCTGAAGTCATTCAGCTCTCCCTCTGCTCTGCCTTGCACCCAAGGCCAGTCCTTGCTGCCATGCTTTGGAAAGCACTGTGTAGGCAGTTTACGCTTATCCAAGTAAGTCTAGCACTGGAGAGCTCCAAATATGTTCAACTTGCAATGTATACTAAAGTTAGGTTTGTAGGGCAAAAACATGCTAAAGATAAATTTCCATAATATTTTCAGGCAAAAAGAGCTGAAACAAAAACTTTCTTGAATTATGGTGAAATTCACCTGGGACACAATGAAGAAGCAGAATTGAGAAGAGGAAAAATGAGTCTGAAAAATGGGAAAATATGATCTATCAAAAGTGTGGAATAATCTGTCAGGAAAGCATCAGTCCTGGTACATCCATTACGGAAATTAAATTTGACAAATAATCATTTGAACTACACTATGTAGATCAATCTTTCTCTGGCTTTGTGGGATGTGGTAAACCTCAGAGCACTGGTAAGTTCTGTTTTCAATTCTCTTTTATTGCCTTCTTGAGTTTCTAACTTAACATGATGGACATGGGGAGAGATGAATTCTTTTGCTGTTTGGTATTTCTTTCAAATTCTTTCATTTTGTGAACACTTTATATTGAGGTGGGAAATACTAATATTATTTTAAATTGACACATTACTTTCTAAATTGAAGAATGGTTCAAGCTTTGAATAGCCATGTGCCACAATTCCATCTCAACAAGATGCAGTAGCCTTGAGCACTGATGTGGGAAGCCACATATAAAGCTTTTCCTCTAATATTCTGCACAGAAATAGGAAATAGAAAGTTGCTGCAGCCTGTGACAAAAGGACAGTTCAAAGCTATTGTGGCAGTCTTGTGCCCAGGTGCCACCCCCTCAAAGTTTAAAAGGACATTTATGTTTGAATGTCTTTAGTCTTTAAGATAAACACATTACTGTGGTACATGCTAATCCATTTCTCCATTCTGCAATTCACTTCTCTTTGTCATCTCATGTACGATTTAGTTGGGGTTGTTTTTTTTTTTAACTTGATATTGAAAGACCATTAGAGTCAACACATGGTAACAAAAACCTTGCAGGAAGGTCATATCTTTTCTCTACAATATTAGTCTTGTTAAAGGGGTAGGGAAGCATCTGGATGACAGCCTTTTCCACAGAGGTAAAAAAAATTGTGATAAAGAGCATATAGTTATTGGATTTTGTAAATACTTGCTCACACAGAAACATTTACTTAGCGTAAGACTTCAGTGAAAGGGCCCCATTAGGACCTTAGCTAGCTGTGGAGTAGGGTGGGTAATTGAGAGGGAGGAAAGGAAGAGTCTGAAAAGCCAAAGGAAACTCCAGAGACTTTCAGTATTGCCAAGATTGGGTAGGATAGATGTCCCCTCTAGTGGATTTTGCTTTAGAAGAGAGGAAGTCTGTCTTCTGAAGGTGTGGTGTAGGGACAACAGAAGTGCTTTGTGCATTATGAAGGGAAAAAAGCATCTGAGAGAGAGAAGTAGTTCTTGGACATACCTGAGTAATACAGAAAGGGAAAATATGTTGTGAGTGAATCAAAAAAAAATCTCCAAGCCTCCAAACTCTGTCTTTTCTGTAATTTGGCTGTTGTCCTGAAATGTTTAGCAGCACACAGATGAAATAAATGGGAAACAACTGGGAAATACTTGGTCTCCTGGAAGGTTAGAGAGATTTCCAGAAGGTCTGAATGTAACTTCTTTGTTGTGCTGTTGAGGGAGCTGTTAGTAAGTCTTCTTGCCAGCAGTTCCCCCTCCTCTCAGTCTGAAAGGATAACTGCATTAAGTAGCCTAATCCTGCCTCTGTAGAAATCCCATATTAGCCAGGTTCTCTCTGGGTAATCTTGCAATCGAAGGAAAGGATGGGGGATAGGAACCGTCCTGCATCTGTTTCCTCTCACGTGTTTGCTGAAGTGCTGGAGAACATGGAAACATTGTCACACATAGGCAGAGGCTAAGCTGGGCACTGGACAGGTCAGTCTGTGGAGACCTAGCAGTTATTTTCCTAGTAAAGATAAGAGATATCAGTAAGGTAATAAACTTTTCCTAGACCTGTCCCAAAAGATGAGAAAACAGCAGTCAGCAGTTGAGAATAAAATCATTTAGTTTTTAACTCATTTCCGAGTACTTGCCTTATCCTCAAACTTCATCCTTGTCAGTCTCTATTAGCCTTCTCTCTCAGTCTTTGGATTTTCCTTGAGTCTCCAAAGGACCTCACCTTTCCTTCCCCAGCTATTTCTGGCTTTCAGCCCAATCATTCTAACTATCGCAGTTCTGCTGTTTGACCGACTCCTCCTTCCAGCAGCACAGCTTCCTAATACTTTTATCCACCTTTAATATCCTCTTTTCAGCTCCTAAGTTTCTTAACCAAAGTCCAGTTACAAGTTCGTCTCTTCTTGTTATTATATCCCGCTTCTTCCTCCCTTTCCCCAATGCTTGGGCAATCTCCTTTTTAGTCTCCCCAACACCACAAAACCAGAATTAGTTTTCTTACCCTACACCACTTCTTCTACAGATATTGATAAGCTCTCTGCTGCATATGCCCCATTTATACAAAATACCTGAAGAATTTAGAAACCAGCTCTAGGTCACATCAGCTGATTAGATGCATATTGCAGGCTTTGAAGACTGCAGAGTCTGGCCAAATGTGAGTTGATACTGGCAGCACAAAGTAAAGCACTTAGCTGAACAAGGCACACCTACTCCAAACCTCGAGAGACTTTTCAAAGTCAAGCTCATCTGATGTATTTCTGTTGATTTCAGGTAAGCTGCAATGACAGGCAGAAGCTTCCTTTAAAATTTCAGCTCCAGTAGTTGAAGGGTTGAAAAACTCTGTGTACTGGCAAATGTAGCAAAGAAGTGATGTGAAGAGTTGCAGGCCTTGAAGTAACATCACTGAAGAGGAACTGCTATTCCAGGCTGCTTGATCTCATAGGACACGAAATATGAACACTTCTCCTGATATGTGGAAGTTTTTGCAGTAAGTCATGCACTGTTGCAGAAAACATCATGCAAGTCACTTCCGTGCTAACCAGTGTGGCAAATCTGCTTAGTGTGCTTTTTCCTAAAATCCAGGCATTGAAACTGTCAGGCCACATGCTAGTTGATAGAACTCTGGCTTTTACTATGTTTAAAAGAAAAAGGTAGAAAATTTTAGGTGATAAATAGAACCTTTTAACCTATGAGGAAGGTTGCCTCTTCATAATCTAAGAAGTTTATTGATCTGCTGGTTTATTGATATTGCATGTTGGCAAATACATTTTGTTTTGCACTGTGTTTTTCTCATATTTTTACTGTATTTAACCTGTCACGCATATACATTACTTGAAAACATCAAATGCAATTTCAGGTCCAATGTAATTTTGATTGATTCCAGGTAATCAATCATTTCTGGACTGGTAAGTTTTATTTAGGAATAAGTTTATCACTCTAAGGCAGATGAAAATGTTGAGGAGAAATAGGTAAAGAGTGAGTCTGAAAACTGGACTGGTTTAAAGAGCAGCATTTGCCATCCTTCCAATCCCTCAGTGAGGGTAGGCAGGAAAGAGGGCAAAGGATCAGCATATTGTCTATGGATGCAGCTGGAGAGGGCAGTGGAGGAGCCCTTTTGGCACCAAACATCTTTTCAAAGTTCTTAGAGCCCCATCTTCTGGCTCCAGATCAGTGATTTTGGCTGATTTCACTTCTTCTCTGCTTCCCCAGTCATACTTGAACTTGCCAGCTCCAAGCAGCTACACTGATCAAAGACCATTTTCCTTGGGTATTAAACCAAAACTTGCATTCTAAGATTATTATGTCTGTTATTTTTGAAAACTGTAGATCAGATCTCTCATCCCATCTGTTAACCTTCCAAACTATGAGCAAAATTAAAGCATTTCTTTGACTTTGAAGGCCTCCACAATTATCACCCACTGTGAAGGCTGAGCACTGTTGGCCCCTGAGTTGTCTCCCTGTGAAGATGATGGGAAGGATTGGGAACCGAAGAGTGGTGCTCAGGAGCTGCCAAGCAGGAAGGGTCTGTAAAGTATTGTCCAGAAATGCCACAGGCAGCAGATCTGCAGTGATTATCTTAATGACAGGCTCTGTTATCCAATTATCCTTCAGCTCAAAGGGGAATTAATTCCTCAAATTCTTAAGGTTTCTCTCACAGGCAGAACAAAACATGAATTATATCTGTCTGGACTCCCACACAATGAGCCACACTGCTCCAGACTCATGACAAAATATCATTAGGCTGCCAATTAGACAAAAATATTTTTATGTGGTTACTCCAATCCTCCTTGGACAATTCTTTCAGAAGTCACTGGCTAACTCCTAAATAACCATGAGTCCCAAAGGGTAAATCCAAGGCAGACATCCCTCGTGAGACCATTCCCCCTCAGTGGGGCTCTAACAAGACCGAAGCTCTGCTGTTCCCAGCCTGGCTTGGCTCACAGGCTGAGGCTCACGGCTCTGTTGTCGCTCCTTTCCTGACTGCCTCAACAAGTGCCCTGCTAACCTGGATCATCCTTTGTCCTTTCTGTCTTTTGACCTGATGCTTAATGCAGGGTCCATAAGGCAGATCTGAGGAAACCCAGCCCTTTTTAACTCTTTTCCAGATGTCGTCTGTGTTGTCTTTCCACATCAGCCAGGAGAAGATACTTCAACTAGTATTCTGCATCTGCTAGTGCACTTCAGAAAACCGAGTGCTAGGTAATGAGGAGGAGAGCAAGAAAATGGAGACGTGTGGGCTTTGTTCATGGAATTAAGCTTCTGCAGAAGGACTAGAGTGAGTGGGTTTTAGGGGAAAGAAACGAAAATGTCTCTAGAGCTCCCACCAAACTCACACCGAAAGAAAATGTCTCTAACCTCACACCAAACTTTGCTTTTCTAAAGCTGGGTTTGCTCTCTCCTGAGGGATGCTTTTTCCACACCAGATACCCAATCGTGCTTTTCCTTGACGTGCATTGCTAGCAATGGCTTCCAAACACTTTCTGAGGCATCAGAAAAAGCTTTTTTCATGGCTGTAGTAGAGCAGTTATACAATGTGTTCTCTTTAGATCCTCAAGAGAGCAGGCATCTGCTGCATGGTGAAAGCAGTGTACAGACACTGGGAATGAACAGAGAACAAGTCCCAGGGAAGACACTCGAAAAGAAACTTGTCACAGACTCGTGTGTGTAGTTGTCACTGTGTCTTACCATTTCCAGGTGGAAGATATTTCCTCCCCAGATGGTGGACCAGCCCAGAAACAGAAGTGGTCATACAGCTGATGCTCTTCTACATGTAGCTATAGATACAATTTACAGTTTTTGTGTCAAATGAATCTGCAGTGGCAAGAAAAAATTTCAGTTGCTGGCTGAAAAAGTCTGTAAACAAATTGTCTAATAAATCACAGCTGAAATGCTGCTCTCCAGAGGTGCAACCATGGTCCCAATAAAGGATCTTGCCTCATGCAACCCTTTGAAGGATACTTTTTCTTTCCAGAAATTTTTCTCACCGGAAACTCAGTTCAGAATTAAAGGAATATTTCCCCAGTTTTCCACAAACGATCAGGGAATCTTTGCTGTCTTTCACCAGCACAGTGTAAGTAGTTGTATGTCTATTTGTTCCCTATTGTTCTCTATTGCATAGAGAAGGTAGAGAGGTACACCAATTTTTCTGGAATTCTTGAAATACTTCCCAAAATTCCATGAAAGCAACAGAACAGGAATGTCAGTCTATTATTACTCTGTATATTGAAACATCACACAGTTCATCAATGCATGAAGATACATATATATGTAAAAAATATAAGAAAGGACCTTTGAATTTCCACTCTAAAATGCACTGGTTTTACTTTCCTTATTTATTGATAATGAGTTTCTATTCAGGACAGCTGTAGTTGGAACCTTAGAAAATTCAGGATCTAGTTACATTTTGCAAACAAAATATGTGGGGAAGAAAAAAATCAAACCAAAATGCCACCTCCTCCAAAAAACCCTAATGACTAAAAGCTAAGGATGTTTTAGAAATAGTTTTTCTTTTTTTTTTCTCAGAAAATATTCTATAAATATAAAACTGAGCTGATATTTTCTGATGACTTTCTAGTTATCTGCCCAGCCATAGATTTACTCTACTATTGTCTGCTCAGATGAAAATATTCTCTGCAGCTGTTTGTTTCTGCTTCATTGGGTGTACTGTGTCTAAGGAAGAACCACAGTACCAAGGGTTAGAAAATGCAGGACAGTTATGTCCTTCTTCTTTCTGGTCAGTTTTTTTACCCTTTTTGAGGGGAAAAAAAAAAAGTCCAGTCTCATGATTTGGCTAATTTGAATTCACTTTAAATGGTTTAGTCTCTAATGACTGAATCACATCTCATTGCCAGCGTGCTGAGTGAGAAGCACCAAAAGCCAGGAGTCTTTTTCCTAAGCCATGTAAATGACCCCCAAAGATGAATGGGCTTCTCATAATTCCCTCAAGCTGCCATACCAGCAGCAGAAGAGGAAGACCTTCCCACAGCCCTGTACACCAGCTTTGTGCAGCAAAGCCACATCTACTTTATGCCACAGCAGACTTGGGTGAAATTGATTCCACGCCCATGATATGTATCCTTTATGGGTTAAAGATATTGAGAACCCTCAACACCATGAGGCTTCAGCATTCTCTGCAAAGAGGGGTTGAGTTTCAGTAGCGTGAGTGGGGATGGCACTGTATATTCTTCCCTCTGTGAAGAAACAACACTCCCTTGAAAGAATTATTGGGATTTTCTGTGGTTAATAATGTGCCTTTTACACATGTTTGTGCTTTGGTACAAACTTCACAAAGCACAGCTCTGCTTTTTACATTTTTACAGAAAGAGTTTGGACAATATCAACTTTCTTCCCATCACAAATGTTTTTGTAAGTTTTTAATAAGGGACTTAGGCAAAACTCTTTCCTGTGAAAAATCTCACTTTGCCTAGATCAGCAGTTGAAATAGAATATAACTTGTACAGTCCCATAGGGTGTTGCATCCCCCACCCTCATACGTCACACCTTCCTCCTCCTAACCACACTATGTTCTCAGGAATGCTCACTACTGCTCCCAGAACTTCTGTAGCCTAATGAACTTCCTTTCTAATAAGTAGCCTTGAGACTTTATTTTTCTGTCTGAACAACAGATTGAGTAAAATAACCCAGATTGTGGCCAGGATGGAAATTTATTGACAACTGAAGCCCAGCATCTTGAGACCCTACAGAGTGGTGCTGAGGCCCTTTAATGTCAGCCACTGTGGGCACCATACTCTGAGTGGACTCCTCTCAGAGCTCGCCAAATCTCCAGTTTGCTGAAAGCTGATGATGAAGCCTGAGCCCAAGTCCCTACTCCCTGAGGATCAACTCTGCCCACTGAGAAGATGCAAAGGCTTCCAACATGAGAATTTCACTGAACTCAAGGGGCATTTTTCATAGGTATACCTTTGCACATGCTTCTTTATGTCTGTGTACGTGCACATTAAGAATGTTGCATTTTTAGATTCATAATTATATTTATATTTAAATATTAAAAATTGTGTTAAACCTATGGTTAAGTTAGATTTATGGTTAAATTACTGTTAGGCTTCTGTAAAATTCTATTGAATAATTTTGTGAGTGTTAGATTAAGTGCTGCTATGTTATGTATGCATATGTTATGTTATGCTGTTAATTAATTGATTAAGTGCTGCTCTTAGGGTGTGGATTGTATATTTTATGATTTAGTGTTGCTAAATCCTCTAGACCTAAACTGCTAATCTAGTCTGAAACTAAGTTTGGCGGGGGGTCTATTCTAAACCTTGTGACTCAATGGGAAGGCCTCCCTTACTCTTTTCCTTCCTTACCCTTTTTGTGCCAGGTCTCCACATAAACCATTGTAGACTGCTTTTCTCTCTGTGTGCTTTATCTACACAGTAAGCAATAGAGTGAACCTTTCCATTGGACTTCCTCAGATTTGTATTAAACCTGCTTTTGCTGATACCTCACCAGTGATTTTTTTAATGTGACCTAAACCACTCATTCACAGCATCTTGCCCTCAGACTCTCATGTCCCCCCAAGGCTAAAGTAGAGGTCTGTAGAGGCTTGGGGACATGGACATGAATAAATACACAGAGGCTTGTAAGTAGCTTCTCCTGGCTGGTCAGGAAGCCATCCATGACTTGCAAAGTCTTCTTTCAATGAGAAAAACCCAAAGTCTTCCCTTAGATCTCAATGTTATTTTCATAATCAACCCCCAAAGGAGTTCTCAAGGCAATAAATTTTCTTCAAAGATATTTTGAGAAAGAAGGGAGCATGTGCTGTGCTTCTCCTCCTTTCTAAACATGGCACTTAGTCACCTCTCTGAGACACTCCAGCTCTCTGGGCTGATGTGAAGGAGAACTGAAACTGTCTTTTGCTCCAACTCTGCATGGAAATAGCTCAGCTCTGTGTCCTCCTTAGTCATCAGTCTGGTCCCCATAAATTTAATGTATGTCCTATTTATATGATCTGGTTTTCATTTGTGTCATCTGTCTTTTCAAACTTTGAACATCCACACTATACGTGCCAACATAATGCTGGCTTTTTTTTTTCACCTGTCTAGGTTGTAATGAGTAATTTTCAGCCCATAGGAGACTTCATTAATGGAAAACCCAGTCTAGGTTAACTGCTGCAGCATATTTTGTCTTCTGTATTTATCTGCAGTTCTGAGCAGACTAATGTGATAATCTTCAGGTGAGAGGAGAAAATGCACAGTACAGCTGTCCTCAAACATTTGGTTAAGTTTTCTCTCTCTTCATCTCCTGTGGAAAGTGTTGGTTATTGACTCTTCCCTGCCCTTACAGTCTCCACATCAGGAGAGGTGGAAGTAGAGCCATGCCTGCCTCATGAAGAGCATTGATTCAGCATCCCTAGTATTCATTAGTACGGGACAAGTAACCAAAGTTTCTTGATGGGAAGAAGAACTGGTAATTTAGAGAATTTAGTCAATTTTGGACCTTGTAGAGGAGTTGCAGATAAAGTCTGACAGGACACCAAAAATGGTATGATTTTTCAAAGCTGGCAGCAACTTGAATGCATGGACTACATTTGTGTAAGGCCTCGTAAGCCCTGTCCAAGAAGATGACAACACCTTCAGTCCTGGCTTCTTATCTGAAAGCCAGCTCTAATGTGATCTGTGAAGGTTTTTGGGTTTATTTTGGTTTCAAAACTGATTGTGTTTTCACACAAGTAGCAGCTGCTGGTGTACTCATGTTATGTGACAGTTTTTCGGCTTTTGCTAGTAAAAAATAAGTCTTAGCCTTTCAAGGTAACAGACACAAGTTTAAAACTAATGTAGTCAGAAGGTGAATACAATGTTAAATTATTTATATACTCTTTGGGTTTATCAAACTGGAAGATTACATCAATGAGTTTCATTTATCCCCAACATTTTTATTCAATCTCTGAACATTTTTGTCCCATACTCTTTATGCTGAACCTATGAATGCTGTATCAAAAATTACACCACTTTTGGAAATAATTTTATGGGATCATTTCATCCTTGCACACAGGGTCCATTCCATGGTTTTATTAAAATGCTGGCTTTGAAAGAGAAAGAAGAAATACTTAGTTACTTTTAAATAATTTTCTGCAAACAGCTTTCTTTTACCCCGAGAGTGTAGTGCTTTGAGAAATGAGAAACTTGTAGGGCTATTTTAGCTAGCAAAGTCTTCTTATCCTTTCCAAATACACAGGGAAAAGAGGAATTTTTGTTGTCATCATTACTCCTTTGGAGGAAAAAATGGGCGTGCAGAAAATGAAGAGCGAACATCCAGATTCTCTGTACTGTAGATAAAAATGAACTCTTCAATCCATTCATCAAAGAGCTCTGACTTCACATTTGAAGGAAATCAGCCTTGCTCCCTAGCAATTACCCTGAAAGTGACACAGTGACATTTTTCCTCTAGCATTTACAATCTTCCATCACTGTGTAATACACACTGTGTGGGGCTGGATTTGCATATGATCAAACATTCCAACAGGAAGAGTGTCATCTGCCATGCTGCCACAGTTGCCTGTGTTTTGAGGCATTCAGATGCTATCTTTTCTTTTGAGGTCCTAATCATGGACTAGATATGGGAATATTCCCTCATGGTTATTGTCTCAATGTTCCAAGACAAGCATGAATAAACACATCTTCTGGACCAAACACATTCTTACACATTCTGTTCTTACACATTTTGTGATCTAAAAAAAGAAAGCCATAGCAGGCATTCTTGGGGTCTGCAGTGCAAGGCTTAAAAACTAAGATTAAGCTTAAAATAAACAATTAAAATACTTTCCACATCAATTTCTTACTCTTATATCAAGTACTATAGTTTTAAGAAGTACTGCCAAACTCTGTGAACATTTAAAAACTAGAATTCTGCTTTCAAGTCAAATTACAGCTAAAAGTTTTGTGAACTTTAATGACAGTTCCACTGCAACAGTAGCTGCTCCCAGTTTGGTGTTATATGAACTACTCACTAAATTGTGTTGCTGTTCACAAGTCCAAACTTTGGCAGTGATTTTCCTAAAGCTCCCTCATCTCTTCATGAAACAGCAGTGTCAATAAGACAGCTGATAATTTCACCAGTCCTTACACATTTTTATACTCAACAGCAACACTCTGAGTTATTTTCCACATAGCTCTATGTTCCATGTAGGGTAGAAAAGCAGGAAGAGAAAGGAAAATGAGAGAATATTTATTGATGATGTGTACAGAACACCAACACTCTCTGAGTTATTTTCCAGTCAAGCAGTGAAGGAGAAACATCTCACATTTTCAACTCTTTATCTAGACTTGCAAGAGCTGTTCATTCCTGCACCTCACTCTGCTATGTCTTCTCCCTGAGATGACCTCTATTACACGCCCTCCCGTCCACTCTTCCAATCTCATTTAAAAGCTATTTAGCCATGTCTCTGCCTAGTTACTACAGTCTCTTTCCATTATCTGCAACTACCTGACTTCTGCTGCCCCTTGGGCTGCTTGCCTGAAAGGCAAGCTAATGAAATACATAGCTTTTAAGGGTCAGCAAACACTTCTTGTCATAATTAGACAATTTATTTAATGGTAGTTGATTAATCCATCTATACATTGAGCAGCCCTTGCAAGATTTTGTAGGGAAAATACATTCTTTCAGCACAATGTTAATAAATGGCACATCTATCAAGAATTAGAACCACATTTGCCCAGCCTACTCTACATGTCATAATAAGTGAAAGCAGTGTTTGTTCTTAGATTTTTCATATTGTTCCTGCTTTCATCCTATTGTAAAAAAATCCCCATCACATTCTCTGTTTTTTTGCATCTGTGTATTGATTTCTATTCTGTTATTTGACATTATCTACTATGCACTTACTGACGCTATGTGTCTGCCAGCAAACAATGACACCATGCTTATCTAAAATTTTACTTGCCATCTGGATTAATGAAAATTCTAGCATCGAAGCTCATTGAAAATTATTTTCAAGAAAGTGTTTTATATCTTGGGCCCCTAATTTAGGACTTCTTGCATTTAAATATCTGTGGTGTAGCTCCCACTGTGTTCGCTTGCCTGGTACCGACAGCTGTTCAGGTTGGACAGCTGGAAAGTGAGATGCTTTTCATCTGCTTCCACTTCAGCATCTGTAACTTGGACATCTTACTCAGAAAATGCTGCTCTAGGAAAAACACAGGTATCTACAGGAGGATGGCTGAACAAGTGAATAGGCATATGATGAACTCTACTCTTGAATTGCTTGTTCTTTCTCCAGGAGCTGTGGCAGTGGTGTTGCAGCTGCACCAGTAAAGTGAATAGGCATAGAATGTGGCCTGAGCACTAACCTGCTGACATCCATATGACTTAATTACTACTGCAGTACCTGAAATTCTTTTTTACATTTATGGAAAGAAGAGGGAGTAGTGACTGGTTGGAAATTGATAGGGAGAGAAGGCATGAAATATGACAATACATTATTTATTAAATGGGTAAGGATAGCTACAAGATTTTCTTTTCTCTAACGGCTTTAAACACTTCTAATTAATGGAATTAATACAACAAAATAATTTTTAGAGGAAGCATCAGAAACATCACTTATCTCCCTGTATTTGCAGATATTTACACTGAATAGTATTCAGATTCTTTTTTGCAGATTTGTCAGTAGTTTTTAGCAGTTGATAGAAGTACGCTGAAGTTCTGTCCTTTGAAGACAATCTGAAAATAAAAGTCGTATTCTTCGTGTTTTGCCTTTTAAATAAAAGAAATTACTCTTCGCTTCCTGAGTTGTTATCTGTGTTTTAGTGCCTTAGCTGCCGCATCTCTGCTGTTTTGCAAAAATAATTTTAACAACAGCCGGACCCAAGATCTCATTGGAGTTGCCTCTTTTAGAGAAGATATCCCACTCTCTTCTCCTAGGGCTGCCAATACATGTTACCCAGTTGCCAGTGTTGCTTTCCAGAGCACCAGTGATCAGGGTGAGGGGAAGAAAGCAAGCTTAATTTATTGCCTCTTTGAAGTAGATATCTGAAAAAGAGTAGGAAACAGCCCATGTCCTTGAAGTGTGACTTCCTCACTATGAAGCGTGCAAAGAGCTTAGTGTTGTCACACATGCCAACGTGTCCATTGCAAGTGCTCAAAGTTAAATGAGCTGAACCCCAGCATGACTGATTTGTGGGTCTGCTATTTTTAGCTGTCAACACAGGCCCAAGTATTTTGCCTTGAAATGTTTTCCTTATGCCAAGATCAGGAAATGTACTACATTCTGCCAATGTTCAAAATTAATTTTGCTTCTGGGAAATTGAGCATATGAGATGCTAACCAACTAAATTGGTTTTTCCTTCTGTTTGGAGGTGCCCATGAAATCTGGAGCTGTCTAGATTTGCCACTAATTCTAGCACTTGAGACATTCCTCCCTATGAAGTCAAATTAGATGATGTTTATAAATCACCACTGTCTTCTTGAAGATGGAATCTCATAAACATTTGATGGTAGTCTTGGAAGTCACCAGGTATATATGACTAGAATAACAGGAGTGGAGAAATCAGGTGTCTGAAATCACTTGGCATNAAGATTTATTATTTAAAATAAAAATAAACTTTGAAGAAGTTATGGACAAGATTCTAAGTACTTCTGGGCAAGAACTATGTTTTTTTTGCCACTACTATGAGATTAGAATATCATCGTAAAAAAAGTTTTGGTTCTTTTATCACGGTAAGCAGACAAGATCTAATGGGAGGTCCAGGGTTGTGTTTGACACCGTTCAAATACATAAACAGAAATGACTCACAGAGACTAAGCTGCTTGTCACTTAGTATATTTTAGGCATAATTCTGTTGACATATAAGACTGCACCATAGAATTTTAAAAATGATTAATTTAAGAGGTTGCCACGTGTTGTTTGGGAAGGTATTATCCCCCTGTTTCGGTGAGCTGGCCAGCCAGTCTTTCTACCCTTGAATGCTACTTTCTATTGTGACCTTTGAAAATCTGCAGTCGGGGCTGTAATTGGCGATGATCACTCGTTAGAGAACAAGAGGGGTAATGGTGAAATCCTAGAGGATTTAAGGTCAAAGAGAATAACCAGTTTCTTTCAAAAGTGAAAAGAGAGTAAATGCAAGAATCTACAGGCCAATTAATTATGCAATTAATAGACAGATACAAAAAGAAAGATAGATACAAGATAGACAGATACAAGAGAGCCTGAATATTTAACATTAGTCATTAAACAAAACCATACAAAACTGCTATAATTTTTGTTCAGATAAAAACTCTATTTGCTGATGGGAACACAATGACAATTTCCATTACCTGTGAAAGGTCAGTAATAGGAACCAAGGGCCAAATTCCACAGTGCTCCGTAGCTATATTTATTATTGCACTTTTTGTTCCTGCAATACAAGTTAATTTTGTATAAATTTGTTTCATTAGTCTAGACCCCATTAGGATGAAACACAGCTTTGGTAAGAATAATAGAGGAGCTAAAATGGGAGCTAAAAATGGGGATATGCCACCTTTTAGAGTCATTGCAAACTTCTAGATATCCATTCAAGCTGAGAGAGGGTAAAATCCATTTGTTTGCCTGCTCAGCCCTGCACTGTGGGTTAGAAAAAAAAGCCATTGTACTGAGGCTGATAGACTCAGATTCAGAGAAGATTTGCAGAGGGTTCTCCAGGAGATAGCTTCAAATTCAGCAATGTTTGCTATCCTTTGGAACAAACCTAGGAAAAAACCCCAAAAAACTCCCATTCATTGATCACAACACTGAAATGAAAAATATTTTCAGAGAGGTTAAATTAGGGGCTGAAGTACACCATAAAACTGAGACCTGGTCTTACTTTCTCCAGAAATCTAACAAACTAAGGCCAATACAGATGATAAATGTACTGAAACTGTCCCCTACCCTGTTGTTAACTTGCTGTCATACAACTGCAGCCAAAAAATACAATTTAATGAGCTTATGGGAGAAAACTAACTCTTATCTAAATTTTTTATTTGGACACTCTCCTGCCTCCCCCCCCGTTCATTTCTGGATGTATTTCAAGTTTCTGACTCACTTTGTTATCTGTGGCACAGTAACTATCATGAGAACATCTTTTTGGGGCTTAATATCATCAGGAATGTTGATGTGACATTTGGAGTTTTTTTCAGACCATCCACTCTACTATGATTAATAGTCTTGCAACTGCCTTTATTCAGGATTTTTTTTTCCAACAGGTTTTTTTTTCACTTTGCTTGTTTTTTTTCTTTTAAATAAAAAGTAGTCCTTCAACTGATGTAAGCTTCACATATAAGTATTTCAGCGCACTTTGATGCACCTGACATTATTCCTCCTCAGGTGCAGTTCTTGTCATTTCCCTTTGTTGAACTTCTTGAGAACTCACATCTTCAGGAAAATGGTTTTCGAATCAACAGGTCCAGCACCTTGTGCAAAATGGGATGCTGAAGTATCCCCAAAAACTGCTTAGGAAAGCAAGTGGCTTCTGAGCAACAGTGGACATAGTCCACTTCATTAACTGGATAAACTATCTCTGGAGAATCAGGGATCTTCAGAGGGAGGATATGACCACCCAAGACTTGGGCCGTAGGGAGTGTCTGGTGCTTCTGAGACTGAGAATAATGGTGTCCTACCTGCTAGAAACATGCTGTAGTTGAGGAGCTGACTTGACATGTGAAGCAGAGGCCAGAGGAGGTGAGCAGGTTTAGCTGCATCCAGGAGGATTAACAGGATCTGTACAGAGACCCTAGAGAGGCAAGAGACTGAATCTGCATCACACCAAAGGAGGGATGGCCAGAAGCTGTAATGGTTCAGGAGTGGATGGCAGAGATGGAAGAGGAAACAGAGGAAGGCTCCTACTCCTTGAGCAGACTGTCACGGACAGGTTCAGTGACAGAGGGAACCAGCTCCATCATGAGGGGCTTCAGATTTGACCAAACTTGAACCAAGCATTTGCACTAGGAAGAAGCAAGAGGTGAGAGTGGTTGGAAATTTCCCTTTGAGGAGGACAGAAACATTCACCTACCATCCACATATATATGATCTATGGGTGATCTCAGATCAACTCAACACAACAAAATCTCTGATCAGCAGGGGAGTAAGAGTTTGCACAGAAGAATTTTAGAGGAAACAGGCAGTGGTGATGTCTTAGGCTAGGGGCTGTGTTTGTAGCCTGTCCTGTTAGAATAAGGTGTCTGCATTTTACCGAGGTGAGTTTCATGCAGCTAGAATCTATTTAAACACCCAGTTGCACTGGTCACAGTATGAACAGTCCTCCAAATGCCTCCTTCCCATGTGTCATCAAAGTAAGTGGTCATGCTTGTGGTATGGGTTGTGCAGCCACACTTCCTGAAAAGAACTATGGGTTTCTCCAGCTTACAAATGAAAAGATACCCTCAGAATCAGAAGGCTATATGCTAAAGGTCATATCATGTCCTCTTTCTTGGCTCTCCAATGCACACCAGACAAATCTCACAAAACAACACAATGTATTTCTTGGATTTTTAGAGCTGAGGAATGTGACTTTTTTATCAGTGCAGCCACAAGCAGAATGTACAAAAGCTCTGGGAACATCTTGGAGAAATTAATTTATCAAGGGAATATTGAAGTCATAACAGCTCCCAAGAGATTACCAGTCAACATTAAGGACTTTGTACTGTGACCAGCTGGTGGTGAGGATGGAGTTTAAGCTTTTGCTCTTCCATCCAAAGTGCACGGCCCTTTTAAACAAAATTGGTCTTCATCTATGTCACAGGAGTATTTCCTTTTACTTACTTTTTTACCTTTCCATTCTTTCTTGGAATGCTGCACGTTATAATTGCATAGTTTCTTTGTAACCATGTTAGCTCTGTTTACTTGAAATTGATATGGAATATTGCTCAGATGGTTTATCTCTTCCTGGCAAATACCTTTCACAGGATGGTGCTAAGTAAGAAAAACCGATAGATTCCTCTTCTACCCTATCTGGACCCTATCCAGATTCCTGTGAAGTGACTGGAAAGATTCCCATCGTTTTTCAGGGCACCTGGGCTCTTAAAAGAGCTGTAAGGAAGGTGAACCGCTCTCAGACTTCTTCTGCTGTTCTCAGCAAATGCAGGGACAGATTTCTGCGAATGCTGAACACACTGTGCAGAGTCTGTGAGCCTCTTTGAGTCCATTGCTATTTATAATAGTTGTTGATTATACTCCATTTTTTTTCCCTGAAAGTCCCAAAGGACATTGCCAACATCTGGTTGAACAGCAATCCCTAGATCAGTGACTGTTTCTATCCAGCTGTCACGAAACTGAGGCATGACAATTTCTTAGTGCTTTGAGGCAGGAAAAACGATGGCTTCTTTAATGCTCAGACTTGCTGAAGTCTCCTGTGCATTTTGAAAAGTCTGCAGTATATTTTTCAGGATTTCATGTATCAGATACTTCATCTGGAAGAGCGTCTCTTAAAATCAAAGTGTTCATAAATCATAGAAGAATGGCTGCTGTCCATCAAGAATCTGAAATAAGGCACCTACCAATGGGCAGCAAATTCACCACTGGTCATCTATTCACCTGGAACATTCTAGTGAGAAAGCATTAATCCTGAAGTATGCACCCAGATGGACCTGCCTCTCCTTTTTGGAGTGGCCTTGTATCCACCACTAAAACTCTGATCTTTTACATGACTCAGGATTTTATCCAGTAACTCTTATATTCGTCTTAGAGTCCTTGGTTGAGGTCTTGCTTTTATAAAGCTCTTGTATTGCTTTCAAGTGTTCCAGCAACAAAAAACATCCCGTCGTAGCTGATGCATTGTCTCAATAATTTATTACACTGCCTCTTAGAAGGCACAGCTCATTCTTGCACTAAATTTGTTTAATGTCTTCTTTCAGCCATGAGTGCACTGAGTATGCAATTCTCAGACACTGCATTTATGTGCATAAATCTGTTCCAATAATAAACTTTTGGTATCTGACTTGCTCTATCTAGGGAAGGTATTATAAATCTGTCCTTTTTTGTTCTAATTTTTGAAGTGTTCTTGGAGTCCTGGTGTTAAATGACTTTAACATTTTGAAAAAAAAATCTTTCCGAGCTAATGTGACTTTTCTAGATTAACTTGTATCCATGACTAAAGCTCCTTTCTTTCCTAACATATTTGAACAGATTTATAGCAACTTTTCTATGTCTTTATAAGTAAACCGGAGAGAGTCTGGCCCTGGTCTCAAGTACATTGCATTGCAGTGCAGTTAATATTTTAGCACTCTCCATAGCATGAGTTTGACTTGAGCCAGTTGATTCCCTGCCACTCCAACCCCCTCAAAAAAAAAAAAAAATTAAAAAAAAAAAATCAGGGAATATTGATATTTCAGAAATCTGAGGATAGGCAAGAGTGGGATGCCCACAGTGAATATTTGTTTTCAAAGTCCCTGAGGTGCACTCAATGAGGCCTCCCCAGCTGGGTGTGCGGTGTCAGCTGTGTGAGGACAGACAATTCCTTGTTATTTTATTCACAGAGAAAAAAATGCAGCTTCTATGGAAGCCTAAGTAGGCATTGTGGAAGAAGTCATTAGGAAAGAATTCTTCACTGTGAGGGTGGTGAGGCACTGGAGGAGATTGCCCAGAGAACCCGTGGGACCTCAGGGCCCACTCCTGGAAGTGTCCAAGGTCAGGTTGTGTGGGGCTTTGAGCAACCTGATTGAGTGGAAGTTTTCCTTGCCCATGGTGGGAAGGGTTGAAATAGAGTGATAATTAAGGTCCCTTCCAACTCAAACCCTTGTAATACAGTTCTACGATTATGGCAAACAACAGATATGTATTAATAAAACTATTAGGCTTGTTCAGAAGGAAGGGGAAGCTTCTGACATCCTCAAGGGGCTGAGTACATGCAGCTGGGGACAGAACAGTTGTTCTGCAGACAGTACAGAACAGCTGGGGAACACCTGGCTGGAGCTGTTGGATGGTGCAAAGCTGTAGATACATAGATTATTTGTCCACTGAATGAGCAGTTGTCGTATGCCTAGAGGACAGATCCAGCTCCCTCCCTGTGTGCTCAGAGTGCTTCACATGTCTTCCATGGCTGGGGATTCCCAGCTGTGTATGCAGTAGCCACAGGGATTCGTGCAATTCTCACCATCTATAATGCGTGTTGACAGGATGAGTCAAAACACCCATTCTGTTTCAGTGCTGTGTTTTATATATAACACCCTATCAGCTGTGTGCAGGAGACATATCCACAGAGGTATGTTGGTTCTTCACCATTTTTAGAAGCCAGACTCCCCCAGTTTCACAGGGAATAGATATCTAAATGCCTTTGTAGTATGAGTAAAAAGGTCTGGAGGGAAAGTCACTAATATTTTAAAACTCTTCCTACTCTCTCTTTGTTATTTCTCTCCTTATTTCTCTTGCATTCTTGTTACATTACACACAATTATTATTTTTTTCTGAATTTGAATGGGTATATACATTATGTTTCTGTTTTATAATATTATTGCTATAGAGATTATTTTGGCAAGTAGAACTGCCCCCTACATACCATGATGAAAATATAGCACATTTTAGAATTCATCTGAGTCAGATTTAATTTCTTGACAAGTTGTGCGTTTAAAAAAAAGTTATTTCATACAAATTAAACATAGTGCTTATTCAATCATCTGTTGCAACCATCTGCTGCTGATATATTATTTTAATTTATCATCCTAAGCCTGGCAGGACCCCATTCAGTCCCCAAGGAAGTCAACTGCAATTTTATTATTCCCTTCACTCAAAGCAGGATAAAATCTTCGTTTAAGTTACTACCCAAGGTGAATTATAATGTAATCTTCTTTCTCTACTCCATGGCTAAGAGTTTATAGATTCTATAGCAATAGCATTGTCATATCGGAATTTTTTACAACTTCTAGTCAAAGTTCTATTCATCCCTGTCACAAACAATTTTTCAATTGCCTGTAGGTTAATCATATTTTAGAATTCACAAGAAAATGTAGCACTTAAGTACATATATTTTGAAGTGTATTGAGTTACCGCCACTGATCTCCTTAAGATGCCACTTCTTTGGCACATCAGCCACCAGATTAATTGATGTTTCTTGAATGGGTATAGTTGGTTCACATTACATTCAGTTTCCCTGAAGTTTATTATCTTTTCTATTTTATATCAAGTAAACCAACTACATATGACATAGTAATTGGAGTTTCTAGCTGCTGCTTTAAAAATTTATCTCTAATGTCTATATAAATTGCAATATTTTCCTTAAATCCTATTATTGCTGGCTGCACTCTAAAATTAGAAATCAAAACCTTGTGCTTGTGAGTGTAACCTGTCCAAATATTTCAAATAAGATGCTTCAAGAGTAGCTGCTGATTTTCCTAATAAAACAGCAGCAGGATGTTTTCTATTTATGTATTTTTTTCAAACGGTCATTCATAGGCACATACAATCTTTCTAATCAGATAAGGATTCTTTTTGAAACAAATGAAGCAGTGCTTCAACTTTCCTTTGTATGTAAGAAATACAATATGTACACACACCACTGCCTGAACAGATGTGATAATTTAATGTCCACATAAACGTTTTTATTTTGACAGCTGTACATAATATTTTTCCATGAAGCACAAATATTTGGCTTTCTGAGACAGCTTTTTGAGGCAACAAGGCACTTTTAATCACAAACACAATTTCAGCCATGAATTCTTAACAGCTAGAGGAGCTTGACCATTCACAGAAATATTTATGCAAGTTACCAAGGTTAACAGTGAAGAGGTAATACTGTTAACTCCCATGTAAACTTCAAAGCACTGGGCCTAGATAAAATCAAAGATAAGTATGAACTTCAAAAAAATGAACACATTAAAGTACTTCTATGCCTTTTAAGATACTAAAAATTTCTCAGACATCAGTATTTCGTACCTTCCTACAGGTGGAAAAATGAAGTTGACAGCTTTGTATAAATCAATGGTTATTCAAGAAGTTATTATAAAGTACATGCAGACACTGGCCGTGTTTAATGCTCTGAAGTCTAAGGGTGTGTGGCTAAGGCTGATGTGGTCTCAAGTGAAATTCTGTGTATCAACCCTCGGACAGATAGCACTAATAATTGTCATCAAGTGGTTATGACCAAATTACGGATCTCATCTTGAATGACAGGAGCTGAATTCAGCGGGTTGCATATAGTATTTGTAAAATTCTTGGGAAGAAGGTATCCTACAAGAAAGCAGATGCATCCCAGTCAGGAGCAGGAGAGTCATTATCTAACAGTGTGGTTTGGGGATCCCATGGAACCTGCTCAGTAACTGCATTTATCATGCTTAACCAGATATTCCATCTGCATTTCAACTCCCTGACCTCTCCCTGGGAAAACTGTATCTATAAGTGAAGTAATTGAAAATTAAATGAAAAAAAACCCAAATGAAAGTAAAAATCATTATGATTTCCAAGTCATTTGATAAATCCAGACAAAGGTCACTCAGCAGAGGAAAGAGCAACTTTTTCATTCTATACAAATCTTTGACCCTATGTGGCCTCTATCTAAAAAAGAAATGAGAGTTTTATTCACTTTTCCAAGCAAGCACTTAAAAATAAATAAGTCTGTTAAAAAAACCCAAAACAACAAAGCCAAAGCAAACCTGCCTGTTCCTCCTACTTAGGAACCTGCTTCTCTTCACCAAATGTAAAGAGAAGACTGACAATTAGAAGTCTTTGAATCCCAGAGCTGAGGCATCTACACCTTCACAGAGCATGAAATTAAAGTGCGACACTTTCATACGTTGTTGGAGATGCTACCTGTTTAATTCGGTTGGAATTAGAAGTATTATTAGGAGATAATGTACTTTGATGTTCACTAATACAAAGATATCAATTTTTATTCAGTAAGCCTCTATCCTGAAGTGTGCTAGAAACGGGGAATGCGTACAAGGGTAGTTATGACTTTCTGCACTCCCAGCTCTGCATGTTTCCCTGAGCATAAGTTTCTATTCCCTTGAAGCACATTTCTGAAACCAGAGAGGAGAGGAAAGTGACTGAAAGAGGATGTGTTTGCCAGGATAAATCATGTCAGACCAACCTGATTGTCTTCTATAATAACATGGCTGGGTTGGTGAACAGGGAGAGAGCAGGGCAGGGATACCAGTCACATCAACTTTGGCAAGATTTTCAGAAACATCTCCCACATTTGTTGCAGTGTGATGTCAGCATCTGCCACGGAAGGTCCCTTCCCCAGGTGTGTATATCCCCTCCTCCCCCCACCCCAGCTCTTGCTCAGGACTGTCTGTCAATCTTAAAGGCGTTGTGTGATTGGGCAGATTCAAAAGATGCCTTAGACCCTGGAGGCATTGGGCAATCCAGGTATCCCTTTTTCCCTGGAACCTCCTCTCCCTTACCTGGATTGGTGGGCTTGCTACATCTCCCCTCCCCCTCTTCCCCCAAGTAAAAAGGGTGCCAATGCCATGTGGTCAGGGCAGTTATTTGGGAGACATCAGGGAAGCATGTTGAGGTCTGTTTAGAGTTCTGTAGGGAGTTACGGATTCAGAAGCCTGCGGGCCAAAATAAAAACCTCTGGATATAACTCTCCTTGAGGACTCACTCCTTTTCCTCCACCATTTGCCTCGAGTCTCTCCAGCAGAGGCCAACACTACGCCCGGAGCCTGGCAAGCTTGGACCCGTGGCCACGTGAGCTACCTAATATCATCTTCTGGGGTACAGACGCTCCAATTGCTGTTATTAGGCTCACACACGGAGGCCAGACAAGCCAGGGCACGTCCCACCGGTAATATTGGTATTATTCCAATACACATTGTTCCAGTATTCATGTTTGGACACCACAGCCGAGCTAGGTGGGTAACTATATGGGTAAGAAACTGGATAGGCAAGCTAATCAAAAGAAACATAAATACACACTGCAACAAAATCTAGGGGGAAAAAATGGTTATTTTTTCTTCAGGTCTTCCTTTTTTTTTTCCTACTGGGACATGAATATATGTCTGAAGCAGTGTCTCTCTGAGGAGAGACCGGGTAAGCTGGACTTTCACAGCTTGGAGCTGTGGATTTGGGGAGAACTTAACATCAGGCACCAGTACCTATGTGGAGATCATGAAGCTCAGCTGAGTAGCTGAGCTCATCCCAGCCATGCAAGGTTGGAGGACAAGGGACAACAGCAGTAACTGAAGCAGGAGAGGCTCACCCTCAATATAGGGAGAAACTTTTCCCATGAGAGAATAGTCAGGCAAAGGCACAGGTTTTGCAGCCTTTGTCCTTCGAAGTTTGTAAGCACTGGCTAGGAGAAGCTCTGAGCAGCTTGGGCTGGCCCCAGATCTGAACCTGCTGCAAGCAGGAGGTTGGACCAGGGACCTGCTGAGGTCCCTCCCTGTGAGAATTATCCAGTGATCCCGTCATCCTCCACTGTTAGATGTACAGAGCAAGGCTAAAAGGACCTTTTCTCTGACTAGGCATCATCATTCCACTATTCTTCACTAACAAATGATGAAGAAATTAAAGGATAAAGGGTTTTTTTAAGTAACTTCTCCTCGTTGATTACCCAATCCATGTGTCTTATTTCATAACATTCTACCAAAATGCAGAAAAATATAGCAATGAAATGTATTTTGCATTAATCACTTTTCTAGGCAATCCCAAAACAAAAGTTAATTGTCCTAATGCAGTTTTCTTACACATCCTGCCAAGTGCTTGCTATTTACACTAAGAAACTGTGTTAATAAGAATACCTATAGAATATTGAGACTATTTTTTTATTTCTCTCAAGAAAATAACTATATACAACACTTCCAAATTGTTTGAGCAGCAACAGGTACACATAAAAAGTCTACCAGAGTAAAATATCTGATGGTGCCATATTACCAATGGCTGACAATTAGATACAAGCAACTCACTCTTCTTCTGATACCTTTACTCAGAAGTTTTAAGCTTTTTTGAGATCTCTTTACTCCCTCTTAAAAAAAACAACAAAAAAAAAAAAAGAAAAAGAAAAGGAAAAAATCCTTCAGGCGAGAGAGTCTCTGGCCTGCTGCTTGCTTGAAAAATGTAATTAGAATTTGGCAACTGTGAATGAAGGGCAGAAAGAACTGAAGCCTCAAATTGCTATTCAAATGTCAAGAAAGGCTGGGTGAATCTGAACTTTGGGCACATAAGGTAAATGAGACCTGGAGGTTGTTTAATCTAGGACAGTGGGAGCTATAATCATTGTGTAAGTGGATGAAACTTCATTTCCATAAATTAAGCCAGAGCTGTACTCTTCCCCATCACCCTCTACACTACAGCCTGTTAGATTAATGTGCTGCTTTTTATTTCCTGTTCTCTCTATAGTCTTTGACAAATATTTCACCTTTATGGGTGACACTCATTTCACCTAATTTTGGCTTTTAAAAGTTGGGCATCTGTCATAAAATTCATTCATGTTGTAGATAAGAGAGGTTATAAATTGAGCAATTGCTTTTTTTCCTCCTGCAGTGGAATGTAATTTTGGGACTGTCAGAGAGCAGCAAGGACTCAAGCAAGCTGCCGTGGACTCTCCAGTCTGACTTCTTTCCACCAGACACTCCCACCACAGTTCTTGTGTGACCTGGCCTCACTGCCAGTTCTGATTTTCCAGTTCTCAGCAAGAAAGCTGAGCACTAAAAATCAAATTTGTTTCCAGCTTCTCCTGTGTCTCAGCCCACAGAAGATGTTTTAACAGCTTTCCCATCACCTTTCCAGATGGATTCTCCTGCCCTTGGTGCCTGAAGTCCAGATTTTCCTTTCCAAAAGAGTTATCTTACTCTTTTAGAGATAGGTTTAGACTTCAAAACATCATGGCAATCAGAACCTTTCACTTCAGCATAGAATCATAGAATTAAAAGATAGTTTGGGTTAGAAGGGACCTTTGAGGCCACCTAGTCCAACCTTCCTGCCATGAGCACATCATCTTCAACTAGATCAGGTATTCCTGAGCCCTATCCAAACCGACCTTCACTATTTCCAGAGATGAGCATCTTAACTGCTCTCTTGGCAACCATTTCAGGGCTCCAACTCTCTCATTGTAAAAAACTTTCTCCTTACATCCAATCCACTTCAAAGTAGAACCACTTTACCGGGACTGGTCAGTGCATGAGGTACTCCAAGGCAGTCATGTCACTGAAAATCGCTGCATGTTTTTAATTAGCAGGCATTTAGCCAGGCTAAGTGGCACCGGCCTATCTCTGAGTTAAGCGCAGTATTTTTCTCCTCGCAGTGTGAAGCAGTCATGCACGGGTGCAGTTATTAATGTCACAAACCTTTCTCTGAGTCAGAGACCGCCTTTCTCTCCGTGATTGTACAATAACTAGCCAGATAATAATAATAATGTCAGACACCAGCTTGTTTGCATCTAAGGAACAGTAGAGATGTGTGCTACATATATGTACCATACCATGTCAAACAGTTATCCCTCTAAAGCTTTTGTTTAAAAACCTTCTCAAGCATTTTTTCCTTCACACTGTTTCAGTGATTTAAGATTGAAAAATCAGATATATACAATTAGATTTTTATAAATATTTTCCTGTAAAAGACATTTTTATATATCTATATCTAGATATATATAAAAAAACAAAAAGTGTACCATTAGGCTATTACCCTTTGTGCAATTTGCTGCTTTTAAGTGTACTTTCACAGTGATTGAAGTTAATGATTGAATCTTCTGCTTTAATTACATGTGTCAGAAGTAATTTACCAACAGAGAAGTAATTAATCTGTGCTGTAATAAGCAATAGCTTATATGATCTGTAAAGGAATTTTTAATCTGCTTTTCTGGACCTTGGAATTCCCAAGGATATTTTAGAGGAGATTGAGTGAGAACCATGTTTTCTTAAGTTATTCATTACAAGTTGTTTTTTTGATGTGGCTTATTAAAAGTGGTAATAAATCAAGATATTTGGATAAAAGTCAGATATAGATACTTTTCCTCAAAACACACACACACGAAGTGTTTTAAGTTTCTGAATATCCATCAACTGACAAAGTTTTCAGCAGAGCAATTTTACCTGCAAAGCAACAAACAATACTGTTTAGTGTTATAGTAATTTTTATTTGTAGAAGTGAAATAAGAAAGTCATCCCTTCAAATCTGAGATGACTATTCCAAGCTGAAGGTTGATCTGATTCATTAATGAGGTTAATGATAACACTGCATTGAAGACACAAGACATCCAGTGAAAGCCAATAAAATGGCAAAGTTTAGCAGGATTACAGCTTTGTTTCCCCAAAAACAAATAGGACTTTTGGATTGTAAAAGACTAATAAATCAAGGGTTGCTGTAATTTACAGATGCCTTTAAAATAGAATGGCATCCTGCTGGGAAATTCAATAGAGCTGGCTAATAAATAAGTGTAATGAATATATCAGGGATAATTAAAAATGCTCTGCCAACGAGTAGGTACATTTCTTAGCACAGTAGCCTACTTGTTTGCTTAAACATTTCAGCATCATCTTAAAATAAAACCTTTGATTTGGCTGAAGGAGTATTTTGACAAAGCATTTCTAAAACTCAGCCAAACTATAGAGCATTGTTTTATATCACTTGTTTGCAAAAAGCACTTATAAAATATGCCTTCCTTGAAATTTCTTGTCAAAATATGGTGTTGAAATTAAAAGGACACCCACTCTATGGACATATATGAAAGAAAGATGATGATGGAAAACATAATTTTGGAAATGCATTCTTCAAATTTATGGAAAAATATTTAGAGGAAGTCAGAAAAAACATTAATTGTTCTAATGTCCTCTTAATTGAGCATACTGAGTTCTATACATATTTTTTCATGGTGTAATAATTTTTTTTCCCAAGTGGTCAGATGACAACGATTTCATTGATAATTGCTTACATAACTACTAAACATTTCATGAAGTTTAACATTAACAGTTATTTACACTGAGATGGGGCTGGAAGTAATTCACTGTTTTTCATGCACTAGTCTCATCTTTTAAAAATGCCAGCCACCAACCATAAGCAGATATTCCATACAATTCAGAAAGCAAAACACAGAGAGAAGACAGCAAGTACCCACTATTTCTTTAGAAGTGGAAAAAGCGAAAAATGAGAGGAAATACATCTGTGAATAAGAAAATCAAATGTAAAAGAATGACCAGATCCTCCCTCAGAGAAAACTACCACAGGTGAGAAGGGGGTAAAATCAGATTCCAGTGCAGAAAGCGCTGGAGTGCAAACCCAGGCTCAGCAGGATGGTGAGTTCTGCTGGGAGAGCAGGGTTCACTGCTGTAGAAATTTTTCCCATGCATTCCAGCGTATCCTGATGTTGTGGCAGATCATACCACATTGTGTCTCTTTGTCAAAATATCACTTGATGTTTATAGCAGACATGGTTGTGACAAGCTCTTGCACATAGCTTGCTGCCTAAACGTCCTTGTCATTTTAATGTGTGCTGCCATGTGTTGTGGCACATATGGACCAGGCTGTTCCCTCATCACAGAGACCACTCTAACCAAGACTGAAGAGTCATGGAAGGCTCATTCACCACAGGTGGGCTTTTTTACAGGGATTCAGACATCCACAGCATGCTCAGTTTGGTTTCTAGAGCAAGATGCTTCTTGGGAAAGGATAGAGGACAAATTGTTTCCCGCTGAGGAATCTGACACTGGGGTTCTTCCTCTCTTCTGCTTTTGGCAGCCAGGCTGTGCCACATGCAGCCACCAAATTTAGATTAAATAAGTTGGTTCTCATTTACTGTGTCCTCCACAGTAAAGAATTGAAACTGTGTTTTGCACAGACGCATCAGTCCTTCCTGTTCCTTAAACACTGAGTCTGACTACCTTCAAAACAACAGAAAGGTGTCTAGAGGAAGCATGGTGTGTTAGAAACTTCAGTTGGTTCCTTCATAATGTAAGGCAGTCTTTGTGCAGCCTGCCCTAGCCCTGTGTCTGTACATGCCCCCAAGCAGATAAGGCAGCATTTGACTCTGGGCTTCTCCCAGTGTGCAGACACTGAGGCTGCATCTCTCAAATCCTACCCAACATCCTCATTTGCTCCAGGATTTTCCTTTTCTTGTTACATAGAAGCACTGAAATCAATGACTTCTTGAAGCATTGACAAATATCACCCCTTTTGAAACCCTGCTGAAAGATCCAAGGATTTCAATGTCCTTTTAAGGTTGCCTTGAACAACCTTATCTTAATCTGAAGACAGTCTTGACCAGGGGGGTGGACCATACAATAGCCAGGTCCTTTGAACACAGATTTTCCTATGATCCTGCCAAGACCAGTTTTCCTAGCAGCCCTCAATATAATTTTCATGTGTATTTCTCTGCTGTTTTAGCCTCTTCTCCTCCAAGATATTTCACTAGGATTTTCAAAGATGTGCACAATATATTTGCCTTCATGACCTTTTATTATGCCTGGATGGGGTAAAAAGGGAAAGCTCAGAACTCACCTATCATTTAAAAATGCAAGCCAAGAAAAATGGCAAAATAATGTTGAAGGCACTGAGACTGAGAATATTTGCTGCGCGAGTCTACACATTTCTAATATTTAATGCTATTCTTCTGTAGTTTAGCTGGACATTTTCATGTATTCACTGCCTAAATTGGGGAATTATTTAGATGCATGAAAATGCTGCTGTTCAGCTTGGTGCCAGGTGGCAAAAGTACTCTATTATTATACTACAGATAATATGCTTCAGTTTTTCACACTTATGCACTGAAAAAGAAAGAAAATGTAACATGACAAACAATATAAAACTTCACACATATTTAAGATAAAACAAACAGTGCTTGGTTAAACTGTCTTTTCCCACTTACTGCCTATGACTTTAGTAACACAAGACTGCAAATTGTTGCTTTGGGAAATGATGACAATTCGTACTGGTCAGAGTTAGACATGATTAGTTGTTTGCCAGACTTTTTCATATCCTTAAGTTATAAACTTTGCTCTCTTTTATGACAGATTTTTTTTTCACAGAAATATCATTTGAAGCTGTATATATATATACAAACTGAACATCTTTCCAGAATCTTGTTGGTTTGTTTCCTTTATCTCTTTTTCTTTCCACCATATTTTTATGGACTACACATCTTCAGCTGTCCCTTCTCACTGAAACTATCTGAGAATGTTATTTAGAGGAAAGATATCTCCTTTTTTAGACCATTAGGAATTTTTAAAAAGGCTGGAAGGAGGAAAGAGACTATACTGTCACAGGCAGAGTAGGGATGATGAAAATGGAAAGAGAAGTAGAGGACAAGGGGAGCTGGGATCGTGAATGGAAAGAGAGATTAGGAAGAAATCAAATTTTAAAAATGTCTGGAAAATTGGATTTTAGTTGTCAGTTCAGATACAAATAGCTTTGGGGCAAAGGCAACTCAAGTGAATAAGTTAGATGGAAAAAGGGTAAAAATTAATTTCTCTGCTGTGGGAAGAAAAGAAGAAATAGGGCTGGGGAGATTTACCACGTTGAAAACAGGGAGGATAACTAGAAAAGGAATAGACAAGTAGCTGGAACTTGAGTAAGAATCCTGAGATAGTGGAGGGACCAGGAAACAGCTGGGACAGGGGGAAAGGGTTGGGTTGCAATGGTGGGGGGGGCTGCACAGCAGAAGTGATGAGCTGAGAAGGGATATGGAGGTGATAAGAGAAATATACTAACAATGTCAGCCAAAAGAGGGGGGATCAAGACTAGCTGACACGGCAGCCACAGACATCTGTTTAATTAATGCATGTTGCAGTCCTACCCCTTCCACACAGTGTATGTTTGGATTTTCTGGACTCTGCTTTTTTTGCTGCCAATGGTCTCATTTGCCTTTCTTTTTCTTTTTCATGGTAGTTAAAATTAATTTATAATTTCACATAATTAATGAGAGAAAATAGTCCACAGTTTACAAGACACAATGTTTTTTAAAAATAGAAAGAATATAAATAAAGACTATCTCTCTTGCCTAGACATTGTTCTGTAATTCAGAGCTGGTTGCTCTGGTAACTTCCAAAGATACTTTTTCCTCCTGAGCTGAGAAATGAGCTGACTTGTAAAGCCACACAGCCAAATGGTTCAAGCAGATGGTGAGTGTCCTCAGAAAACAGGAAAAGAGAAAGTCTTACAGAAATTGTCCCATATTAAGGCTACAGCATCTGTCTTCCAAGGGAAATTTCTGAAGAACTTCTTTTATACAATCCACTTAACACTTTTCCTCCTAAGTCTGTTATTTAGGTCAGGGAAAAAAGGATCCTTCAACATCTTCTTGAAATGGTCACATCTCCAACATCTGACACAATTATATTGAAATTTCCCTGCACAGTGCAAACTATGGTTGTTTTCACATTTGTGAATAGAATAGACTGTTCTTTTTGTGAGGAGAGGAGAGGAGAGGAGAGTGTTTAAATGTATTTCAAAGAAGATGGAAGACAAAATGATTCCTCATGTAGCTCCAGTGTGTTAATGAGAGATATATCAAGGAAGATAGATAATATGCAGTTAATTTCATTTTCATGTTAATGGACATTGCAATCTTATGAAAGATAAAGCCAAATTTATAAAAAATAATGTTGTTTACTCTTAATGGAATTGGAAAATTACTAAGAAATTGCACAATATTTCTATGGTACTTATTTATTAAACTTGCAGAAAATTAGAAAAGTGTGCATGTCAGCTTTGGAAGACTTTCATGTTCCCCTCATGATTTGATATTTGGGGTAGAACTAGTTATAGTTACGTCTAAGACTTCTCCCTACCAGAAGGATGAAGAACTTTATAGGAATGAGAAACAGTAACAAGATGATAACCAGAATTGAGACTGATCTTTGGATAGGGCAACCACATCATGAAGACTGCAGAGTACTCTGATGGATAGGAAGTTAATTTATACCAGAGTGTGCATGCATATATATGTACTTGCATATAAACATATACGTATTTATAGCTACAGCTAATCAGTTCATCCAGAGCCTTGTAATGTGCATGAACTTTTCAGTTTGCACAATCCGAACAGGTGTCCTTTGCCAAGGTTGAATTTTGTCTGCTCAGTCACCAGTCTTGGTGATTTCCCTTCTCTTTCTATTTCTGTCTGTCTGCACGGACAGAGTTCGATCTGTGACTGCACACTACTACCCCATGACTATTCAAGGTCCTTAAGAGTGTCTTTCAGGGCTTTTGGTTTTTCTCTTTTCTGCGTTTATTAAATAAAGTGTGAGCTTGAACAACTTATGATGGTCTGCTTCAGACATTGGGCAGAATAAACTGGCAGAATAGTTTCTTGATCTAGCTTCTGTTTTAGAAGCCATTCTGACTTGTCTCCATCTCCAAAAGATCTAGGAGTCTTCCATCCTTGTGTTTAATGTAGTCTAAGATTCTATGAACAATGCTGAAGAACTTTTATATAGCCATGAAGAAAAGGCCTAAGTGTGGGATCTGATTTTATAGTATTACTGAATTCTGAAAGAGAAAGACACAGACACTTTGCTTTCTCTGTTGAAGAATAGCACAGAGTATTTGATGGTTATATTGGTATCGATTTATTGTTTAGCATACAAGGATAAGATACAGCTCCCAGAATTTACAGGGAGTTGGAATTTTCCCTGCACTCACCCCACGGAGACTGTCATCAGCAAACTCCAGCTCAGTGCATGTAATCAGGACGGAATCAGGGTAGGATTGATACATTCCAGTCCGGCAATTGATTGGTACAATTGCTGGTCTGACAACTGATTTCATTTAATGGTGGAGGAAGTCGGAGATCTCACACTTTGTAAGGTCCCAGCTGTCCAATGGGCTATTCAGTCCTTAAGAAAGCCATGCTTAAACTTTACAAAAGCATCTCTTCTGCTTTCCGTTTGGTGACCTGGAGAAGGGCTGAGTTTCTACAGAAAATCCCATCTGTCCCTGTCCACTGAGATACAGGAAAATATCTTTCTCAAACTGAAAGCCATTTGTTCTTAAAAAACATGTGAAATCATCCTTTTGGTAACTCTGTGATTGTTGTGGATGAACTCCATTTTTTTTCAACAGGAAAATAGTGATTCAGGTACAGAAGCACAGAGGAGCACTTTTTTATGTTCTTTTCCATCCTACCAGTGAAGATATTATTTTCCAAAGCATGCAAGATATAGTAAAATTTATTCATCAAGAGACAAAGCGTATTTCAAGAGGAGAAAGATTTTTGACATCACTAATCTCCACTGTACAATGATTGGTAAATTGATATAAAGCTTATTTTAAAATAATCAGGAATCTCTGAAGCAGTGTATCCAAATTATGCTCCTTCACAAGAAAATTAAGAAATGGTTTACTAAAACTAATAGAATTATGCCATTTCTGGAGCTGGCTTAATAACTAGAAAAAGTTATTTAAGAACTTTCAAAAGAATTCACAATAAGACAGAAGTTACTTAAGGCCCTTTAAAAAGAACTCTTAACAGTTTAACAATTCAGCCAAATCTACAGATCTTTTTGTTAATTTCTCCACAGAGTTGCAGGTAGTATTTGGTCTCCCAGCTTCTTGGAGAGAAGCTGCTCTTCTGGGAATATTCTTTTTCTTGTGTACTGGCATGTATTAGTTTTTTCAAGCACCAAAACAGCATAAGCATTAAAATTTAACTTACTAATTTTAGAGGAAGAATTGGGGAAAATCATCCATAATCTGTGTTGCCAGGGAATCTACCAAAGAAGATAAAAACCTTTGATCTTTTTGTATCAGACGAATCCTGTATGAATGCTGTATGATGGGAGAGAGACTAAGACCAACAGCCTATTTCTCTTGCTGTGCACAAGAAGTGAAAAGAGTCACCATGCTAGTGATCTACTAATTTCAAATATCCTGTCCTGTTCTAGCAGATTGGTGAGATTATGCAGCTCACCCCCATGCCCACACAACCTACCAGTTTAACACCTGGTGAGACTGGTAATTCAGAGAAGCCCCTCATATCAGGAGAGCAGGGCTGCTTCCTCTGGACCACAAGGGCTTGAAATCAGACCTCAGGTGCACACAGCTATGTCTCCTTGGCTGAGATTGCATCAGCCTTGTATAATGCACTGAGTCAACACAGGACTGGCTGTTTCAGCATTTGGATGCAATGTTCACACCTATTGCTTTATAGCACAGATTTAATGGTAGTTTAAAGTGTTCCTTGTGAGTAAGAAGTTAGTATCATTCCATCAAAATTCACATGGAACCAGTCTTATATGGATGACATAGAAGTATTAAGGTTGCTGCTCATGCTTATGAATGCCAATTCGGGTACGTGTATTTTCTCATAAGTGTTGTAACAGAGTTGTTATAAACCTTAGAGTAATTCAAAATTCATTAGAAAAAAAAATTAGCAACTTTACTTTTACTTCTTAAGGACTTCCTGCTCTCCCATGTTCCAGTGCAGTATACAATCAGCAGAACAGTTTTTACACTGCATTCTTCCCTCCTCCATAAAAAAGTAATGTCTGGAAAAATGGAAGGGCAGGGAATGACTGTGTCTTTTTACCATCTGACATGTTATCCTTTGTCATTGAATTTACCCTTAATCTATTTAGCCTGTCTCAANGGGGGGGGGGGAACATCGAACCAGTATTAAATTGCTTTTAATCTTTGTCTTAAAGCTGAACTAGAAATGAGATGATAGACTTCAGCTGTGACCTCCAGAAATCACATCAAAAAGGCAAAGCTATTACTTATCAAAAAAGAAGTATTTCTGTCCCCTCTGCCCGACCAGAAAGAATATGAGAGAGCTCATAGCTGGGAGGGTGGCTTCTCAGTTTCTTTAATCTCTGGCATCATCCAAGATTTTTTATGAAAGGTGCAGGCAGGAGGAAAGGATATTTCATGTAAACATCATTTTAGTGCTTTGGTAGCATAAACAAAGCAGGCTTGGCCTCTAGGGAATACTGTGGAGTAAGATAATTGGAAATTATGGAGTATCTCCACTCCTTTTGCAAAATGCTGTATCAGCAGGCAAGTGCAGAGCTTCCCTCAGCCTATTCCTGACTGTGAAACATCTCCTTGGGTTCATGGGAAGGAGGAAGGGTGACAGAAGCTGGCTAGGATGCCTCCTACTGACAGCTCAGAGACGCTCAGGCACTGAAGCCATCTGTGTGCTGTAAATCTGTATATGATATGTCCACATGCTTCTCTTACTTCGAGCACATCTGGCATATCTCCTGCAGGTAGAGTCCTTTGATGGAACATGGAATAACAAAGACGTGCAATCACAGACAGCTCGTCATATCCTTCTGGGCATGAGTGCCCCTCACACTCATTCTGCCTTCTAAAATATACTTTAAAGTATGTTTTTATATACTTGAGCCCCATAACTAGACAAAGCATATCCTCTGCTAGGTGCACTTACCCACATAGACATGCATCATATCAAAGATAGCAGTGTGTGGCCAATGCCATGTGTAAGAGAAAATTAGGTTCAAGACCATTGAAGGAACCTGAAACTGCAAGGGTCCATGGGACCTTATGAGTTGTATCCATGAGCACTGAGGGAACTGATGAATGAAGTGGATAAACCATCATCCGTATTGGAGAAGTCATGGCAGTCCAGTGAAATTCCCAGTGACCTGAAAAGGGATCACAACCCTTTGAACCTGGCAGTTCTGTTTTTCAGTCCACCTCGCTGTTCACTAATGTAGGGTGCACTTCACTAGTTCATCGATTAAGTTGTTAGACAAGTGTCAAAAGCTGAAGTCAAGCGAAACAACTTTTCCTGTTCTCCCTTCATCAACTAGCCAGTTGTTTTACTACAGGCAGCTGTCTTCTTGGCTAGGCATGATTTTCCTCTTGAACATCCGTGCTGACTCTTCCTAATAAACTTTTTATTGATATGTCTGGAAACAGCTTCCAGTTCCTGTCAGCTCATGCCTGAAGCCTCCTGGAATGCTTATGCACCATAGTGTTTCCCTTCCAGCAGATTTCACGCCAACAGGAAATTCTCTCTCTAACCAGTTCTGCTTGAAGGGCTTCCCTCCACCCTTACCCATCTCATTGTACTAGGCTTTTCCATTGTGGCATGTTAGCCCTTTCAGAAACTTTGCTTTCCATAGTCCACCCCCTGACTGGGCTCTCCTCATCACTTTGTGCCATCTGAGATTTTATGCATAATGCATATCTACTTCTTCATTTTTACTGGTAAAAATGCTGAGTATCACGAGAGTTTATCTTTAGCCTTGCACATCTTCACTAAAAGAAAACCTCCATTCAACTAAAAAGTTTCATTTTTCTTAAGCTTCCATCTTTTGAAACTTTCTCATTAATATTTCTGAACATTCAATACCTGGTTCATGATAATAAGCATTTTTAAAATCTTGCATTACGTCAACACAATTTCCAGTGAGTTTGCTTTATCTGCTCAGGTTTTACTGACTAAAACTGAAAATACAGCAAAAAATAGGTAAACAGTTAGCTCAACAAGACATTTTCTGTAATTCCATGCCTTATATTCCCTGTACAGAAGATGCAGTTTATTGAAAACCTTATCACATTTTTTCATTACTTTCATTACTTTGGCTCCAGCTAGCAGAAGAATCAGAGGAAATTTCAGGCTTGTGACCACGGATGTAAAAGAAATGGCATTGCCTACATCAGATGATTGGAATGGATTAAATATGTTAGATTTAATTTCTCCCACAGCTAATGGCTCAGCTGCAATGGTAGCACTATCACGAGCCCTTGTATGAAGATGGACTACACAGCAAGGACTGTGTCAAGTCAACTGAATCTATTAAATTATTATGAGTATTTAAGGCCATGGAGAACAAGAGGCCACCTGAAATGGCAATTTTACATGAACTGCCATTGAAACCTGAGATTAGATGGAAACTGGAAAGATGACAAAGGCTAATTCAGAAAAGTTGGACACTGATCAATCTTGCTGTACCTATATACGATTGTATTGGGTCTGGCTGATATGAACTATATTTTCCCCAAAGCAGCCCCCATAGTATTGTGCCGTGCATTGGTGGCTAGAAAGGGTTTGATAACACACCAGTGTTCTGGCTGCTGCTGAGCAGTGCTGGCATAGCATCAGGGCTGTCTCTACAACATCCCCTCTCACCAACAGGCTTGGCAGGGTCAAGATCTTAAGAGGGGACATGGCTGGTAATGCTGATCAAAATGGATTGAAGGGATATTCTATATCACATGACATCTATTCAGCAATAAAAGCAAGGAGAAAGGAGGCGAGGGGACTTGTTAGTATGATGTTTGTGCCCTGGAGCAAGCCCTATGCGTACTGAAGCCGCACTTCCAGGGAAGTGGTGGACATCACATGCTGGTGGGGGGTAGAGAATAAACCTTTTGTTTTCCTCCTCTTCTGCACTCAGCCTCTACCTTTTGCTTTATTACACTGACTTTATCTCGACCCATGAAGTGGTTTTTCATTTTATTTTCTCCCCCACCGTCCAGCTGAGGAGATGAGTGATAGAGCAGTGTGCTGAGTACCTGGCATCCTACAGCCTGGGTCAACCTACCACAACAGCCAAAAGATCAGTAAAGCAGAAGAGGTGAAATTCTCCTTTATATATTTTCCCTGCCTGTCACCGGATCCCTTTCTTCCTTACCACCAAACCAGCACCTCTTCTGACCCAAGCATTCAAAAGCACGACAGATACATCCCCAGTGGTGGGAGTAGTTACGGCACCTTGATAACCACAAGAATAAAAGGGACATTCCTTTTAGGAACATCTCATGGCCCCTGGATCAGGAGTAGTCTACCAATCTCCTGAAATGTGCAGTACTTTATTTGACCTAGTAAATACTTCCCTGCAGGGAATGACCATTTTGTTAATTCTTCCTCACTATAGGGACTTGCAGTATTTTTTTGGTGTTTACTTAAACCTCAGGCAGTTTATTAACATTCAGCTTTCTGGCATCTGACTTATTACAGCTTTTGAGTTTATTCACAAGATTTCATTTATGTCTCAAGTAAGCATTGGCTATAAAAGTTGAAAAATTGAAAAAATATAAAATTGAAAACATACTGTTCTCTTGAAGAATATTACTCTGACTAGATAGCTGAACAGATTATTGATGGTGAGTAATATTTCCCTTGAAAAGAAGGGCAAAAGAGGAATGACTATTTCTCACTATTGTCTAATTTTCTCCTAGCTTGCAGTCACAGCTGGCATGTGTGTCTGATGATATTAGATGCAATTCACATTTAACTGTGTCACCAGAAATGCTTCAAAGTGATCTGATTGTCTCAGAATGGTAGTTAGTTTACTTCTAGGTTACCCCAAGGAGGACTCTGAAGTACTATCTAACTTTAAGTGCATTTTAGTTTGGATTAAGAGTGTGGTCTGGAAGCAAATAGCTTCCTGTGGTGATCTCATAGAGTGTAAATGGGTTGTTCTTGAGGAAGCTAAACCAGAAGATGACTCCACTGTGGTGCTCTGGCCAATAGTGGGCCCTGGACTTACAGGGCCACACAAGATCCAGTTAGTCCACATGAAACTACCTTGGAAGCAGAGACTTTGAGTCCTCAAATCTGTTTGCTTCTCCACACGGTTGGCATTATGCTGCACTACTTTCTAGCCACAGCTTGGCATTTGACAACTTCCAGGATCTTAAAAGGCTTGAAGGAGTGCTCTTCTTGGAATGGAAGGGAAGAAAAGTTTTAGATCAAGGGGAATAGATTGCCTCTAGAGACTTTTTCTAGTTTTGTCACTTAGGCATTGTCAGGCTCAGTTCTCCAATGACTAACTCAAGTCTGAGAGGGCATGGAGCAATTCCCATCTCTCTGTGACTGTGTGCTTTGATGACAGCCACCATTCACGTCACTGGGAGGCTTAGATGTGCCCTACCAGGCAGAAGGGTAGCAGCAGTGCACTTGTACACGCCACCCCATTTGTTTGATGTGGTGCACCACCACAGTGGGACACACATAGCCTTTGGACACACTGTCAGAAAGACACAGCCTCTTGAGGACATGTGTACATTTCCCACTGATACCGGCCCATTAACATTTCACTACAGTCAGCTTGATGGGATACCCAAGTGTGAATGTGTTGTCAGGGGCGATTAACCACATTTTGCAAGTAGGTACTTGGCTTGCTGTTAAGCGCCAGCAGCAGTTCCGTGTCAGACTACTGAAGGGATTCAAACACTGCTAATGTTATTGGTGCTGCTCTGATGTCGGTGAGAGCAGGCAGCTCACCCTTGAATGAATTGCACCCCCAAGGAGTCCTTGAAGGCTCTCGTAGTGTAGTGCAATCTCAGCTCAATGCGATCAAACTATCTGTGTGTGATGTGTGACTCTTCCACAGACAGGACCAACCTCCTGCAGACCTACCTCAGGGAATTATCTTTTCCTTGCAGAGGTTTGTGCTCTTCTCTGGACGTTCCTGTTCAGACTTTGTTGGCAACAAAAATAATGGTTATTATATTGTCAGCTGTAAGGTCAATATTCATAAGTGCTGTAAATTATACTGCTGTAAATCAGTCCAAAAGATGTGTGTCAGATGTGTTTTGATAGAAATTGCATGTTAGGGAAGCAAAATGGCAGGAGTGAAGGAAAGGAATTGAACCAAGTGAGATAAGGGAGCTGTTATCAGGGTATAAATCCTTGAATAAGGACTACCACATGCAGTCACATGTGTCCTGTCCAATCACTTGATTATTAACAAAGAAATAGGTGATCTTTGTCAGTGTAGACCTTTCTCCCATCCAACTTTTCTTCATCTTCTCTTTCAAGGAACAACTTTCAACTAATTAATATACTCCATATGAAATTGCTTCTTTACCTCAACTGACCTCTCTTTATTCAATAGTTATTTTTTAATGTCCTTACAAAACACATACTGGCTCATGTCTGCATTGCAATGTAGTATTTTCCTTTACAGAAGAGAATAATAAAATTAAATTTTCTACAAAATGTATCAAAACAGGAGTATCCGGTATAGGCATTTTTCCTCTGAAGAGTTCGTTCAGAGCTATTAGTTTATCCCACTCCATCAACAGCATCAAGTTAACAGAGACCATTAGAGCTATTTGTACATAAGTTCCTCATTGTATAGAATAAAGAAAAGAACAGAGAGCTCTGGATGCCACATTAGACTGAAGAATCAAATTCAAATCTTCATCACAGCCTTGCCTTTTGTTCTCTGACTCTTCTGAGTGAGAAGAGTAATCTGGAGTGGATTAATTAAAATTTCAGAGCTGCATGTGTGCCCATTTGGATATGTCACATAGAAACTCAGCTGTTGGCACACGGTACTCAGGGTTTCCAGCAATGTTTGTTTGTACATTGAATGGGAAAAAAATAATCGTATCTTTAGCACCTCACAACACATATTTAGCTTAGCTCAGTACCCCAGACCTGGCAGCACTGCATGTTTGTTTCCTTCAATGCAATTCTGTCAAATTCTGGTTAACAGAAAAAGTGAAATCCTGACAAAAAAAGCACCAAAAAGTCTGAACTAATATTTTACAGAATTCATAAATATTCTTTTCAACAGTGAGAGCTCATTAAAAGGTTATTTTATGCACAGAGAAAAAGTAGATCATAATCCATGAGTTTAATTTCCTATTCTAGATAATACAGACTGTTTCTCTCTTCAATGTAAACAGGAAGGCTTGACACTACACAGGTTTACAGTTTTTAATCAAGTAAAAATGGAAGAAATACATCTTATTTAAATATTATTACATTTGTTGCATGAATTGCATTATACATAGTTAATTCTTGTTAATTAAAAATTTTAACTAAAATAGATGTCGATGATCATGTTTAGCTGTACACTTTTAAGAAGGAAAACTGTTAGTCCTTTACAAGTGTCTTTCCTAAGGATTTCCTGGCTTCAGAAGGCATTTTATCAATACCAAATACAACACTGTGCAGGGAATTTCCATACAAAGATTTCTTTGCTGATCTCATTTATATTGGCAAGGGTAGCTTGTGCCTTTTATGTATACAGAATTTATTGACCTGATCAAGAATAATGGCAAGCATAATTTTATGCTATTGTACTAATCCATGTCTGAGAAGTTGGGTTTGCTATTATGCCTGCAGGCATGTCAATTTAAACTCATGTAGTGGTTATGCTTCCAATTTTTTCCAACAAACAAACAAAAAAAAAAGACACAGTGTATTTTATCTCCAGACTATACAGGCACTTTTGGAATCCCAGGCTTCATTAAAGCTCCTCGAAGTCCAGATGATTCTTTCATTTTACCTGAAAAGGTGCAGATAAAAGTTTGATCATCTCTCCCAACTTGACATCTTTCCTGTAATGCTGTCAGATAAACTTACTTTAATGTTTTAACCACGATGTATGGACAGAAGGGGATGAATCCTATGCTGCCTTTAAATTCCTTTTGACTTTCAGAAACCAGATGAACAAACAGAAAATCCTGGTCAGAAACTTCTTCCACAACAGACGTGACCGAGGACATGGCAGAGGGGTTTGTCATTCCTTTGGTCTGGCAGCTGCTCCATCAGGGAACACCAGAAACCTGGAGATGAGCTGAGCTTTGGGGTTACGTCTGGGATACTTCTGAGCATGAGATTGTTGACTGAAGTCAGTTTGGATCACCTTTATTTTTATTTCTCACCACACCTAGCCAGTTCAAGTGGCCACAAATAGAGTTTTCCAGCTAGCAGGTGATGAGTGTTATACTGCAATGTACCAGAGTGGGGAGAAATTGCTCTAAAATTTGCTTTGAAGTTGCCATGGAAACCATCTGCCTCCTATCATCTTGGTTCAGTGTAGCTTTACAATACATCTTTAGTTGCCAGATGTCTATATTAGAAACTTCTCAGTGTCAAAAGAAGAACAGAAGAGAAAGAAGAAAAGGTTTATCTACCACCAACATATAAATGATAACTGTTCCTGGGTGACTTAAAAGTTTAAGTTGTGGCATAAATCACCAGGCCCTACCCTTGGATTAGACACATATCTATTGTTTGACCCATGATTTTAGCTCCAGCTCACTCAAAAATATTCGTGAGCTGGAATCCTGGAAAGTATTTTTTTTTTGCTTTCTAGTCTCTCCAGGCCAGCAAGGAGCTTTCTATTTCAAAACACAATGTTCATTGCTTTAGAGTTTCACTTCTGCGAGTTTCTGCCTGAATTTGGCAACTGGAGATGACAGGGTAATTTCCACAGTTCCTTCAGTTTCTCTACAGGACAAACACTGGGAAATGGAAAAGGACAATCAAAGGAGAGTCATCTCAGGCTCTTCTAATAAGCTACAGACTTACTCTAGCTGAAGAGCTGGATCCTTTCAGAAGCAGTTATGCTAGCTAGAAGAAAGCAGGCTTTTAGGAATTCACCAGAAAAGCTGAGTAATGGAAAAGTCAGATTTCTTTTTAGATGGTGATGCCTTAGGTTTTAGCTTTTATATTTTTCAGATTCTGTACTGCCTTAGTGTGTAGTTCTGAGCTTCATATTGAGGGATGGTAAGCTCTCTTCACAGAGTAGGTAGACAAAACAATTCCTTTCCTAGCTTGGGACCAGGGCCAGCCACCCAAATTTCAGGCCCAAGAGCATAAACTATGTGGACTGAAGAGAGAAAAACAAGAAGGATGGGACTTCATAAGCTAAACCTATAATTGGACAATTAGCTCCAATATGCTAATGGACCAGAACGTGACCAGTCATTCATTTTGTGACCATTTTAGGTTCATCTTGAGTGTAGCCCTGGCTGGGCTCTTGTGCTGCCCAAGGTATGTCCATCGAGGCCTTTTAACAAATACCTACTTTATTGTTTAACTCCATCTACCCTCTGTTCTAGGTCAGCCTTCACAAGGCATCAATGGGAGTAAAAGAGAATGCAAAGCCAAAGGCCTGCTAGTTGTTAAAAAAACATTTCTTCTGGAAGTCTGACCTTGATACCAGTGAATGTGTGAAATAATATCATGACCCGTAAAAGACAGGAGGAAATTTGACCTAGAATGAGATACACAACGCAAGAGGCATGCCTCTGAGCAGAGTCCTGGAGCTGCACTGCACCCTCACAGAAGCATATGTCCACCTTCTAGGTGTCTAGGTATTTTAGGTATCATCTCCTAATACTTTCTAGGTATTTCTAGGTATCATGTGCCATCTCCTAACCATCACACGATGACCCCTTTGCCCTGGTTATACTGATTAGCATAAGGAAACAGTAATTAGTTGTTTAGCAGACCTGCCTGGCACATTCATAACACTATGATCCAGGAGGGAAGAATAATTCATGTGATGAATTTGTCCTATGAAAAGCATATCTCTATATCTCAACAGCAGTGAAAAAAAACCCACCAGATTTAGACTTGTTGTTTATGTACTGGACCAATAAATATTCAGAGCCTTTTTTTTCCTCACACTTGAATGCCTGTATGTCCACATTGTAACTTGTCAGGGCATGAAGTGTTTAGTTCAGTGGCTGGCCAAAATGAAATACTACTACTATTCAAGATTCCAACTTTTTATAAATAATACATTACAGTTTCTATTTTTATTGGTAGCTAGGAATTTTAAACAATGACTACTGTACTAGACAGACAAGAGCTACTGTGCTAGGGGAGAAAAAAGCCACAGTGAGTCCTGCTATCTATGCTGCTGAAAGGTGGTAAGGTGAGGCAGAAAGAAATAGATAAATGCTGGACAGAAGGTGGGAAGATTTGCGTGTATCAGTTGCAGCACAGAGTACTGATGTCATGTTCTACAGATGTCACATTGCTTCCCTCTAGGAAATCCTGCTCCTTCACACTGGTGAGTCCCCTCTTTTGGTGGTACCATTTGGCCTGTAGAATCAAAGAAATGCTAGAAGAAACTGCTTATTATTTCACAAAAAGTAGAATTGTGATGAGTCTTCATTCATTAGAAATGTGCTGGCTTTTGTCCCTGCTTCTATTCCACTCTCCTACACAAATTATTTTCATTTCTACAGCGTGAATGTACAAAGCTGACTCCATGCAAGTAAAGATGCAAGCACTTTCCCAAGGTCATTTTTGCTGCAAAACTGACAAAAGAAACAGAGAAATGCAAATGAGCAAGTATATACAGAAATGTCCCCCAAGGCTTCTGATCTCCTTTCCTGAAATCAAAGCAAAAAAAGCTTTGCTGAAGGGGAGGGCTATTCCTGACAACCCACAGCAGATGGCATGGCCTGAACTGTTAGTGTCCAGCTGTAGGAGAATCAAGGACTCAAGCACGTTATAATTTCTGTACAGCCTACAGTGAAATCCAGAGGTGTAGTTCAGTTGCTGTGGGGACAGAAACTTTGTCCAAGCACCCAAATATTCTCTGAGAAACAGTAGAAGAGAAACGTTAGTTCAGCATGACCCATTAATGTGGACAGAACTAAGTGCTCTGACCGAGTTTGTCTGGGCCAACCATGCTCAGTTTGACCACCAGATATCTCACCTACCTCTATCACATTTTTACATGGCTGTCAGGCAAACACTAAAATTCTGAATCTTTTCTTTTATAGCTCCAAAAAGTGTGTGCCAAAGGACTACTTGGGTTTGTATAATTGGGAAGATTATGATTGTTGATGCAGGTACCAAGGATTCATTCGTCTGTATTTGGAACATGCTGAGATGTGAAGTAAGTTCTGCCTGGACCAAAGGAAGTGCACTGAAGTTAGTTCCTAACTCAAATTAGTTAGTTTATTAGAGTTATAATATTTTTAATCTTTATTAGAGTTATATTATTTTCCTGGAATGGTAATTGTTTCAAAGAATACTAAAGCAATAATTACACAGTGGCAGCCCAAATACAGGTATTACAGCTGAAGAAGGTCACCTTTATGTTTCCTGCAGTTTGTATCACAACATAGAGATTTTTCCATATGAGTTTGACTAAAGCTCAGTTTCTACACAAAAGACTTTGAGTGATATGAACCGTTGTCACTTAAAACTCCTTTCATAACATTATATTAAATTAAACATAGGAGAACTAGATTAGACTTTGGGGACCACTGTACCTAGTCTCCTGTTTTTGCAGATGAGAGTTTGCATGAGCTATTCTGTCTTAATATAAACTAGTGAAGAGATAGGCTGCAAGTTCCAACAAAAAGACAACTATAGAAATTTCTTTTTAAAAAAGTAGCATCACTATAGAAGAAAAAAATCTCAGTGGCAATAATAATACAGTTGCAGTTGTTATCATGTATTTCCATGTACAGCACAACATGTACATGGTTGGTGCTATGGCCATGCTGCCATGGCCCCTCTGACTCACCACAGGTGTCAGTCTGGTGGGGGTGGAGAAGGTTCAGCATTCTGTCAGCATCCAGAGTCCTTCATCAGGAGGAGCAATGATGGTTTCTCATTCCTCAGTCTAAGATCCAGGTGGGGTAATTTCATGATTGTTAGCTCACCTATACGCTTCCTTTTTCTTCACAGCTCTACGATACCATGTTACATGTGAAATTACTGTATATGGTGCATTTTAGAAATCTCATTTCTTTCCACTCTTCACTATTCCTAAACACAGTTTTATCTTCATTGATCTACATCTGCATTTCTTTAGGTAACTGCTGGTAAGAGACCCCATTTCACTAGAACTGTGGGGTCTGTGGTGCAAGGCCTGGACCCCAGCTCTTATCATTTCTTGCTTGCAATCTTCAAATGCATTTTTCCAGGTCTCTGTTATCTAACAGACTGGAATTTCTCCACACCACGTTGTTAAGTCACAATCATAAATATTTCATTCTACTTGCTTCTACCCTCTACATAAAAAATATAGTTTCATCGTGTACAGATAAGCAAGACTAAAACAAGTTAGGCATGACTGGCTGATTATTTAAAAAATTGCAGTTGTGATTAAATGAAAACAAAGCCCCAGGCTGGCCAAAAATTTAAACAAACCTTGCCAAATCAGTACACACCCTGTGGCCTACTACTAGTAATGGCAATACTGTATTAGTAAACCATGGGTGTAGAGATGAGAAAATCGTGCTGTGACTTCAGAGTGGGTCTCTGAGCCTTTATTCATTTGGCATTTCAGATAGTTCTGCTGTTGTCTATTTCAGCTGTTAATTCTTCAACTGTTTTTTTCCATTGGTCCAATTGTTTGGGGTTTTTACTTTCATGGCATTGAACATTTGTACAGATATAAAATGAATACCTGAATAATGGAAGAGTTTTTGAAGTGGGAACGAATTAATCCATTGCCAATGAAAGAGCTGCACTGGGAAAGAATTGTTCTGCAGAGGTTTTAATTTCAGAATAAATTTTTTGTATTAGGTCCCACTGAAAATAATATTAAAGTGAAAATGGAGTAATGGATCTTGTAGAAAGATCTAGGGGAAAATATAATTGAATTAAGTACACATTTGTTGGTCCAGTTTTGATGAACACACAGACTTAATGTGATGAGCAAAGATCAGAGGCTTAATTCAGTGCTTTCATTAGAGAACTAGAGAAAGGCTTCAAGCTACTTTATACACAAGTCAATCCAATTTGCTTATGGAAAAAAAGAAGTCATCACATTCTGTCCATTTCCCTGAAGGAATGGAAAGTGTTTAGTGTATGTGTACATCTCAATCAAAAGACACAAGGAATGGAAAATGTAGATATGCAATTTATCTGGGTTTAGGTGGTTAGATGCATTAAACAAAAAAAATCCCTATAGTATATCTTTACCAGACTGCCTCAGATCATGGTTATGTGAAGATCTAGATTCCATAAAGAAACATAGATGTGCTCCAACAAGTGTTTCCTAATAGACAAGAAGATCTTCAGCAGCCTTGTTTCAGTTGCCATTTGTCCAAATAAATATCAGAACCTCTGTTTTATTACCACTGAGAGAGCAGGCTGTCTTGTCATCTTGTCAGATCACAAACCATTTTATTTTGGCCATCCTAGAATGGTTTGGGTTGCTTAGTACCTCCAAGACCATTTAGTTCCAATCCCCACTGCCATGGGCAAGGGCACCTTCCACTAGAACTGGTTGCTCAGGGCTCCATCCAAACTGGTCTTGAACACTTTCAGAGATGAAGCATGCACAGCTCTCTTGCCAATCTGTTCCAATGTCTTGCCATCCTCACAATCAGAGTGGTTATCCTTGGCAAATCCATGCTGTTTCTAGTATCTTCATGTCTTCCATGGAGGTCTCATTCTGATTTTCCCACAGACTGAAGCAAGGCAGAAGAACCTGTAGCTCCAGAGGGTGATCTGTTGGCCCATTCTGAATAGGAGTGTAATGTTCCTTTCTCTCTGGTCATTGGAGACCCTACTCCTACAGGTATGATTTTTAGGGATGATAGAGAACAGACCTGCAAGGACTTTATTAGCTTTCTCAGCATGTTTGGATGCAGCCTGGGTCAAATGAACTCATGCAGGTCAAGTCTTTGCAAGCTTTCCCAGTGCTCATTTACTGCTGGTCATACCCCTCCTTCCTGAACCCCTTCATAGGAGAACTCAGATAAGCTAAGGGAAAGAAAACAATGAGTGCTTCAGATTTAAAACGTTGGTTAAACATCTCCTGTAAGGATGTTGTGTGCTCCACTCCTGATAGTTGTGAAAACACTCAGGAAATCTTCAGTAAACATCATCTTTTCAAGACAATCAACTTTGCATGATGCTAGTTCATGCATACAAATTGTAGAGACCTTTCATTGCCTGAGCAGTAAGTCTGGTAGGAGAATAAATAATGAATTTGAAAGAAGCATTGCAAGGTGCAGGCACACCCACTAATGTAATCTGTTTTCTTAGGCATGTATTTTATAGCACAAAAAATAAGCATCAGAGAATCACAGAATGGTGGAAATTGAGAGGTGCCTCTGCAGTCTCGTCACCTTGCTCAAGCTAAGGTCACTTAGAGCATGTTGCTCAGGGCTATGTCCAGTTGCATTTTGAATGTGTCCAAGGATGGAGACTCCACACCTTTCTGGAAAACCGGTTCCACTGTTTGACCACTCAGAGAAAAAGAAGGGATTTTTCTTATGTTTAAATTGAAAAAGATTGAACTATTTTTAGTCTCACTTGATGGGATTCCTGTTAGTTAATTTTAGTCTGTGAGAAGTGAATATTGATTAAGATTCATTTGACCTGTGATTGAAAAAAATTAATCTTCTTTCAAAATTCACCTTTTTCCCTATTATGGAATGACATGTAGACAGGTAAGTTTAAACATATAAGATGTGAATCCTACCAATGGTAAGTTTTCTTCCACAGCACAAGACAAAGTCAAAAATGAAACAGAATACAGATCCAAGGAAAAAAGAAAGCACAGAAAAAAAAAAACCACCCATACAAAACCAAACCAAACCAAACCAAACCAAAAAACTCAAGCTCAAAAAACCACAAAAACCCTGGAGACTTCTTGGTTTTGAAAAGAATGATTTCCAGTAGCTAGGATTTAAAATACACAACTATACACAGTTTTCTTCTTTGCTTTCCTCTTCTTTGCTTATCCTGTCTCCTGAGGGAAACTATATTTATGAGATCCATTGTGCTATAGGAATACAATACCTTATCCCACTCCACTTGTAGCCTCTAAACCTGTTGGCTAACTTCATCTACTGTTAAACTGGAAAAGGCACCACATGGGAGCCCAGAGCCAGCAAGTCTTGTGAAAATCAACAAATGGTTAAAAATGATGAAAAGGAGAGTAGAATTGAGTGCTTATCTATTTTGAGGGTTGATATGACCTGACATGAGTACCAGATGGCTAGTCAGTGCACTTGTAATTCCAGCCTAGCTACAGAACCTGGTCTTTTTCTTGTCTTGGAAAGAGAAAACATACAGGGAACACAGTAGCAAGGGTATGATTTGGGAGTAGAGGAAGCAAGAGATATATTTGGCATGAGATAATCTAGGTAGGATCATGGGAATTCAGGGAACACAGAGAACCTGGGGATGATGCAGAGGGAGCAAGTGGGGGGTGGATATAAGACATCATCTATGAGAAGTGAGTTTCAGTAGCTCTTAATCCGCACAGTACCCAATACAGTCAGAAACCGGAATGCAATTGGACAGCAAGTGCCCTAACAGCCAGTTTCTGCCCTCAGTTATAGAGCTATAGAACTAGAATAACTCCCCCATTTGTTATTTTATTCCTAGTTATCACAAGGTGACCCATCTGTTTATATTTTCTGATGTAATGCATGGTGATGGCAAATTGAAATTCCCATTAAATGACAATATTTTGCATATACTTAGCAGCATCTAAGAAACCAAGAACTTCCCAAGGTCATATCCTGACTTGTCAAATAGAAAACTACCATCTGACTAACACTTTAAGTGTCAGAGTTGCTTGGATGACACATTTACCAAGACACAAAATAACTTCAGCCATATGCTTTAAAATACGATAAGAGAGTAAAGAGAACTAAGCACAAGCAGAAGCCTAATCCATGGCCCAGACTAAACTGATGGGTGCCTACATTTAGGCTCTGAAAAGTCTAACTAATCATTTTCTCAAATTAGTCAGTTTTCAAAAGAGCTGGCAAATCCAAAGTACTCTAGATCCTCACATCTGCAAACTTAATACAAGGAAAGCAATCTGATTTGGGATCAGAAACCTTTCTTGAGATAATTTGGCAGGTGTTGACACAAGTAACTCAGGTGTCACCCCTTCACTTTTCATCAGGTAAGAGAGAAAAGTCTTAGATCTTTTACTAGACTGTGAACCATTTAGTGGAAACACATCCTGTAAGAAGTACATAAATCAAATTCTGTTCCCTAAATGCCAAAAACTATCTGCTCCATACATATCCCAGAGTCTGTTGGTCTGTGAGGATGTTACAGTAAAGAGCAAAAGCCTCGCTAATGTCAAAGCAATGTCTACTTTTTTCCCTTCTTCTACTAAGTTACTAATTTCATTGTAGGAGATTGATGTTGCTCCTGAGGCCCAATCTATCCTGTGTTTCTGTGATGACTACTCCCAATCATCTTTCTGTATTTTTTAATCCTGGAACCAGTTTCCAAGAATGTTTCAGGACTGAGGTGAGGCTGGTCAGTCTTTGGTTCCCAGGATAGTCTTTCTTGTCTTCCTTGAATGTCAGAGTGGCATTTGCTTTCTGCCCATTCCAAATACCCTCCTGTGACGGCTAGAGTCTTTCAAAGGTAATTGAGAGCAGCCTCACATCAGCCAGCTCCCACAGCACTTTTGGGTGTATCCCACCAGATCCCAATGACTCGCATATGTTGGATTTTGTTTAAATCTTCTCTAACTTAATTTATTGCTTCAGACTTCCTCACTGATTTCAGGGGTCTGGGATTCCTGAAGGCAAGTATTACCAATAAAGGCCAAGGCATTGAGTGTCTTGGCATTTTCCATGTCCTGTGGCACCAGGTATTCTACTTCTTTCTGCATCAGGCTCACATTTTCCCTCATCTTCCTTTTGCTACTGAGGTACCTGTAGAAACTTTTCTCATTGATCTCCACGTCCCTTACAGTTTCAATTCCAGATGGGCTTGGGCTTTCCTAACTGTGCACTCTTGAACAGTGCCTCTATATCCCTTTTGGGTCACCTCTTCCTGCTTCCAAATCTTGTATACTTTCTTTTTTGTGTTTGAGTTTTGCCAACAGCCCCCTGCTCATGAGTGCAGAACTGCTACTGTCTGTACACATAGGGATGGAAACACTGCATCCAAGTTTCCTAAGACGAGCAAGACTTGTCTAGCTTGATGCCCGCTGTAATGTCATTCCCCTCCACCTCTATTCCTTCTGTTAGAGAAGGGCACAGGGATACAGTCATTATTCCCTGTGTTACATCCAGCTGAGCAAAAAACTGAACACAGGAAGCCACAATTTCTTGGACTTTTTGTAATCCAGCTGTGTATGATCAGGTTTATTGAGCTCTTTGAAAAACAAATACATAAATCTCACCATGTACTTGTGTAATACATAGGAAAATGTTCTGGTGTTTCAGGGTAAGTCAAATAGCATATTTTACAATGTTATTTCTGCAGATGTATAATACAATGTGCTTTTTCAGACATTGAAGCAATAAAATCCTTTACAGTGTCCTTCAGATTTTTAAAAGGTTGCAATTTTTATTCTTGTTGTCATGTATTTAAGCATCCTTAAATATCATAGACATGTTGCATCACATTACCAATGTTTCGCATTAATACTTAATAAGAAGCCAAAAGAGAAATGTCAGCAGGATGATTATACTTTCACTTTTCACTGTACCAGTGATGAAAAATTACTGCAACCTAGCAGAAAAGAAGTGCTACAATGTGGAGTTGAAAATACAAGGTGACACCCTAGGAAAAATAAAAACAACCTGTATTACCCTTATGCAGATATCACCATGGAAATTTCTAGTTCTCTTAAAAAATTAGATTAGACATATCATAGATCTGCAAGAGACAGTTAAATTGATAAGCAAAGTTGGAATTTAAACTGATGTGCTTCTGCTTTTTGGAGGATCAAGTGAGTCTTGTTGGTAGATGGGGAAAAAAAAGAGACCAAGGGACAGACTAGTAAGGATTAGGTTAAAAAGAAAGAAAAATGTGACTGAATGCTCTACAATTGGAAGGCAGAAGGGATGAAAATAAGAAATGAGCAAGAAAAGACGTAATTTATGCACCCGTGGAAGAAGACTTCCAGGGGAAGAAGAGATGCAAAGCAGGATATTTCTACAAATGTATATCTTGCCAGCTTTTAAAAGTAACAAGACAGCAGGCTGTTCAGATAAATGCAAGTGCAAAGTGCAAATTATTGTAATATTGCAAGTGTAAAAAAATATTTAAGATTTGTTCCCCTCTCCCCTCTCCCCTTTTTCTTTTTTTTTTGTTTTGCTTTTGTTCATTCCTTGGTTTTTCAAATATATAGATCTACTTACATCTCATGTTTATATAAGTGATAGCTGCTTGAAGCTGGGACCCTTCTGTAAAGTTTACAGAGATTTCTGAGCACAACGGTAACCATTCTCTGCCTGGTACTTCCCACTGCTACTAGCCACCTCCTTAGCTTTTGCTCAGAAAAAAATGGTGCACACTGCAGGGAAAAGTGATTTTTAGAGTGATTTATCTCAGCATTGTGTAAATAAATATCAGACACACTGCATGTTACCATATTAAGACAGTATATCTGAAGATTTAGGCACTTAAATTTAGGCATCTCTAAAACGAGCTGGAAATTTAACCTTTGATGGCAGCCAATGGGGATCTGGCTGGTGCAGATATGGACCCTGGATAGCCATTTGAGTCCTCTAAAAGCAAACACCTACGTTTGGACAGCTAAGTACCTCTCTACACTCCATTGGCTGACTTGACTAAATCTCCCTTGATTTTAATGGCAGCTTAAATACCTGACTCAGAGGTTAAAGGTATTGAGAGTCTTTGCATTATAATTAGAGGGCAGCACTCATATGTGGCAGAACTGGAAAATTCTCAGTTGCTTTGATGGCTTTTCTAAAATAGTCTGGCATTGTGTCAAATATCTGTAGATGTCTGAACCTTTATCTAAATCCTACACTTAAATCAAGAATGCTCAGTACTCTGTTAAAAAAGAATTATTTAAGAATTTCAAAAATAAATCAAAACCACCTCTTCAATTTGTGATGGCCATGACTAGCAGTGTAGACCTCTGTAGAAAGGAATGGGGGAAAGAGAAAATGAACTGTGAAAAAGAAAGGCCTTTCTAGATCCAAAGTTATTGTTAGTACTAGTTAGGCAAAATCATCCTTCTGTGTGGATTTTGGGGAGGAAGGTGTGTTGATTCTCCAGTTTCACTCATTTTTGTATGTGTCTCAATCGAATACCTGGTAGGACGCTGTCAATTCTACAAGATTCTAGTACTTGGCACCATCATTTTGTTTATTAGCCACAGGTTTGACTGACATATAATTTGATTAGTGCTCAAGAAAAGCATACTTTTAAGTTAGGCACAACAACCACACACACTTCTAGTTCAGCCACAGATCACTTCAGAAGAGCTACTAAAGAAATTCAGAACAGTCCATTTTTACCTTGCTGTAGTGCCTCCTTCCCTAATTGTCATGCAAAGACTGCAGTGAATTTCTTTCAAGTTACTCTGAGTCAACTGGAAGACTTTTTAAAAGAAATCTCTGCTTTAAAGAACCTTCAATAAATTGCTATAATTATTTTTCTAGCTAAAACAATTAGCAAATAATTGATTCCTTTTTTCTGTTGATGCCTTTCATAATTTCAATTATAAACTGAGAAGTGCATTGTTAGTTCTGGCAGCTCATGATTTTTTTTTTCCCTGAAAGGGTTAGTGCTCCAGGAGGCACTGCATGTTAACTAGGTTTGAGCAATTGAGAATATTAATTTGTCAAAAAAGAGAATATATGAGTGTGGTGAGCTACAAGTATTTATGACTGGTGTAGAAACACAAGGCTCTGAGTGTCTGTCTGCTCCCTGGCCCATCATAAACTGAGTTCTGTTTCAGGCCCAGCTTCACCAGGATATTTCTACATATATCCTACCTGCTGGACATCAGGGCATTGTCACAGAGAGATAATTGACCAGCATGGGAATGAAACCTGATTATGGGATACCATAGGATGGTGACACACAGAACATCACAGCTGTGACATTGCTCTATTCATGTCAAACTGAATACTGACAGAGGAAATGTTATTTGAGGGAGAGTGCCTCCTGGTATGTCAAGTCGACATTTGTGTCAAGTTGTTTCCACTAACCAGAATACTTTCTTCTTTTCAGTTCAATACATACCCTAAGAAAATTCAGAAGATTATTTCTAATATTTTTTGAGATACAGGATAGGTAGGTAGATGAGGCAGCCACTAATCCGGGAAGCAAGTTTTCATTGACAGTAAAGAACCCCAGAAAGACATACTTTTACACCCTGAATAACCATTTTAAAGTCAGTCTTGCAACAGAACCCAGCAAATTATTTATTTATTTAAGGTATTTGTTCTAATAAGAAGACAGCGAGATCAAGGTCCAGCTTGCATACCAAAGGTTTGAAAGTCAGTATTGTGGCAGAAGTATCTCTGCTCAGAAATAAATCTGTCTATTGTATTTTATGGTTTATTCCATAAGAGCCAATACCAATAAATTAGTCCCTGGAAGGGGTTTCTTTCCTAGCTTCATGCAGCAAACCAGAATTATAGAGAATTGCAGAAATATTTGACCTTCCTGATTGGTACTTCCAGATATAAGGATACCTTACTTTGAAATTCAGAGGAAATACTTTGGAAAAACCCCCATTAAGAAGAATCGAATTGCAAGCATAACTGTTATAATGAAAACTCAATTCATAGGGGATTTTACTGTCTTACTTTATATGTCTGCCTTCTGTGTTCTCCCAGTCATGGAAGAGCTCTCATAAATCATGAAAAAGTTTCCACAATTTGAAAATCATTTTCAAATAAGACAGAACAAGAATATACTTGGAAACAAAGGGAAAGAGGCTTCCCAGTTCAACAGATCCATAAGTTTCAAGCTACTGGAGTAATCAGTGAGAAGACATCAGCACCCAACCCCAAATGGATAAGGTTTCTGACCTTCATAGTACTGAGCCGCTGGCATACTTTATTTATTTCATCTTCATAGCCTTCTTATCCAGTCTAAGTAAGGTCAACGTCAATACCCAACTTAGCAGAGAAAAATCAGGTAAATTAATTAAAACTGTTTAATTATTAAAGAAAAACTAATTTCTCAGCTAGTGTAGGTGGACCTCTGTCTTCCAATATCCTTTCCACAACACAGAGTTTGCCACTTTCAAAACAACTCACCCACGTTATTCTGCGGTAACCTCAGTGTCTGGTCAGCTGGCATTTCCCTCTCAGCAAACCCTCAGCCAAGCAGCCTCACAGTGTGCAGCTCATGTCACCAGCGGGTGAGGTACAGAGAAAGCAGTTCTGTCTGGTGGCCAAGTCAAAAGATTCCAAAAGCATGACTCATTAGTTCCTCTTTCCAATTTTTAGGGGAAAAAATTTCCAACGTTTTTGGTTGCCTTTTCATATGTAAAAACTGGTACCTTCCAATCCATGCTGCAAACATTTCCATAGGTTGCTTGTTTGCTAGGGAGTCTTAGGAGGAACTCAGAAGTATCTGAAGAGCAAAGACTTACAACAAAGTGGGCTGCAACTTCCTTATTACCTGCAAAGGGTTTTTCACTGATTATCTGCTGTTTACTAGGTATCCAAGAGAAAATAGGGCGTAGTGGGGCACCAGAGAGAGACTAGTTCAGAAGGCACCATCAGAAGGCATTGGAGGGAGGTGCCCACTGGTGTCTCCAGTAACTTCTGTCAGCCTCTACCCCTGACCCAAAGAAAAGAGCCTTGAGGGATCACAGAGGTAGCACCTTGCAGAGTTGTACGGTGCTGATGGACACAGCTTGTTCTGAGGGCTGTGCTTCTGATGTGAAGGCAATCCTTGTCAGCTCCACTTTGGATGGTGCCTGCTCCTCCTTGGAACTTCTATTGCGTTGTTGAGAACAGGCACAGTGCCACCCAACAGATGGTCATGTGTGTAAGCATGTTGGAAACCTGGTATATACAGACCTAAAGCCAGATTTCTCCTCCAAATAGGAAAAACGTGTAGAGATTCTGCATGCTTTGTTGTCTGAAGTTGTCTCTACTTTTAGTACTCCCAGATGCTTTCTGGCATGGTAAGAGAGGATTTTGGTCTCTAGCACAGAAAGATAAATTATGCCTGAGAGTGGGGAAAGAGATAGTGAGGGATGTCTCTGCGCAACAAAATCAATCTCTACAAAATGTGGGGTGTTGAGTGGAAAATTAATGTGTTTAAAGTCCCTCCAGAGGATAAGTATACCTGGAGTGGATAAAAAGGTATATTCTTCATGTGTGGGAAACTTCTCAGTTACCTCCAGGTTCTATCTCTGTTGTTCCACTAGTCTCCTTCTTGCTATACAATATGGCAGGAGGCTTGCTCCTCTCAGATAGAATATGATATTAAGGATTTTGCTTCTCATGGCTCAGTAGCTGGAATCTAATTTACGCAATGCACGCAAAAGAGAAAGAATAATGTTATTTTCCAGAGACAACCCAATAAAATCTACACACCAGGTTTTTTTCAATACAAACAACCATTGCAGGGCAATTCGTGTATCTGTTCCACCATTAACATGTCATTTAGAAAGAAGTATTTTCTAGGAAACTAATCTAAACTCTTTCCTACTATCCTTGGCCTTGCTTTCAGTTTTTCCTCAGCAACTCATAGCAGAGAAAGTGATTTTCCTGTTCATTGCTTACTGCCATCAGCCTTAGCTGTTTCATTGCTTTTCTTACCTCCTTATCTCAGTACCAGTATAACATAGCTGCTTCAAAAACAATCACAGTTCTACATGCCTGTTTTGTTTTCAGCTTGAATTCCCTTTTTGTTCTGTTAGCTTTCTGTGCTTCACAGCACACATGGCCACTTCCTCAGAGGATCTCTATGATTTGATTTCCTCTGCTTTACCCCTCTTCTTTGTAACTGATCTAATCTAACGTCAGGTTCTCTTTGTGCTAAATCAATTCTGTCAGACTGCTTTCAAGAGGTTTTGAGGAAACTGATATGAGCAAAAATTGCAATAGGGAAAGTCAGGGCTTCCAAATATTTGGATCCCAAATTGCTGTTTCATATCATTTTAAGACAAAAGAAATGGATCCTCTAATAGGAGAATCGAGATTCCATGCTCCAGTTTTAATATTTGTTACTGAAAGTATGCTTTCAGCTTGGTCAGCTTATCTACATAAATGAGGGCAAAGCAAAGACACTTTGCTGTATTCCTTGATCAGCAGTCCCAGCTCCCTGACCTGTTCAGTATCTGGAGCTTCTAAACAGTTTGAACATGGTGAGAAAAACAAAAACCAAAAAAAAACCAAACAAACAAACAAAAACCAAACAAAAAAAAAACAAACAAAAAGCACCAAAACAAAAAACCCAAATGAACATACAAAAACACTATACCAAACCAAAAACTCAAACAAACAAACAAACAAACAACTGTTTTTAAAGGGTACTTATAGAAGGTGTTAAAAATCCTAAAACGAGTAGCAGCAAGTGAGTCTAGGAGCAGCCAGTCTCAGTGGTGTTTCATCTGCCTGAACAACTAAAGAAAATTTCTTTGATCACTTTTGTATTAAAAGAGTCACATCCAGGGGCCTTGAAAGTTAAGTTTCTTTCAGACTGACTAATGGGCCCAATCATCCAGTCCCTCTGCTTCTGTCATTTGGGTTGGTAATTTCTGGTACAGATGCAACTTCAAAATAGAAATGGCTGCAGAGCCGCACATGACACATCAGTGATGTCATGAGACAAAGTCCTTTTCCCTCCTGCAGTGTATCCATGACAGAAACCTTTTAGAATATTTCCATGGGAAGACCTGTGCTGGCTAACACCAGGCATAAGCATGAAGATGCAAAGTACAATATAGGGAAGATTATGCCTTTAGTTGTGGAAGAGGTAATGCATTATGATGATTTTGCATTTGAATGTAATAACTGACCTTGTCTAGTGTGAAAAATATTTTCTGTTGGCAAGTATGTGTTTGATTGAGGTTACAGAGAGAGTTCTGTGGTGGCTTTGACATTTTTTGGCTACCAGAACCCAACCCAAATTCTCCCCTTTTTTATCAGGACAGGAAGAGCCTACTAAATTTCTGATGCAAAAGAAAATCAAATAAATATTTCACTGTTTTAATGACAATGTAAAGCGCCATTTATTCCCTGCACAGTAAAGTGCTGCTTCTTCGCCCTTCAATTTTATTTGCCTGCTTTCTTTTGTTCTGTAGTTCAAGCATAATTTCACACCTGCAAAAGTTCTGAAGAGCTAGGATTTTGCTTATCAATTTTAACAATAAAGGCAGACCACTCTGAGAAACATGCAGACAGCCATTTCACAGGCTGAACTGAAGGCGCCTGGGCTGCTTATGCCAATGGAGATTTTACTTTTTGCAGCCAGCCGAGAAGCCTTGTGCTCTTACTTATAATGTTAAAAGACTCACAAAGCAAAAATCAAGTGTATAAAACCCCATGCCAGCTAAGAGGAAGAGTACAAAGACTGTAGTTCATTACAGAATCACACACTGTGAGCAGGTTCTGCGATGAATACCAGGCAGTTTCACGCAAATGGCTCTGCTTAGAAGTCCTCCAAGGGCCAGTGGGATGTCTCCTCTAGCCAGGTCTGTGCACTCTACAGAGGTGATGTCCAGTCAGGCATAGCACTGGTTACATCCAAACCTTCCTGATCAAATCTTACCAAGAAGTTCTTCAGTTAGGCAGCCAGAAGATTTAGGAAGACAAGCTCTCCCTGTGTTTCATGCCACTGGCAAGTAAGTTCTGGGAGGCACTCAGTGGTGCTGGCAGGACATAGACAGTTGTCAGACTGGAGCTTGGAAGGAGACAGATCACTAACAGAGAATGATCAAGACAGCCCTGCAATCTCTCTGAAGACTTAATCCTATAGAGATAGAAAGTCAGATACGTGCTGTTACCTCTCTTATCAGAAACAAAGATTATGTTGCTTGGAATTGGGCTTTGCTCCAGACTGAGTACAGGGTATGTCTGTGTGTCTCAGCAATGGAAAATGGTGTTGCTGTTGGTCCTAGGTGACAAGGGATCTGAAGAAGGAAAGCTACATTAGGAAGCAGGAAAAAAGGATGCTGCAGAAGCAGTCATGCTACCAGAGGTTAGCTAACCTGACATTTGTCTAACAGCTTGTTGGTATTATGCATTGTGTGCAAGACAGTTTCCAGCTGAGTGTGTTTGATGCAGTGCTGGTTCTCCGAGGGTTTGTGCCATCTCAAAGAACTGCTTTTACTCCTCCAGATTCAGGGCTATTGCCAAAAGGTGTTAAATATCCAAGCAGCTTTGGACAGAAAAATGCAGCCTTTGCGATACTTTTCTGTCTATCAATCTTGTAAAGCTGTCTAGACTGTCCTAGGAGAGGGGGTGGAAGTGAAAATCAGATACAAGTGTAAATCTAGAAGTGTAAATCAAATTCTATAAGCATGTCTTTGCAGCAGGGTGTACGGAAAAAAATTGCCCAACATTCTCAAGACAAAAACCCAAAGACACTTTTGAAGCTCTGGTAATAAATTAATCTTTCCTTCTCTGGAATAAAATGAATGGCCAAAATCTTTTAGAAGCTGTGCTCAACAGCTCCACATCTTTGATACAGTGCAGCTAATACCCTGCTGAAATGGGATCATGACATACAACAGCAGCAGAGCACACCACATGGGGCTGGGTCACAGTGCTGCAAAATAATTTATGTGAGCAGAAGCACTAGCTGGTACCATGGAGGTAATTATGTTTATTATCTGTGAGCCCATGGTGACAGCAAATGTGCCCAGCAGTAGCTATATCTCACCAACACAGTAGTCACCCACACCGCTCATGTAGTCATGGTCATTTTATGAATTACAACGAGGTAATATCTGCGGAAAGTTATTAAACCTGCTAATGTAACAGTGCCTGGCACATGGTTTTAATATCCACTACTTATTATTTTAGTTCTTTGCAATAGAAAGCCTGAAATATCATTTCCCTTCCAGGGTTTCTGGGTATGCCTGGGCTAAATCTGGTCCCACAGGGAAGGAAAATTAAATGTTCTAGTTTTAACAGCTGATAAACCTGAGCTCTGTACCCTGTCTTGAGACCACAGACTTGCCACATTTTTTGTGTTTGTTTTGTTGCTTTGGTATATTTTTCAAAAATCCAGTGTCATCTTGCAGTTAAGTCGATCCATAAAACATCCAGCAGAACTACAGGTTTTGTGTGCTTTCTAGAGAAATGAGCTTGAACCTGAAGAGGCCCTTGCTACTGGCTTTCGATGAAACCTGTGGTTTTATGTGTAAGGGGTTTTCTACTGAGAGAGAAATAAGGTGTTGATGATAAACTATTAGATTAGTATTTTTTATATAAAATGAAGACCAGACTCAGTGATATGGGCAAGAACCAAAGAGGATGTCAAAGCATGTGCTGCCTTTGGGCTGTGTTCAAATCACCTGCAGCCACCCACCCAGCCAGGGCTGCTTCTCCACCTCCTGGTGATGAGCAAGCAATGAACAGTCAGGGGAAGGAACTGCAAAGAGCCCAGATATGGTTCCACAGCAGACAAATTCCCTGCTGGTCTAGAGGCAAAGCTAGAGGGAAAAACGAGTCTGTTCCCAAGGGACTAAAACTTCTGACACCTCCTGCTACATGTTAGCAAGTCAATTTGTATTCTGGACCTTATTTTGCTAAAGATAATTTGCCATCAGGCAAATCAACTCTTTGGACAAGACTTGATGAAATGCTGCACTAAACTCTACAGATTGCATGCAAAGCCTTTAAACCGATTTCCTCCTTGGCATTTTCTAACTTGTAATGCCATTTTGAGAGCAGCCAGTTGTGATTGGAATTCTCTTGCCTTTGTTATCTCTTCACATACAGATGTGGTTTGTTTCTCAGTGCTCTATTATCCATGAGGCCTCTTGGCATATTGCAACTATATTGTTCACTGGTTGAAGTCATATCTGTTTGAATCTTATTCTCTAGTTCTTCTTTTTTTATTTCACCCAAGTAATTCCCCTGAACCCTTCTCAGTTCCTGGGGATGCCAAGAAATGAATCTTTGTATTTTCACCACTGTAAAAGTGAGTTATCTATGGCATTCTTCATAGCAAATGTGCAAAACTGAAAAAAAATTGTAGTTTTGAGTAATGTTCAGCAAATAATCAAGAAGCGAACATTTGAATAAAAGTAATATATATATTTGATGGAAGTTGCTACAAAGAAATTTGAAGAAAATTCAGCTCAACCAAATCAGGACTACATACAGAAAAGCAAAGCTAAATTATGAACAGCAGCTTTCTTTTTGAAACAGCAAATGAAGCTGAATTAAAGAATAATGAACCTGCACAAAAGGTGAAAGCACATTTCACCAGGAGGACAGCATTCCTTGTCTTTGTGTCTTCCTCCCCATCACTATTCCTCAGTCTGATGAGACTATGAAAAAGTCTTTCTGTGGAACAGGATTTTCCTCATTTACTGTCTGTACTTGTCCTTTTCACCTGCCTGCTTTCTTAACCTCTGCAGCAGATGCTATTAAAATAGCTGTGAACAGTTGTGTGTACTTTAACTTTGATTAATTGGAGTCTTCTCTCCTCTTTTTTCAGAACTGTTGTTTTTGTTTTGTTTTGTTTTTTCCTAGCTTATACACAAATATTTCCTTCCTACCACATTTCTTTCTCTAAGACCATTTTCTTCTAGGTCCATTTCTTCATTTGCAGCACACCATCTACTGAGTCGTGTGGGGAGGGAGTAGGACATCACAAGCATGCCTAAAGTGAGTCATTTCACTCATCTATTCATTCCTGAGTGAGATGCCACATTTTTCAAAATTGACTGCGCTGGAGCCTAATTAAGGAATTAAGTTCCCAACAGTACAGAGTGACACTGCAGCATACAGATTAAAGGAGAAATGCATTTTAATGGCATTAATTATTTACATAAGAGAAGAAAATAAGCAAGGTTACTTCTATGAGTCAGGCAGACAAGTTCTCATGGGGGCAGTGACCTGGGCAGTGAGCTGAGCTGCCTGCACTCTTTAACAACACAAGTTGTAAAGAATATCTTGCACTTTTCATGCATGAATAGTAGAGAAAGTCACCACAGTATTTTGCAGTGACCTCTTAGAAGCAGTTCTTTAATCAAACAAATCCTATAGCATTGACCATTTATTAGAGAGGAAGGACAGTGGAATGAGAAGTGGCTTTCAGGAAGAGGAATTTTGGCTTTACCTCAGTGTTCATTTTAAGTGACAGCTTTTGTACTCAGAAGGAGCCACAGAACAGAGTGCTGTCTAGGACTGGTGAGCCACTGGGCTGCCTCGGGGATGGAAATGTAGATCAGTGGTGCCGGGTGCTGCAAAGCCAGAATAGCTTTGGCATCCATCACCCAGCAGCACTTCAGCACAGTGACACATGGGTCTGAACAGCACCTACAACACAGTCTCCACCAGGAATGCCGTAAGTACAGGATTACTATGGGAAAACTTCATGTGATTTTGGGGTTTCTTAATGATTTGTAGACAATTAATTTACTGGTGAACCAGTCAAGCTCTTATATTATGCTGAAACTAAGTATGTCATCCTTCTCTGACTACTATACAATTGCCTCAAGAAAATGTAATTAAGACAATATTGATTTACCACACACCTCCAGTGTCACAGATCAGTTATGCCACTGTCATTTACACAGGCTCCTTTTGACCTGGAGCACACAGCAAATACTCAGTCAAGTAGTAATCTGTATTACACTTGCTGGATGTAATAATCTGCTATACACAATTAAAATTGATTAGCTCTTGATACTTTCCCAGAGTATCTGAGAAATTCATAGCTTTTTCTGAAACAAAAGAATTTTGCTTGATTCTAATACATAATAAATCTGAGCCTAAAGTGAAGAATAAACCTTCCTTTATCCATGAATAATCTTCTCTTTATTGCAGAAAAAATTGCCTTCTTCCCTTGGATGCCAGAAAAGACATTAAGAAATAATTCTTTTCTCTTTATAAACTACAGTCTTCAATGTTCAAACTAATTTTAAACTCATGTTTACCGTGAAATTCAAGATTATTGGTATTACTGTTATTGATGGGTTTTCAGCAGCAGATTTATATAACATAATGGTCTTCAAAATTATTATTTCATGACTTAAACAGAAGCTTCGCATCCCCTCGTGACAGATTCCTAAAGTTTTCAACTGGTGACAGCATCATCTCTTTTCTTCTTTTGCCCTTAGCAAGTCCTACCAAGCTTATACTGCATTTCCTTCTACCTTCCATTTTTTTTCATAGAGTGCTATTTCAGATGGTTTTGTACTCATTTCAATATTTAAACTCAATTCTAGATTTTAACTTAACTCTGATTTCATGCATGTCAGGAAGTCCTCTTACACACACTCCAGGAACCTCCTGTTGGCTGTGTTGTATTTCCAGCGGACAGATGAGAGGAAGATACGGCTCTCTCTCCAAACTAGGCACTCTTGCCTGTGGGGCTGGCTTTTAGTGGGACTTATAAGAAACTCAGCACAGGCCCTGGCTTTTCCCAGGAGAGAGCTGCTTTCCTTTCCAAGGACAGTTCTGTGAATTTTGGTTCTCAAGAAATGGGCTGATAAAAGGGTTTTTGTAAGCATCCCTCATTCTCAAAACAACAGCTGTAGTTCCCTCTTTTGCTTACTTGTCCTTCTCTGTCTGTTCTCAAAACATGCTCTCTCTGCCTCAACCAACGGTGGTAGAGAGGCATTGTGCCATTTAGCCAATCATGTAATTGTTAGTGAAAGTCTATAAAATGAGGCGCCTTGTTCAATAAAGTGAAGCCTTCTGATCTTGAAATGAATTGTGGAGTTCTTGATTTCGCCCTCTGGGAACAGTGACACTTGCCTAATTTGTCTACATTTCTGTTGTTGGACATAGAATCATAGAATATTCACGAGGATCACTGAGTCCTGCTTAAGGACATTCCCAAGACCCACACCATGTGCCTGAAAGTATTGTCCAAACGCTCCTTGATCTCAGACAGGCTGGTGCTGTGACCAGTTCCCTGGAGAGTCTGTTCCAGTGCCCAGCCACCCTCTGGGTGAAAAACCTTTCCCTAATATTCAGCATTAACCTCCTCTGACACAGCTTCAGGCCGTTCTCTGGGTCCTATTGCCAGTTAAGAGTGAGAAGAAATCAGTGCCTGCCTCTCTGTTTCTTCTTGTGAGGAAGAGTGTTTTCTCAATGCATTGAACATTTTTAATGCTTCTGTGTGTTAGTGAGAGAGATGGAGAAATTCTGAGTCCATTTGGAGGAAGCACCTATTAAGGTTTCAGATATCTAGCACAAGACGTCTTATTGGAATTCTGAAAACAAAGTGCTTTGAAATGTAAATGAAAAATCAAGATAACTTCTCTAACATTCTGGTGTCTTCAGACCTGAAAGAACTGGAAGGGTCAGAAACTGTATATGCATCTGGGACAAAAAGGGAGGTCAAAAGTGCAGGTAAGCATTTTGTCGTATTTCATTACCCAGGACAGCATTTCCCAAGGCAGGTACCTGAAAGGAAAGCAAGATTAAAGAAAGAAAGGAATGTATAACATTCAGTCCTAAAACTGGGAAGTTTTCATAGGCATATTTGAACAAGGAATTAATATCAGTAACAAGCTGTATGACCTATCCTGTAATGACTCAGGTGTGTGACCACAGGTCTCTCTCCTACCTGACTCACCACCAGGCCACCGTCACTGCGGAGAGACCACCTAAGATTTATAAACCCAGAGCTGAGCAGCCACATCCTGCCAGCCATGGGACTTTGTGACAGGGAATTGTAGATTGTCAGTTACACAATCAGGAGTCCTTTTGGGTGAAGAGCACTGCACTCAGCTTCCTATAGCACTGCAAAGTTCTCAATACCACCATTTTCATGTGCAGCATAATAACCTGTCAGCTCCAGGCAGACAACTAAAATAAAAGCCATATTTGTTCTTTCACTGCCACCACAGGACAAGCAATCTAGCTGGATTTGTGCACTGTAGGATTATATTGATTTTTCTGAAAGCAGTTACAATAAGGCATATTATACAAGGCACAGCAGCCAGAGCAAAGAACGTCTATTTGCAGAAATAACTATGGGATGAGAAATGCAAATTATACAATACTATGTCTATTTCCATGGATTTAAAGTGATACCTTAAGGTAAAAATTAAATAAATCACATCACAGTTATGTTTCACTTGCTTGTTAAAGTATTCAGATCATTACATTACCATGTTAGGGGTATTATTCAAATTCTTTTAATATATTCTGGCCCATATGCAAAGCTTTGTTTCATCATTTGTGAATGTACTCTAGTAAAAGTAACCGCATACACTGATACATGAATGACCCGTGATCTTTGTCTGGTTAGCTAGTTTTTCCTTCAAGCAGTGTGATGTTTTTATCAGGGAAATCAATTATAAACTCAGCACCATGTAATTAATTCAGCTGTCTGAATACATTGCCATTTTATAGCATCTAAGAGGTCAATGTGGTTTTGGTGAAAATGGCCCAGGACCTTCAAAACATCTTCAGCCACGTAGAAGCTACAGGGAAACCAAGGTGAACCAGGGCATTTCAAGGGCAGGAGAGATCTGTGTTTAAAAAATTGAACCAAGATGCCTTGTGGAAAAATTGCTATTTAACTTCCATGCTTATGTTTTTAAGAAAAGTCAGGAGCACAGGCAACAGCTGAAGACCCTTCACCAGTTCATTCTAGCCCCACATAAAACAAGAAAAACTGTTTTAAAGATCACAACTTGGACCTGTCAAGGGATACACCAGATGGTAACTCAGCCTCCTCTATTTCTTGGCTATTTTATTAAGCTGTATCACTTTGTACCTCCTTAGCCTACTAAACAGGAAAGAAATGTGAGTATTTTGAATATTTTTGATGCTATATTCTCTACCTAAAGACATTCAAATATATCAGGCACACTTTATGTGTATGCCCTTTAAACGATGCATGGTTCATGTGAAAAGAAACAGGCTAATTAAATAATTATACTTCCCTTAGGCCTTACGTTGCTGCCAGTCACAAAAATATCCTGAATTCAAATAATCAGAGTTACACACAGTATTACAGATATGATCACATAAGTACCTTATGCAACGCCACTGATATCTCCCTGTATCTATTAGAAACAGCTGTCTCTCTTTTTCACATGACATTAGTGGGTATAATCATACACTTCTCGGTCAGTACACTTCCATCTCTTTTTCTTCTACTGTCACTTCTAAATTACGAGTTTCCAGTTATTATGCAAATACCTGCAATTAATCCTGGCAGACGCTACTTATCCTTTCAGTCTACCTCTATTTTATGTGGTCTGGAGGCTGATCTATTCTTCCCTTCTTTCATTTGACTCGTGTTGGTAACAACTCCCTGTTTTGTGCCATCAACAGATGTAATTTCTTCTCCTCTGTGCTAAGCTCTTCAATGAAAATACTGAATCAAAGTGGTCCTCAACTTCAGTTTCTGTTCTACTTAGCCTGTGCATCTCACACATGCCCACATGTCAGGAGGCCAGTAAAAGAGAATTAAATTATGTGATCTGCTCATACATACTGGCTGTGCAGACCTACAAGAATAGCTTCTTTATTTGGTATATTTATCAGTTTTCTCTGCCTCTGTACTGAAATTAATGAGGAATATTGCATGTGAGGAAACTTAAACAGTCCTTTCCACTTAAAACTGTTACTGAAGATACCTCAGATTTCATCCTACAAGGTTGGTGCCCCCAGGTATGCAGGAAGAGTACATTCAACAGAGTGTTTTTCCCATCAAGATGATGACAGCTGTGCAAGTCTTTCTTGTAAAACTGATCTTGGCCCATTGCTGGGTATTTTTTTTGTTGCCTTCGCCCATACTTTTGTGCTTTTCTCTTAGGCATAGGGAAAGTGCTGCGAAAGATCACAGGAAACTTGTTTGTGCTGAGTCATTCCAGCAAAAATCTTCTTTTCTGGTTTGTCTCCCAATTAAGACCAGCTCTTTTCCTCCACACCAGCTTTGATTTGCAGTCCAGACTGCAAATTAGCAGCGAGTTTCCAGTGCATTACACTACCTCCAGACACCGGTATGACTTTCAAATAAATTCTCTTCCCCCCGTGCTTCCCTCAGCCTGCAGATCATCTTGGACTCTCTTTTTCCAGTGTCTCCCATAACAAAATACAAATCCGGGCTTTTTCTTGAAAGCTCCATCTACCCAGAAAAATTTCTGGAATGTTATCCATAGGGAATGGTATGCAAAGAGGGGATAAGAAAGTATTACAAGACCTCTGGCTGGGACACTCTCCCAGAATCCTGCAACAAAGGATTAGGGGCTTTCTGAGCTGACAATAGCATGCAGTTCAACATGTTTGTAATCAGCCAATGAATCTACCCACCATCAGCTTTTCTAATTGCTTCTATTTTAGTCTTTTAAATGTTCTGTTGGCACTGAGAGCCACAATTTGATTACACACTCTAAGAAAAAAGAAAGTGCTTTCTCTTGCATTACTTGTTTTTAATCTGCTGCCTGTAACTTCATTAAATGCCCTCTAATTCTGCCATTATAAGAAACACAGAATAATCATTTTCTATCCCTTTTCAACATAGTATTCAGAGATTTTTATCATAGTCATGTCTTTTCAAACCTGAGCAGTTCTTTCCCCTATAATTTCTGGAATATGCAATAGCTTTCATAACTGTTGTTGTCCTTGTCTACATAAATTTTTATTTCTATTATATACTTCTGTCCTGGAATTATCTTTAATGTACATGGGTGTTAAGCTGAAGGCACTTCTTATATTCCTTGCATTCATAGTCACATAAAGGAACTTAATTGGAGAAAGTGAGGTCTCAGAATGTAGTGTTATATTCATAAAGGAGTAACTCTCACAGCTAATAAGTCTCTGATAATTGTCTTTATCACAATTTCCTGGTTAACACACAGGATTCTCAAATATATTGTGGAAAAGAAGTGAATGTCACATACTGGAGTTATTTAAATTCCCATCTAAAAATTTCAGAATAATTTTCTGGAGTAATTTCAAGACAGGAATAGGCAAATTATTAAGTCTCCTTCCTAGAAAATGTTCACCAGGCTTAAAGCCAGCAAAAATCCCTGAAATTTCAGGACAGGTTAGAGCTTGCTTAGCTTTAGCTTTAGCCACATAAGAGCTAAGCATATTTCAAACAAAAATGTCAGACTCAACCCCACAACTACATATAGAATTGATTGAAATTCCATTTTTCCCAGTAGCACATTCTGCAGAAAAATATTGCAACCAATTCTAGTAAATGGTCTTCTGTAAAAAATAGCAGAGCAGAATGAGTAACTTTCTCACTTGGGGATATAGAAAAGATTAAGAAGGAATGAGAAAGTGGGCAAAATGAAAGTGGGCAAAAAAGTGAGTGAGCAAAAATATTAAGAAGGAATGAAAAAGTGGGGCACTAGCATGGTCACGACACTAGAGCATGCCAGCTTCCTTTGTTCCTGCACTGGTAGCAAGGAGCTAGTGCTGGATTTTCCCTTCAATGTCACCTGTTCTCTCACTCTGTTCTCTAGGAAGGAAATCTGCTTCTGTTCTGTTCAATGGAACCAAGAACTGAACAATCACTGAAATCAGCTGTTGTAGTATCACCCACACCAGGCCTTTTTTTTCCCAACAATCTGTTATATTTCTTGAGAAGCTCTGCCTCAAAATGCCTCAAAATGTTCAGTCAAGAACAAAGGCTTTAGTAAGGTTTCAGCATGGCCATGTCCATGAAAACCAAAGATTGCATATCAATTATATTTTGCTTACACAAAATGTATGCAAGCATCTACCACTTTGCTATAACATATTTTACTGGTTTATTGTTTGAAAATAAATTTGGATTTGAGCTAAAAGGTGAGGTTTGAGAAAAAGAGCTCTTTTCCACAAATACCTTCACTGACTTCTTGGACTGTTTCCATTGAATTGCATTTTAGTATATTTAAATTCTGCTCTCCATAGGTAAGCGATAAACAGAAAAAAAGAAAATGTAAATGATTCTTCATGACTTTTAATAGACTTTTGCATGATTTATTGATGTAAATATACTTCAAGTAACTGGTTGGACATTAAAGGGCAAATTAAATGCTTTTTCTTTAACAGACATCTTGGAAATGAACAGTATAAATAGAACATAGTCATCACCACTTTATTTTATGTCATTCCAATCTACTATCAATTTCTTTTCATATACAAACTTTTTTGTAATCTTGAATACCTAGAAAACTTGCATAATGAAACATGTTATTTACACTGTGTATGAGTCACAAATAATTACAAATAAAAAGAATACAAAATGATTAAAATATATCATCACATGAAAAGCAAGGAAGATATAGTAGATGTTCTGATTAACTATAAATGCTTACATATTTGTACATACGTTTCTAATCTGAAATTGCTAGATGACATATCTGATGATTTTGATCAGCAATACTAGTTCTTATGCTTGCACTACTGGAGAGGGAGCAGTATTTTCAGACATAATGAGCCACTTAAGAAACATTTATGGAACTGCATAGGATGAAATGTATTCATTTTAAAAAACAAAAATAAAATATTTGACATTGCAAAATATAAGCATTTTCACTCATGCCATTGAGATACATTGTATATTAAACCAATACTGTAAGATGGCATCGCAAATAAATCATAAGAGAGCTATATAACATTTTAAAAATAAGCAACCCACATGGCATTTGTATCATAAAATAGCAGATGTACAGTATTATTTACATTGCAAACCAAAGAGAAAAACCCCATGAAACTGCAGCAAATGAACTGTTCAAAACATTGACCACAGACCTGATTCATAAAATACGTGGGCATGTGCGTAGGATGTGCGCAAAAACTGGTCCTGGACGTGTGTTTGTGAAGGCTTAGGATCACCACTGGTTAGTCCTGATTCACAAGAACATTCAAAGTTCCTGCCACAAAACCTTGTTGGAAACTGAACCCTACTTGCCAAGACTCAGCACGGTATTTGGGTATTGACCGCTCCAGCAACCAATCTTTAAACAGTGCTTATTAAAAAGTCAAACACCTCCTGCCCCATGGCAGTACTATAGCTGCTCAGTATAAAATTTGTGTATGGAAACTGAGAGGGAACTCCTGTGAGATGGCTGATCAGCATTGGCCACTGAATTTGAATGGTTTTAGATCCACCTTCGGAACATGAAATTTGATAAATGAGCTCTGCCTCACAGTTGTCCTCATTTGTTTCTTTTTTTCTTTCCTTCTTATTTTCCTATATTTCTAGATAGCTTTCATGACACAAGAGAGAGTAGGTGGTACAAATCATGTACTCCTGCCAACATCTGAAATGCCAATTGCTGCAAATTCCATTTTTCTCAGGATTTGCCCTGCTGAACTGCATTGACCATGTGTCTGCACTAGCTGAGCAACATGTCGACATGTGTTGCACCTTTACACATCAGCTCTACAGCATAAGGGGAGCCCATTGAACTTGAAAAGTTGGTCTGCCCCTAGCAATAAGCCTAAAATACCCTTACAAAACTTCTCACCTGAGATACAGAAATGTTTTGCACATGTTTAGTGTGGCCTTTTATCCAGGATTTCCAGGCATTGAGCAGCCACAAAAAGCCACTGACATGGCTGAAGAGATGTCAAAAAATTCCAGGCAGGAAAAAAAAAGGCACCACAAAAGAGCTAAACCATCTTCTCTGTCATGGGAAAGCAAGTCTGCAACATATAAGAACTGCACATTTGAGAACTTAAGTAATGCAGAGACACAGACCTAAGCTTTTTTTTTTTTTCCCCCTCCTTTTCAAGCAATGGGATAAGAATAATAAATACAGTCTGGGTGGTATCTTGAGCAGCCAACAATGTAACTGAACCGGTGCATTTCATACTGTGTTATTACAATGTTCAGAAGAACAAGCTCTGTCAATGACTTCCAGTGAATTAGCTACCTTTAGGACTACTAAAGTCTGGATGGATCTGGTATCTGAATTGAATTTGCTGTGTAATTCGTACAAAGTCATCAGGTAACTTTTTTTGCTTTGGAGATCTTTTGGCTTCAAAAGAAAGACAGTGAAGGAAGAAATAAATATTTTATGAGCAGCTGTAATGTGTATAAGCAAATTTTAATGAGGAAAAAAACCAACTCAATAACATCCTTGTCATAACACTTTTTAACCATATATACAAAAATTTCTTGATTTGTCCTAATATTCTTTGATCACCTCTTCAGTAACTTAGCTCTGAAATAGAGGCATCCTGGTCACAATCAGGATCAAAATATTTTTGAGTGAGGTTTCTCTCTGGAGAAACATTTTTATGGATACTGTACTACTGTTATGACAAGAATTAATTAAAGTGAGCTACCTACCAGAGGATGAGGTTAAATGAAGTAAGAACTGTCTGGAAGAAAACTAGTATGACTTTTTTTTTTAAAACCAGATAATTTCTCCTCTACAGTACACTTCCATATATAACTGGAAGTAAAAATTAGAACAACTTCTATGAAGATGCCAGTGTCTATGGCAAAGGCTTCATCAAATATATCCATTATAATGACTCAAGAAACTGCAAAACTGAATAAGCAATGCAAGAACTTCAGAATTTCCTTAGCTGAACTTCAAAGGATTTTTGTTGTCTTGCTGATCACTAGTAACTCATAAATGAAATTTTGGATCTATTTATCTTTATAAATCAGGTACTGTGCAAAGGTCATGCACTGAAATAGCTCATTACTTTTCCCTTTCAAATGCATTAATGGGGAATCAGTAGGATGGAGCCCACCACAAAAAAACTAGAAGCATGAGAAGAGAGTATTTGTTGAATAGAAATGTTACTGTTAGTATTTAGACAAGGCAAAACTTTACTTGGTCCTGTGAAGAACGAGAAAACCTGTATTTTGATTATAAACAGTGATGTGAATTCTAGCCTAAAACTGGAGGCATTGAAATAGAGGATGTATAGTATATTGTATATTGCTTTTCTTACAGAGTGTACATTATGTTTCTAATATGGTGACAAACAAGTAAAATCTTTCAGGACAAACTAAAAGGACCTCATTGCAACAAACACCATTAACAGCAGGTCATACTATGACAGCGAGATGTCAAGTCACAACGCAGTGCAGGCACGCTGTTAAGAGATAGTCTGGGGTACTCTGAGAAGGCTGTTTCATCCTTCTGCTACCTGTTAACAACATACCTGCATGGGTTTTGTAAAGTTTTTTCTTCTTGTTTGAGGCCTTCAGTGGCTTTGAAAAAAGAAGGATAAAAAAGGCAAATTGTCCTCAGTTACACTTTGGAAGAATTTTATCACCAAAGCCTACTCAAAAGGAGGCAAAAAGATTAAATAAAGAAATACCAATAGAAGTGGAACAGAACAAGGCTGTTTTGTGTCCTCTAAAAAAGGTCCAGGCTATTGGCACTGTTTGCATTTGCTACTAAATAGAAGTGGCTTATCAGGAGGAGATTCAGGAAAGGCATTCTGATCTCTCTAAGCCTGCAAGATTTACAAATAACATCTGCTTTTCCATTTCCCAGCAACATACAGAGAAAGACCCTTTGCTGTATGCAGGTCTGTGTAAACAGTTAGACACAAAACAGTAATTTTAAGACAAGAAGAATAAACTTTAGATTACATTTTTTTTCAGAAGCTCATAGGATCAACAGCTATCAAGACATACATTCTGTTATAGGAAGAGCAGTACAAATGTTAAAGCTTTTAAGACCGTATATAGTTCACTGCACACACAATTTTCCCATGGCCTACACATATGGCACATCAAGTTTTTACATAGACTCGTGTTCCCACAGAGGGATTAATACTGAATCTGAACGTGTTATACTGGTGCTGCAGCCTTGAATAACCTGTTCAATGCCACAGCACAGGCCTGGTTAGTACATACATCATGCACTTCAACTGCTCACAGTCAAAGACACAAATGACAGAACCAAACTTTACTGTTTTGTTTGTTTGTTTGTTCTTCAAGTAGGTAAGTCTTTGGTTAGTAATAAATTCAGTTGGTTTGGGGAAGCAGTCATAACTGAAATAGCAACTTTCAGCCAGAGGTACTTACTGGAACTTCCAGACCACTAAGTCTGCCCCAATAAAAAAACTGAAATGCAGCATGTGGTAGTTTGTGTGGACTCTGCTTCTGTTGTCAGGTGGATGCCTTTGTTGAACAGCTAGTTACAGGACAAGTAATCAGATGCAATTTTGCAATAATCCCTTGATTTCAGTGTGGGAAGATCCTGGTTTATATGCTTTCTGAGCTTTTCTGTTCATGCCACCTGAGAATAAAACTCTAACCCGCCCCATCCCTTACCAATTGATTGCAGGCTGATGTTTTAAAATAATGTTCAGATTTACAGAGTACTAAAATTAATCTCTTAATCATTAAGTTGACAGAAATCTCTAGGGACACTGTCTTACCTCCTCTGTGTATTACTAAAATGGAAACACTGTCATTAATTAGATTATCCTTTGTCTGTGAGAAACTTTATACAAACAGGTTCAGGTTTACAAACATCTCAGTGCTCTAAACCCTGACAGAGCTCTAGTATTCTTTAATGGCATCCAAGATTATTTTAATGCTAAGCAACCATTGTTGAAAGTGCAAGGTTGTAATCTTATCAGTGCAGAATGCTTGTACAAGTCTCTTCAGATAAGCCTTATGACAACACTAAAAACAGAACTACACAAAGAGCATTTGCACCCAGGGGATGGGTATTTGTCCATTTCCACGGGAGTGCAGGCTTTGAGGTGGTCAGTCTTTACATTTTAGGAGGATCAAATATTTTTATCCAGCATCCAGAACAGAGAAGTTTGAAACAAGACAAGCAGCAATTCTCAGCATTCATTAAGCTGAAATTAAAACTGCACTCTACTGAACAGTTCTGTCCCTTTGGTCTGCTCTCAGTAAATGACACACCAGCAATGGGTGGTTCATAACCCTCCCTAAAATTTCCGCTCCCAAAACTGAGCTTCATGAACTCAGGTGAAAATCCATCTTCCTACAATAATCCAAGTTATCTTCACATATATCTGGCTCTGTTACTACAGATGTTTGTGACCACCTTAGATAGGAATTAGACCTCAGATTTTACTTTTGCAACACTGAAATTAAAGGGAAAAGTTGAAAGATACAACTCTAAGGCATCCAAGTTAATTGTCCTCTACTATTACTTTCAGAGGAAATGAAGATGAGCCTGAATGAATCACCAGTTAAATCACCAATTTCAGCTGGTTCCTGGAAAAATTGTTTAAACAAGTATCAGAAATTACTTTCCATTCACACTTTCTTGAATTTCATGACTCCTGATTAGAAGAGACAGTCAGAATCATGGTCACAGACAACTGGAATATTCTTATCGCTTCTTCTAGGCGAGATACTGCATACAAAGTTCAATTTGTTCTCAAAGGCTTTGGGAACAGACTGAACTATGACCTGGAATGCCCAGGCTGTGAATTGCATGCCAATCATACGAGCTTGTTTTGCCAAAGTTTCTCCTTATTACAAACTAATCCCACTGAAATATATAAATATAAACCAGTAGATTATTTTTAGTAGCATTCAGTTCCTTCTCTAATGTTGGCCGTAGAGGCAGAGCAAAGTGGCAAAGAGAGTAGGGGGATTATTTGTGGCTGTGAAATAATTGGTTGGACTCTCCAGGATGGTGATCTGAGAATGTCTTGATATTTACGTGTTGCACCCATGACTTGCACAAACAGAATACACATAGCCTCAACTGGGAAAGGTTAAACTTATATGAAGAAGGAATGTATTCAGTCTTAGCAGTGGAGCCCACCATATTCAGGAAAAAAAACCAAAAACCAAACAAAACAGTTACAGTTCCCCTAAAATACTTTGCTGGAAAATACTTGTATTGTTAATCTCTGGGCTTTAAAGAAACTGAAGTTTAAAAACTAAAGGGATGAAGATGGCCACGAAGCAAGGGTGGATGCTAAAGGTTCATGGTTTGGTTTAGAGTAATCCCAAGGGTAGGTGACAATATATCCATAATATCTCAAGATAGCTATCAGACAATGTTCATATATTTTGTATTATTTATCCCTAAGTATATTTCTACAAATTTTAGCAGTCAAATCATGCTCCATACAATACAAAGTATGCCATGGAATGCGTAGATAATGTGTAGGATGTGTGATGCAGATAACTGCTGGTGCTGCTTGCCCTGACATTTCTGTTCCACCACTGAACCTTAACACCCTGGGACACACTGAACACCAGATAAACGGCATTGATGCTCATTAAATCCCAAAATCAAGATTATGCTTGACCTCTTTTGCAATGAAGACTTCTCCAAGAACAAAAACTTGCAAAAAAGAACTCTAGTTTATAAGATATCCAAAAGACAATGAGCATAAATACTTTACAAATATTTTTCACAGTGATTTCTGTGCTGACATAAGTTAGTATTTATACTCTACACTTGTCAGTGCCTCAGATCTGAAATGCAGAGATTTTACAACAGGTGTGCAGAAAAGACACATACTACAGAAAGAATTTCTAAAGAAAGTGGTGAAGGTTATTCCTGAGCTATGAATAGGTCAGCTTGTGAATATATAATAAAAATAATTACTTAAGTCATCATAGAAAATGCATGCAACTACTGTCAGCCCTGTCTTCAGCTGAGACGCAGACCTTGAAGCATTTTTCACCTTGACCAAACAGGCTGAGGTTCCCTGTCTGCAGTGGATTGCTGCTCCTTCAGGGTAATACACAGTATGGTGGAATTGCCCTGCTTCAGAAAATAAGTAATTGAAGAAGAATGAAGAACAAAGAAGTGGGTTTTTTGTTTAGTTTGTTAAATCCAAGCAAGAAGCAATATGAACTTGCAAAATCATGGCACAGAAGAGAATTCTTTAAAATGCAAATGTTTGAGACAATGGAAAATAATCACCCACTTTTTAGTAAAGATATGCTGAGATTTGGAAATTTGCTTTCACTGTAGCTCTGTTATTAGATTTGGGTTTTGGGAGTTTTATTTTTCAGTTGAATAAATTTAGCAAGAAATTAGCTCCTCCTCCCTCCTGCAAAGAATATGGAAATGTCAAGGCAAAAACTTCTCTTTCAGTATTCAAATAATGGCTTTAACGTGACTTTCAGTGCATAACTTGAGGTACTGAACTTTGAAGGGACTGTGGCCAAACTGATTCAGCAGATAAAACAGAAACTGCAAGGTGGATTTAGAAGGCGAATAAAACAGAATTAAGACTAAATCTTGTGATTCTTCTTCTTTGTAATTACAATTGTTTTTAATGTAATTTTATGGTCAACTTGCTTTCAGTTGAGCATTTTTTGTTGCTTTTTCTCCAGATGTTATGACATTTTGATTTACCTTCACCTCTGTCACTGATTTCACCCCTCTCTGACAAGCCCATAGTGTCTATTTTTAGCTCCATGAGCTACTAATCCAGTTTCTCTGACAACTGCAATTTGTTGGAAGAAATGACTAGTGTTACGTTGTCTCAGAGCTATGAGCTCGTTTGAGAAATCAGCTTCTTAGCTGACCTTTAAAGCAAGTGAGAATAATGTGCCTGCAATTCCACAGGGTTTGGATTTCATTATCACAGCAGTGTGTATGAGATGGGCTGGCCCTGCTGCACAACTCTGTCTCTCTGTTTTGTTTTCCCGGTAATTATAGTAACTGTTTACTGTACATGGAAAATCTGCAAGTTTTCTCAGCTCTTGAGGACAATACTATTTCTAATCCTTTTCTCTGGAGAGTAACAATTCACAGTGTGGAGGACTGCATACTATCGATTCTTCTCAAGAGGAACTTTCCCACGGACCATGCCTGCAGTGAAAATCACCACAGATGTCTAAGGATCAGAATGACAACTGCAAACAGAACGGAGATGTATGGGAGCAGTGTAGGAGAGTGGTTCTTCCCACTCCTCTCTGGTTCAGAGCCTGACACGAGTTCCTGTTGGAGAATCTGGGTCCTCCAAGAGCATCACAACACAAGTATGATTCAGGATGGGTCAGATAAAAGCTTTAGTAACTATGATCATAGTGAGAGATCGTCCAGCCAGCACCTCACCCTCTGCTCCCCTTTCTTTCCCAAGTGATTGCAGACACTGACTTACATACTGTTTCAAGAAAACAAAACAAATTGTTGACAAAAATTTATCACTTCAAGGTTAAAAAAAAAAGATATAAATTTCTGGGATGGATGGATGGATGGATTTATTAAGTAGCTATTCCAAGAAGGAATCAAGCAGTAAACAACATGATGGTTTGGAGAGATGGCTCTTGGTGAATACATCAGATAATACACTAGTGCTATCTTAGAGCGAAAGTGGGGAGTTAGCAACAATCACAGATTGTTAGTTTTAAGTTGAAAGGAATGTTCTTATAACTAGAATAAACCCCCTAGCCAGAGTTCTAAAATCTTATCTATTAATAATTTTACTGTCACATCCCTTTGAATCTCTGGCTGAAGCCTGACCCTTGCCCCAGTGTTTTTGTGTCCATATGTATTTGATGTTCTGTTCTTTACATCTTCTCATTCCTAACAGCAGTTGAATTCACCTCACCTACAGCATGGCAGCTAATCTGAACCAGTCCTCCACCTCCACACAGTGGTCACTGGGGAGGAAAGAGAAGAGCATATCTAAGGCAGTGGTTCATCTCATCCCTATCACTTTCTTCAGGACAGCTCAATCTTTGAAATGCCAGGATGTCTGCACTGACTGTACAGAGAACTGACCTGACTAGCTGAGACCAGACACACCCAAATGCAGATCGGCTGAATTACACTCACATTTACAGCAACTCCCCAAACCTTGGTTCCCTAGAGGACCCCAGTGAGCTTGGGCACAGTGAGACATAAGAATAATAAGGAATATTCTAGCATCAAAGACATTAATGTCTGCAACTTAGTGAAGTCCTAATTTTCCTGCAAGGCAGTACAAATGTCATGTATTAGGATGGGAGTTTCATCTAAAATGGGTTTTGTTTAGACTTCAGTAAAAGGCACAATGCTGTCCAACCAGTAAGCATATTTAAAGCTTGGCTTTGGGATGCTCTGTATCTCTTACTAAGCTCGAAACAACTGAATTAAATTTTGGCCTTACACAACATGATCTGCATGACATTTCTGCAGAAGCTTCTGGGTGAAATACTACTTCCTTGGAAATTTACTACAGACAACTCTTGGTTGAATGTGCATTTGAGCACTCCATATATAGGACTGTTTCTAAAGGGAAGGTGCCAACTGCAGATTATCTCATAGACTTCTTACCTTTTTATTATGATACAACAGCATTCCACACTTTCTTTTGTTCAGGTATTTCTAAACAATATTTACTAACAGAGCAAAGCAGTCTCCATTTTTCTAAAAAGTGTTAACATTTATCCCTATATACTTTTTAAAAGACATTCTTACTACCACTTCTAATTTTCCAGTTGGCAAAGTACCTCACTTGCCCTGTTTCACATCTAATGTTGCATTCAGTATTGAAACTCACAGAGGAATTCTTATTCCTATATCCAGAAAAGCCAAATAATACAAAAAAGCAGGACACTCTTGGCATTTTGCATTTTGACTTTCTAGATTTTTCTTTTGCACCCACAATTTTTCTCTGTAACTAGAGATTCAACTCTTACTCAAACTAAAAAACTCAAAAATCACACATTTCTCATGCAATTCCACTAAAACTTTAAGGATTAAAATTCAACCTTACACCCTCAGAGTTCATGACACTATGTGCAATATTTTCTTGCACTTTGTATGAATAATCTCTGCATCATTTGGCTTCCCAATAGATGAAAGCTAACATCAGCACCACATCTATGTACAGCTGCCCTCTCCTACACACAGACTTCACTTTCTTCAGATGCTTCTTATTTATACACTTTCAGGACCTACAAGAAGTTTCCAGAGACGGATGTTTACACACTTTAACACTGACAAGCACATGGGACTTAATTTAGAGGGGGGATTTCTAACCTACATTTCCAAAACTTATGTAGGCATTTAGAACCTCGGGATCTTTCAGCATAGCAAGATTCATCTTTCAGAAAGAGATTTATGTTTAAGCAGAGAAAATGGGATTGAGAAGTATGCCCCTTACTGTGAATTTAAAAATTACCTGCTTCTTCTTAGGAAATGCAAATAATCTGAACTGGGAAGCCATGCTTTCAGTGTACAGTTTCAGAATTATTTCAATCAACCAGAAGTGACATAGAAACTTCTAAAATAAATACACCTGTCAGTACCTCCTTTTTCTTTTCCATATGATCTGTTCTCTCATGCAATAGCTCACATCTAAAAAAAAGATCTCTCTTTGATGGTTATTTATTCCTAAGCTTGTTCTTATAAGTTCAGAAACTCTGATATTGATTTAACAGTATGTTCTAATCTCACTAGGGAAGGAAAAAAATAATACCTTAGGGATGTACTGGTAATAAACAAAAGCCAAAATGGATTAACCAGTATTTGCCCTTTGTGGGTATTAATCAGTTTTAGCATCTATTTACTGTTGTGTATAAAACAGAAATCATCCATTGTATATATCTGCCTGGTTTATTACTCCTATTTATCATTCCTGGGTATATCTTACATCTATTACCCCTACTGTTGTTTCTAGGATGTGAGACTAGTCTTACTTAGTAGGCAGTCTTTTAAAATACTGTTTACGTGCAAAACTCTTTTCTAATGTTGGTCTATAGTTCTGATTTTGCTCTTCCTTATTTAAGAGAGTAGCAACATATACTTTTAGAAAACTAAAACAAAACACCACCTCAAAAATCAAATTATTCCATTACATGCTCTTCTTCTCTGAGGAAGAGGATGGAAGGACAAACAGTACATGTCAGGATGTTATTCTGCCATTCAATGTCCTGCTGAAAAGCGTTTGTTAAGGTGATAGGTGTTGTAGAGGAGCCTACACAGAAGAGATTAGCGTGGCTTTATTTATTGTTTCAAGAATAGTTATTAGAGAGTATTTCTAAGAATAATTACCTACAAAACAACTAGCTCAGTGTGAGACCTTCTGCTAATAGAAAGTTAATTTTGGGCCTACAAATTCACAAAAGCACAAAAAATATGTTTTAATGACAACCTGGCAGCTAACTCTCTGTTCTTTAGAATCCACGTTATTACCATCTTGACTACAGGCTAAGTTTATGCAGGCATTCTGGCATACAGTTCAGGTGAACGTGGCACACGGGTTTTGCATAAGTGGGCTAGGGGCTCAAAGCTCAAAACCTTTTCTAAATCACACTCTTAATGGCATGCCAGAGTTGTGACTGGCAGTGCTGGTATCACATGCAAAGGGTTCAGACACTAGGAGGGATTTGCAGAACTGCAGTAGCCCATGCTCACAACAGTCATCATGGCTATCGTGGTAATACTTTATCTTGGAATATGCTTATCTATCCCTCTGACACTTAGTTTGATTCAATTTATTTTGGCCAGTACAAGATGCTGAAAAGCAGCACAGCAGAAGATTTGAGACACAGTAACTGGGCTGCAAAGAATGTAATTCAGTGGGATCACTCTCCCTTATCTTGGCCATCTTAAAAAACAGATGTCTAGTCTAAGTTTGCCATCTGTGGTCACTGAGAAAGCTCAGCACACTCAAGGATTTAGGCAGCCTCATACTTCTTTCTAAAGCAGAGGAGACAAGTGCCTGAAGTGCTTACCTGTCCTCCAGTTTTCAAAAGAAACTCTGTTGGAACGCCAAAACGGGCCCGACAGCTGAAGGTGCTGCTGCAGTCAAGGTAATCAGCATGTCCCTCTTGATTCATGTTAATTCCACTGGCTCCTTACTAGCCAAGGAAGACACTTGTTTCTCTGAAATCCTCTCTTCTCTTTTTGTCCAAATTAAAACATGTTCAGCCTCACTCTGCCTTTGGAAACTAAAATCCCTGGAGCAAACAGTTGGTTTAACATTTGCCTCCACTGATCCTTCTGTTAAGGCTGCCAGCAAAGTTGCCACTTTGCATCACATGTTTTATTGGGCTCTGTAATGTGAACCCCACCCCAGAGGGAAGCAGAGTGAGATGCCTCATGATGTTTTCAGAGGCCATTTCGTTACTACAGTGACACAGTGACGCTAACCTGGACCACAGATAACCTTTCTAAGTCACAGGAGCAAGTTAGCATCTGCAGAGGTGAATAATCTGTTGCTTGTGACTGAACTGCTGTATTCCTTGGTTTCACTGTCTCTCTTGCTTTCAAGCATGATTAACAGCCAAGCCACAAAAGATCAATCATGTATATGAGGTTAAACACTTCACAGATTTTTGTTGTAAGCCTGCTCATGCATTGCAAATTAATGACGTTGTTAAGGAGTAACTCCTATCTGCACAGATTAAATTTGGTGCTTGTGAAAGCTAAAAACATACTATGGGCTGTAAATGCACTGACTTCACCCAAATCCACCAGTGATAACTTGCACTGCGGTCTTTTGCCTCTCTAAGGATGTGAGTGCCTGCTGTGTCACTGTAGCAGTTTTGTCTTTGCTGCAAGAAGAGTAAGATCAGCCCTTTAACCCCAGTTATTCTTTAGATATAAGCAGCCGTGTCAGCAATAAATGCTAATTAGAACAACAACAGGAATTACTCACTATGTCACACACAGTGTGCTAAGGGAAGGTAAGTGAAGGTCTGTTGGACAGCAGAACCCTGACCAAGAGCAAAACATAGCATGCAGGATGATGAAATTATTCACAGTAGCAGAAGCCAATCAACTCCTGCTTGTTGAGTCTACTGCACACTCAGCATCTTCAATTCATCCATATCCTTTCCAGTCCCTGGCACCCTCAATCCTGTACAGCATTATGAATAATGTATTACCTTGAGGGAAAGGAACCAACTGTCTCTGAGTTTGACAAGCTTTCTTTAGCTTCTTGTTTTGTTGCTAATTTAAGCACGTTGCTATTTCCAATACCACACATGCACAATTTTGCAAGAGATCACCAGAATCCAGAAAGGAATCTCAGAAGCTCTGAGACTGCATTAGGACAGGAAACTAGCTCTCCTCAGTGAGCTCTGAGCACTCAGCAGAGCTGAGGTAGGGCATGGCCTGAGATTAGAAGAGGAAAACTCAGAAGATGTCCTAAATTTACAATGCTGCTGCTGGATTACAGACTCCTTGACAAAACAGTCTGCATGAAGCACGTACACGTGGCAGCTTGTGGCACCTGAAGAATCAGAAAGCTGTCCAGCAATTCAACTTGCCCCAACAACCAATGCAGGTCTCAGACTCATTTGCAATTCAACACAGCAGTTTTGGGTGCAATTGCTTTTCCCATTCATTTTTAAATTGCCTGAGAGAAGGATCTATTCAGAGCAAGAAATATGCAGTGTGAAACTGGTTATCAGAGTTTACATCTTAGTGCAGTGCTGATACTTTTAAATGCATGCAGCATGCCATGGTTTTGCACTGCTTGCTTAATACAGGAAAGAATGGAAGATGGATGTTAAATATGTCTGATCCTGCTGTTGGGCTTGGTAGGGAACACTGTAAGCACAGGAGGAGATAGCACTGTGAAATGGCACGTGCACACACATGAGCTACCACGGACTGTTAATGACACAATCACAAAGATTTCTTCAAAACAGACAATTCCCATACAAGATTTCCAAGGTTTTAAGAGCTTTGGTTTTCTGTTTGCAGAGGCATGTTTCCAGGCTTCAAAACAGGCTCAGATCTGAAACTGAATGTAGGAATGAGCAGAGAAGCCAAAACCACAATCATAGCTAATGACTATTGGCTCTCTGGAATTAAAAATTAAATATCCTTTGGGATCCTGCAAGAAAACCACACTTTGAGAGTCCTGGCTTAGTAGCAATTCTCCCATGCAGAGGGTTTTGTCTTTGAATGGCAAATTTTACCAGAGGGATACAGAACGAAAGTTATCCACCACCCCACCACTTCATCACTATTTCGTTTTTGCTCTGAGTTCATGATCTCTATGAACTGCATCACAGAAAAGCCTGTGTGATGGGGAGCTTCAAGCAGATGGAAAAATCTGACAAAAGATCTGTAAAAAGTGTTCTGGGGAAATGATTGTGAACTCTCTTTACTTTGGTGTCTTGATTTTTGTACAAGAAACTGGCCACGAAGAGATTGATGAACCCAGCTAGAGGGGTCCTAACATCACCTTCCCTTTCCCTTGTACATGCATTACAAAATACATCTCCTCCCTCTCTCTTCAGAGAGGGTGGATTTGTTCTGCACAGAAACTCAAGAAAGCAGATGTGACTTCTTGCAGCTACGTGAAGAAACACAAGAATGTAAATTCTTACCCAGAGGAAGCAAAGATCATCTGTTTTATAGGAAGTAAAAAGTTGAAAGAAAATTCCAACCAGAGTATATGATTTCCGTAACCATTTCAGCACCTCTAACCTCTTCACCTCATCATCTCAAGGTACAAAATTCTGAGAACCTTTCTATTTATGAAGACAATTCCAGGAAAATGAGAACTTTTTCCCTATCACTAAAAGTAAGCGCTGTTGGAGAAATGTTGAGTCTGACTACCACCTAATTGACACGACAACATCAATCTTGATGATAAATTTCATTTAACTTTGTAAAGGTGTCCAACAAAATAAGCTTGCAACCTAATATGAAAGGCAGCAGACGCAAATACTAATTTAGAAAGTGCTGAGAATTTGTTTACACTTTCCTCACACTGACATAGAAGAATGTCCCCAGAGAGCTCACACTTTTTCCATTAACATCCCTCATCATAACACAGATAACATAATACTTAGCATCTATGCTGCAGTTCTAGATATGTTACCTTTACATAAGCTTAGGAAAAACAAAGACTGTATATTTTTATACAGTCAGTGTACTCTAATTTGGGGAGCTAGATGATTTATTTGCAAGCACTATCAATGTATTCATAGTGATACCAATTTTCAGTTCTCACACAGATCTCTGGTTTTAAATCTCCTTATACAACAAAAAGTCTCTGAGAGGATGAGGATAGTAATACAAACTGGTTTTTATTGCTTCTCCAATTTGCTAGTAAAACTAGCATTTATCCATCATTCGCTATGAAAATGTTTCATTGATCAAGATCAGGTGCAGAATTAACCTAGACATTTCTTATTGGCAACTGTAAGAGAGAACTTATCGAACTAAAAGCTTTAGGTCTAAACCTCTACATTTGTACTCTTCACATAGGACTGTGGGTGGTGAGAAGAGAAAAAGAGCTTGGCCAGATAGGTTGGGACTCTGACATCAGCACCTATTGAACAATGAAGATGTGCCAGAGAAGTCAGACTGAAATCTAAATCTACTAATGGCTATCTGAAAAAACTTCACTCTAGGGAACTAAGTAATGACATCAGAACTATGGATTTATTAGCTGGGAGGTGGCATTCCTCTTTCAGTGGTGAAACATGAACTTTGATCCACTTATGACTCTTACAAATCTCACTGGTGTTCCCAGGGTAAAAAATGCATGCTACATCCTGTGTATGTGCAAACTAATGGCTATAGGCTAAAACTTGTTATCCTGTGCAGGAAATTCTCAGATCTGTAATTTGGATGGAAATTCCATAACCTCAAGCTTGAACAGTTTTTTAAAGTCATTTTTCAGATAGGCCATAGAACTCCATATGCTGCTTATCAAGGTAGATAAAAAATAACTCCTCTAATCCCAAGAATGCTCTAATACCAATGGAAGAAATCTTTAACATCCATATCCCACTAGAAAGTAAGGGAATTTGCATTAAAATAGGTTTCTGGGCTAATTCCCATGCATCTACCCTCCTCAGGCAAGGAAGAACTCACCCCTATGATAAATTCAGATGTCATCTGCATGCTGAAGCCGCTAAAGTTTCAAGACAGTACTTTCCCATCCAGAAAGCCTTCATGGAAAGGAAGCCTGAAACGTATTCAGCACAGGCTAGCAACGCCCAGCTGACTCACAGGGGTTACTGGTCAAAGGGGAGAAATAGAGAACTGTCACTCCCTTCACAGAAACATCCAGCTGGATAGTCTCGAAATGTGGTGAAAGTTATTTACTTATTTTCAAAAGGTGCTTCATGCTATGACTACTAAATCCATAAGCAAACTCATTTCTGTTCTGAATTAGAGAAATGCAGAGTATGCCTCCTAGTTGCAGCTGAGTCTTATCTTTGATTAAAGTGATTAAAGGCCCATGTCCAGCCAAGCCACTTTGGAATCATGGCACAGAGTTTAACTGACAAGCTGCAAGCTCAGAACAACATCACCCACTCCAGTATGATCCAAAGGCAGCACACCTGAACAGGAAAACTGACCACCATTACTTCTGAAAAAGAAAACCTGAGAAATAAACAATGCCTGAAAATGTTCCAGATACATATCTTGCTTGAACTGGATTAATTGAAGACAATAATACTGAATTAATTCTCAACAAAGCAAAGAATTGCAAAGAATTGGTCTTTTTTTTTAATTGTCTTGGACTAACAAAAATCTTGAACTGCCAATTGCATTAAACCTGGAAAAGTACTGCCTTTCCCTTTTTGGTGTTTTTCTGAGCTTAACTAAACAAAGCAGGTGACCTTCAGCCAATCCAATAATAGAGGAAGTTTCCAAATGAGCAATTATTATTAACAGCATGGATTTTCAACAATCAATCTGGACTAGGACCACAAGTCCTATTAAAAAATGTGGAAAACCAGCAACCAGAGAGCTTCCAGTGTCTGCTGGAATTCCTCAGAATAAGTTTTCACAAGACCAAATTTTTAGAGAAGTTCAGGGCTTCTACTGAAAATCAGTTTGGCTGATAATTTAGAGGGAAAACAAGTCCCATTGAATGGAACTTTTCTGTTTGTCCACACATTGATCTTCTGCACTTGGTTTACCTTGTCCTGGAAGGACTGGACATACAGAACTGTAGGACAAATACTGAACATTATTTTATATAAGACAGTGCTTTATGCTTTAGCATAAAAACCAGATAAAGTGATTTACCAAAGTGGGGGTTTTATACTGTAAATATTGATTTTTTTTGTTACCAAAAAAAGTCAAGAAATGCCTTCTCCCCACCTGTATAACAATAAGGTTTGATAGGTAGAATGTATGAAATACACAATAACTTTTTCTGAAAAGCTATCTAAGCTCACTCAGCTTACAGTATATGGAATGTAATTATCCAGAAAGTGAAATATGTATAAAAATAGGTAAAATTCCTACAATATTTGTATTGAGTCATAATTCCTCCTGCCAGGAAGGTTACAATAGCTCTACAGTATATGTATGAAATGCTTGTTCATAAAGTTAAAAAACATCATTACCTTACTGAAGAACACATTAAATATAGGAATGCATAATCAGAACTGACTCTCAATTCTGCTTAGCTGGTGCAAACCTACAGAGAACCATCATCCTTTCTGCACAAAACAAGACCAACCTCTAATTTGAGAGTTGGGGTTTTGTTTTATTGTTTTGTTTGCCATAGAGGGGCCAGACTGAAGTTTATGAAAGAAATTCCTCTGGAAGTGGAAGTACATAGTTTAATCTTTTTTCCCTATCTCCACTTTGTTTACTGACAGCAGTTACCCACTTTTAAAATGATTATTGCCTGACATTACATGGAGCTTTCTACTGCCTGTTCAGAAGAAGGCAGTGAAACATAAAGAACCTCCAACTCCCCTGTTGTGACCCAGTTCTGGGCTTGTGCTTTTTTGACAAGTCTTTGATCTGCAGCAGGCCTCATAGGCTGGTCTCCCGGAGGAACATGGTGCCGATGTTGTAAGACACCTTTCTTACTCTGGCAGATGTGATGGAAGGTTTTGGCGGCTTCTGACCACTTTTGACCTCCAGGAAGTAACAGATCCCAGGAATTTCCTTTGGAAAGTTTTCTGGAAGCTCTTCACGGGAACGAGGGATGAAAAGAAAGTTTTCTTCCTTTTTCAAAAGCCTGGAGAAAAACAAAACACAGGGATATAAAACACTGTAAAACACACTCCGAAATGCCTCTTTGGAAGAGGTGGATCCTATGTGCAACCAAGTGAAAAACGAGTTTACACTATTACATAGCACACAAAGAAATTCTAAGTCAGGATCCTCAGCTGATCTATATGAACTTACCATCATTAACTTCAAGGAGCTCTGTTGACTGAGATCAGCTGAAGGGATGGCTCAAAAAAACATTCTCTGAAAATAAGTGTCAGCGTTCAGAAAGTAATATACCAGAAAGAGAACCAATTCATAATGAAAGTTGTCCAGAACTTTTATCATTTGGCTTAATTAAAACACTTTATTCTGGTCAGTCTGGCAGAAATTAACATTTCAGAGTGATGGCTACCGCCAAGTTTCCTGCTGGAAGGCAGGTATGAAGGTGGCAGTGCTTGGGAGCTCTCCCAGATAAAAGCAGGGAGGTCAGTTTGTGCCCTTCTTGCACTCATAAATTTGGTTCAAATACAGTAAACCCAACTTCAACAGCAGAATCAAATCTGACACTATTCATCAACAGTACCCATGGGTTTAATCTAGGCTATTTGGTTGGGTCAAAAAGCGATCCGGGTTCCCTGGATCCACAAAGCCATCTCCTGGCATGCCTGCTCAGCTGGTACACCACCACAGACCCAACTATGCTGCATTTTGCCATTTGCCATCTTAGCCATGGTGGAGAAATTTAGACCTGAAAATTTAGGGCATCTTTATCAAGTATCTTCCCCAGAATTAGCTGGACTTGTAAAATAAAGGAAGTAACTCTAGACATTTTCTTTCTGTTTCCAATTAATAAAGTAAACTAAGTTAGTGGTATTCAATCCCTTGCAGCATTGAAAAGAGCAGTTTTGAGACAACGGTAAATTCTGAGCACAGTTGGATATACAAAAGCATTCTTCCTCTTTTCCCTCCAATGATATTTATTCTTTCTCTCAATCAGTTTGAAGCTCAAAAACATAATCAGGAAGAACTTTATATGGGTAGATTATTTAATGCCTGTAAAATTGATTTTTAGAAAGCAAATGAATGAATCCTGTTGCCAGGACAATTCTGCAGGATTATCAGTATATGCAATGGCACTTTCTTTACTGAGTATTTTTCATGAGTTTTGCATGAGACAGTCTGTGTAAGCTCATTGACATATAAAAACATTTTCTTTCCAGCTTTTAAATAATTATTTGGTTATAAATCCAGCAGAGTTTGTGCCTTTGAACTTCTGTGGAGAACTTTGTTTAGCGTGTAGTTTGAAGGTCCAGATCGTCAATTTTATGATCAAAACACTGCAATCTTTTCTAAATTGCATGAATGTTTGTGGAGGCCTCTACAGAGAAGCTTCTCTTTTCATCTCTGCAATGTTTGCAGTAAATATTTTATACGTCCAAACTACAGGCTTAATATACTGAAATAACTCTTCACAGCTCCCCAAATTAGATTTCTGTATGTAACAGCTGAAATCTTAGAACTTTCTGAGCTAAATCTGTAAGCTTTCACTGTAGCCACTCCTTCCCACACTGACTATTCACTGTGGAACATCCAGCTTTCCCAAAAATCAATGGTTTCCTCATCAGAGTCTAACATAATGTAATTTTAATGACAGTTACACAAATCCAAAACTGTAAAATACATCTATATTCTTTGATTCAGGTCAGAGCTGTCCCTAAGATTAGTTGAGATCTAATACTATTTCCTCATAGGAAAAAAGTGCAAGATAATAATTACCCATCTTATTTTCACTTGTTCTGTGAATTATAACGTGGTTACAATTATATGCTCCAGGACTGATAGACAATTAGTCTTTGGAAGATTCCTCAACTGCTGTGGCTTGTCATAAACTCTACATCCCTATATTAGATACACTGCTTGAATCAGCCTCTAACCCTCAGAAACTGTCCAGTTGACCTTCATTGGGATAACATTTCAGCTGTCAAGCAAGCATGGAAGGAAACCTTTGTCACCAAATGTTAATGGAAGTTACTTACATTCTATCCTACTTACTTCACACTTTTAAGGGTAAAAAAAAAAAAGAAAAAAAATTGGCTCATAGAATAATACTATTAAAAAGATTTTCATCATGATGAAAATGACCTCTTGTTGGCTTTCTCCTAAAGAACAGGTTCTTCAAATTCCTTAAATGATATGTTGTTCCTGACACTTGGCTTCCCAGTCTGAAAGTGAGATCATAATTCAGAAATTGCCTCTGATTTCTTACATCTTTTTGTATATACTAAAGAAACAAGTCATCTGCAAATTCTCAGTGCATATCAGTGAAGATACTTTTCTGCAAAATCTTCCCTCTTACTTTTAGGCCACTTGTGATGTTAAAAAGAAATCAATAGCAGTTGATGGCCATGGCCATTTCAAAGTTTATTGAATTTCTTTTTATGGGTACAAAGACCCCCAAAAGAGCCTTGTGCCGAGAGATGAATGAACAGTGCACATCCTTAGGGATGTGCACTGAGCTGTGCTGTGGTGGGCTGACCTTGGCTGCACACCAGGTGCTGACCAAGTCACTCTATCCCATGCAATCCATTTCCTGCACTTCTTCTCTGGTTCAGGAGAAGATCCAGTGTAAAACTTTCTGCTCTGGAACATTTCCTGGGTGGTGGCACCCAGTTCAGGCTGGTTGCCTCACCTCGTGGACTGTTCTCAGAGCACTCCTTTGTGGACAAGGCAGGCTGCCAGTTGTGAAAGCCTGAAAGAACAATCTACCCTGAGAGCACAGTTTATCCTTCACCTTCAGGAAATTATGTTGCAGCTTAAATTGTATTAAAAAATGTCCCCAGATTGTCCCATATTCAGAGAGCTTAGGCTGAAGTTACACAACCTCCGCAGTTCAGGAATATTCATATAACAACTAGTCTGAAAATATCCCAAAGCATTTATCTTAGCTGTATTTTCTGAATCACTTCTGTGAATTTCCCTTCAGGGCACTATTGCAAAGGATATTTTTATAGTAGGTTTTTCACAGGTTCAAAATCCTGGGTTCTACTCAAGTAGTTGGATACACAGTTTACAATTCAGAGTTCAAATTGTGAGGGTCAGGGTACTCAGGCATTCCTATAAATTGCCTGAAATTAGGTCTGCCCTCAGCTGGTCTTCTTTGTTGATGTTTCAGGGGAGGAAGAATTTCTTAAACAGTGATTTGCAGTTGATTAACTTTGACACCTCCTCCTAACCTGAAATCTTCCAGAGCTTTTAAAATTCTTGTTCGGCCCCTTCCTTGGTGGGAATGGTCTTGCTTTCAGACAAAAAGAGATAGTATCTGAGAATCATCCTGTTATTTTTTTCCTTTTCAGTTCATTCATTTAGGAAAAAAATTTAGGAGGTCGTGTGTGAATAAAAACTGGGATCATACTTAGTGGGAATCTTGAAGAAGCTTTTAAAAGCTGTAGCTCTTTCTTCACATAGATGAAATGATACAGTAATTATATTTCAAACTATATTGGCAAGAAACAGTCACATCTTCGTCAGTTTCTATATTCAGAAAACCATAGAATCACTGAATATGCTGAGTTGGAAGAGATCCATCATGAATATCAAGTCCAACTCCTAGCCCTGCACAAGACCATCCCCAAGCTTCACACCATGAGCCTTAGAGCGCTGTCCACACACCTCTTGAACCCTGTCAGGCTGGTGCTGTGACCGCTTCCTGGGGAGCTGTTCCAGTGCCCAACCACCTTCTGGGTGGAGAACCTTTTCCTGATATCCAACCTAAACCTCTCCCAACTCAGCTTCATGCCTTGCCCTTGACTTCAGTCACAAGACCGAAGAGATCAGTGCCTGGCCCTCTACTTCCCCTCATGAGGAAGTTGCAGACTGCAATGTCGTCTCCCCTCAGTCCCCTCTTCTCCTGGCGGAACAAACTAAGTGACCTCAGCCACTTCTCATATACCTCCCCTCCAGACCCTTCGCCCTCCTTTGGACACTCTCTCATAGTTTAGTATCTTTTTTTATACTGTGGCACCCAGAACTGCCCCCAGCACTAAAGGTGAGGCCGTCCCAGTGCAGAGCTTGCCCCTCCCTTGCCCAGCTGGCCATGCTGTGCCTGATGCCCCCCAGGACAGGGTTGGCCCTCCTGGCTGCCAGGGCACTGCTGGCTCATGTTCAACTTGTCACAGACCAGGACCCCCAGGTCCCTTTCCACAGTGTTTCTCTGCAGCCTCTCGTTCCCTGGTCTATACACACAAGCAGGGCTGCCTGGTCCCATGTGCAGAACCTGGAACTTGGCACTCGCCCTTATTAAACTTCATATGGTTCATATGGCCAGCCCTCTAATTGGAAGTAAGAAATGGTGATTGCTCGTTTCTCCCATCTGAACTAACAGAGACTTGCTATTGCAGAATTATTTGTTGCAAAGCCCTCTATACTGAGTGGATGTTTCCCATGACAATTCTTAACTCCTTCCATGCCCACAGTTTTTCCCTCCATCTCTCAGAGATGTCAGACTTTTGTACTTTTCACTGGATTGCTGAATCAGAGCACAAAAGCACCCACTCAGAACTAAACTTCATTGTGAACTTTTCTTTACAGAAAAGTTTTGTATAGACCAAAATTGAACAAAAGTTCTAAGAGAAATACGATGCCCTACAACAAAGGAGACTATGCACTGCATTCCTAAACATAGTATGCACCATTGGCCAGGTCAATCTTCCATAAATGCTATCTATCACAGGGAGAGAGAGATCAACAAAAGAAAAAGTTTCTTTCTGCCCTAACCCTAAAACTACTGTAAAACCTTTAGTTAACCTTGTTCACATCACTCCATTAATTGGTGTAATTAGGGAAGTTTAATTTTAATGGCTTTCCAAACAGGCTATGAGAAGACTGTCTCCTGTTGGACTCCTGCTCCCTTCCTCTATGGCAACAAGTGCTGCTTGCTCCGCCAACTGGGCATCTTCTTGATAACATACACCAACTCATTTGTTTCCATATGAATACAGATAATAAATTATTACAGTGCTCACTAGAAATTTCAGAAGGCTACTCTTAAAATACTCTGTATAAACATATGAATTTGCTACTGTAATGCTAAAAATCAGTGCACTTGGTTCTAAACTTTAGCAGGTTTGAATTTCTCCCTCAGTTTCTGTGCATGCTATAAACATTAGGAGAATGGAGGAAAAACCCTGACTAGATCTCTACCTACTTAATTGCACATTGCATTTATTACTTTTTAAACTATGGAAATTAGTTTATTGGTGTTCCTTCTTCATACAGGTCAACTGTGGAAAGTTTATGGAAGGGCCAGTTGTGATCTTTAATGGAATATATTGCATACCACAAGCAGCTCAGCATGGTGAGTGTCAACCTCTGACCTTTAACACTTTTGTCTCACCCACCTAAGCACAAAGAATATGGGGTTTCTGCTCTCTGTTTGGGACATCAGAGGCTCAGTGCACAGGTCTGCTACTAAAAGGCTTCAGGCTTTACAGAGATGTAACTGTGCTGGCCTCAGGACCTGCCTGGGTTTTTCCAGGCTTGAGCTTTTTGTAGTTTTAACAGTTGTGTAGCCAACAGAGGACTTTTGCCTAAACATGTTTTAGCTTTAGATTATCTGTGTGAAACTGTGGTTAACATACACTGTTAACTACTGAACAGTGATCTAGCACAGCTATCCCGTGTAGAGTGAACCTTGAATAAAAGTGACCCTTGAACAAAAACACAGTGTCACAAAGCACAGCACAGACAGACACCAGAGGCCCAAGGACCACAATCACAAAACACAGTGGCCATGGGGGTGCAGCTTCACAGAAACAGGTGGCACTGGGAGAAGAAACCCCAGAAAAAACAGTGCATTTTGACTATGCTTTTAAAATTAGACCAGCAACAATTTTTTGTGCCCACGAATAAGTTGTATTCCCCAACAAATTGTCTGTCCACCAACATCTCTTGAAAATTTACAGGGTGAATTGACCAACATAAAAGCAAACAGTTTTTTAAAGGATGGTGAGAAATAAAATCTGAAATAATCTGAAAAGGCTCTCGGAGAGCAAGCCCATTGGTTTGACCAAATGAGGCAGAAAAATATACATGTAGAGATAGCTATAACCTGTAGGAGAAATAATACATAAAAATAGATATAACCTGTAGGAAAAAGAATTTGATAAAAAATAAAAATCAATAAAGAGTTTAAAGAAAAGCCTAATTTTAATTTAAAATCCCTATGAAGAGGGAAGTATAGAAATATTTCTTAATTACATAAAACTTCTTTCATACAACTTTCTGTGAAAGAACTATTAAAAACCTGTGGGAGTCTTAGGGAAAATGCAACAAAAACCTACATCATTTTTAATCAATTTTAAAGGCTGGGAAGCAATTTATGCAGGTGAACACACAATACCCTCACCAAACTCAGTAAGGAAGTACACCTGGGTTGCCCTCTCTCCTAAACCAAGATAAAGATGTGGGATACAGGCTGCTCATCTTTGCCTAAGGTGAGGTCCCAGATGCATTGCCCAGCATGTGGTCATGAAAAGTATCTGTACCCAGCACTGAGTGCCAGAAGCACATTCTCCACAAGAGAAATACATGCTGCAAAAGACTAGAGGTAGAAAGAAGTAGAAAAAAAGAATTAATTCTTAAATAGGGGTTACTTGACAAACAGGAACAACTATGTTTATCTGCTTTTGATAATTGCTTAGAAATCCCAAAGCATTACATTGCAATACTACTAGAAAAACAAGACAAATGTGGGTATATTATATTAATATCTCATAAAAATCATTATTAAAGGCTGAAACAAAAAACAAAAAAATATTTAATTTCTCTCTTGTGCTGCAGAGTCTCATAAATCTTACTGTGCTTCCTTCCTGACTATGGAAAATAGGGTAATTCTATTCAATTCAGAATAATGTAGATGAATTAAATAAACTTCTTTTCCTATTATTTCCTGTCCATATGTCTAATACAGGGACTAGTCTGGGATGCTCAACTTCCTCTCCAGTTTCTACATTTTTCACTGGAAGTTTTACCAATGCTATTCAAGTGATTTAATTTCACAATGCTCAGTGATTCAAAGCAAATGGGGATCTGTGATCCTTATGTCCAGTTCTTGTCTGAGTCAAGAGAACAGGATATTTCAAACAAAAGTGATGTTTCAGGTTCAAAAAATGCAAAGTCCACCTTTGTAAAAGGTGCTGTTTCACACACAGCAGAGTTCTGCCCAGGTAGGTGTAACTGGAGCAAGGCTGCCTCAGCTCACTGCTGCTGCTAAGCAACAATCACACCTTGTACTTATCATTTTAGACTCTGACTCTTACTTAGCAAGTTACACGATGGAACTGAAAGCAGGCTGAAACAGAAACAATAGAGAAGGATGAAGAGGACTTACTGGTATGTGGTGGGACTGACATTGATGCGACGTGGGTGACTTCCTGACTCGAACTTGCTCGCAAGGGTGACGTTGTTCCCAAAGAGGCAATAGCGTGGCATCCTCACACCAACGACACCGGCCAGCACCGAACCTGAGTGAATGCCTATCCTCATCTGGAAAAGAACATGAGATCCATGTCAGGCTGCCTCTCTTGTGCCACCAAGGGTCATGTCATTAGCAGTCATCTACAAGCAACCCTTTCAAATAAAGAGTAAACTAAAGAAGAAAGAGTGAAGTGGAAAAAACCAGACTCTTCTATTTCTCTAGCTTAAATCAGATGCAGTTAAAAGAAAGAAGAACAAAAACATTATTATCTTTTCACTAAAACCATTTTTTTCTGTGCACATTTGCTGGAGACTGTGACAGTCAAAATAGAAATCATGAACAGAATACGATGGGATCATCCAGAGTACTGCAATATCAGCCATCTAATTACACAAATAAATACATTACAGAGGTTATTTTTGCCACCACTTCTAACACAGGCTCTAAAGTAACACCCAGTTTTTCTCAGACTGGCAGGAAGAGTAGATAAGTGGAGTGAATTAATAAGTTACTTTTATCTCCTCCATATTTTTCTTCCAAACTCTTCAAGGTCTAAGGTCTTTCTCACTTTGTCAGACAGAGAGACATTGCAGCGGTGAGAATGCTGAAGACGGAGGCACCAATGATTTTAAAGGTAATTGTATCCTCCTCAAAATAAGGAGGAATAAATCCCCAGCAAATTAAAAAACCCATATGACTATTTCAGCAATCATCCCCTGTAATGGTTTGAGATCTGGCAATTGCATAGACCTGTAAAGCTCAGAGTCACCATTCAAGTTTCTTTCAGAGTGAATAATCAAATAGAGATTTATTCTGCATACATTTTAGCTAACAATTGCGTTTGCCAAGAAAATAATTTTTACAGATAGGGAAGTCTTTTTCTCTTGTTAACTTCATAACAGTAAAAAATTGAAAAGAAGATATTTATATCTTCTGAGGATACTCTGGCTCATAGCAACTGGACTGCTGAAAAACAGAAGGTGAAGAAAATAAACAGCAGCTACTAAGAGGGTCTGATGGGCTATGAATGAGTGACTTACCAAACACTGTACTCATTATGTTCCTTTGACTTACTTAATTCACAGTTATTGCACTGTACTTTTGTCCCTATTTTTCTCAATAAAGAAATACATATGGACTCAAATACAAATTTTAAAAAATCACTGTTACTCCTTTTCTATGTAAAGCAAATGCCAGCATTTGATAACATTGGTGTCCATGAAGTTCTAAGAACATGTCCAACCCCACATTATTTCACTGACTATGGTTCTTCCCACATGCCCAAGACTTTCACCATGCAGCTAAGCACTCTTCTAATTTTGTTCCTCTCTTATGTGTCACAGACAATGGATTTAGAATTTTTTTCTGCTACACAGTAAGCTCCTGCACAATCTAAGGACATGTTCTGCATTCAGTGTGATACTACTTACAACATTCTTGCAAGCAGCCTAAAACCCTCAATCTTCACAACCATATTGTTAATTACAGACTAGGTTGTTTGGTTTGTTTGTTTGTTTCTTTCTTCTTCCCTTTTATTTCTTTTTTTTTTTTTTAAATCTGTGAATAAGTATCACTCACTTTAATTGAACTTTCAAACCTTTACTATGGTTTGGAAGGCAGCCACAGAAATCCTTCAAATCCTCTATTCGACAGGGCTGGGAAGCATCCATGAACTTGGTTTGCCTGTGAACATCTGTACAAACTCATAACATGGGTTATTTTGGTCATCTTCTGGAGCAATAAGATTTCCTGCTTTTGCTACAACATACATTTAAACTCCACTGTGCACTACCAGTGGGAAAAAGTGTTCCTGCAATCATGAATTGGGTAAAGAGCCCTTCTCCATATAGGTGAGGTTAGTACCTGCCCTCAGTGAAAGACTATGAGCAGGAAGTCTTGCTCACACAACTGTGAGCATGCTGTCAGCTTTCAGTAAATAATAAACAACCTATTTACAATGTCTTGTTCTTGGGAGATTGGAGGTGACTTAGTAATTTTATGCACAATTTTAGGAACTAAAAAAAGCTGATGAAACCCATTTGTTCCACTGCTACTCCTCACATTTTTTTAAAAATCACAAATTAACTATGAGCTGTGACCTCTTCCACAGTACATTCAATCACATGTAAAGGCCAGATCGAAACTGTAAGAAAAAGTATTAGTTCCGTTTTCATCTAAAAACACAGGGATAAGAGTATACATTAGAGAGGATGGAAAACATGACAGCAAAAACGTACTAAGAAAATAAAGTTTTCTTTTGCAATATATTCAGTGAAAGCTGAAGTTTTCATTCTTTCCTTATTATTGCTTCCTTTTACACAGCCACATATTTTTTTATCACTCAGTGCTTCAGTGACAGACATGAGGGTTCTTTTGTACTATCTTAAGAGCTTTTTAAAAAATACATGCTCCTACAATTAAAAAGGTAGATATATTCTCACAAACACACGTTAAACTACATAGAGAGAGTCAAAATCTGAAATTTTCATTGGGTGGAAGAAAGTTGATTTAGGCTTTCTCATAAACCTTAGAGATAAATTACATGAAGAATGGCTTACAATAAAGCTCCACATCTGCTTTATTATATGGTTCTCTACAAAAAAAGAGCCTGCAAACTGATGCTCTTGCCATGAAGTATTCCTTGGTGTGCCTTATTATACCAAGAATAACCATTACATTGGTCCTATAGTACTCTTTAGAGAAATATGTTTACTTAAATGTGTCTTTTCAAGATTTTACTGCATTTGGAGTTTCGTTGTTCTAGTCTTTTCCTCACAGAGTTGAAAACTATTATGTTAACAGCTAAGGCTCTTTTTTTACAAAGGAAAAAAATGTGTGATCGAATTCTTAACAAGAAGGCACTTACTGGGGTACATCAACCTTTCACATTACCTTTGCAGTAAAGAAAATCTGCCTAGACCACATAATTTAGAACAACAATAATAACAACAGTTATACAAATATAGTTATAGTTCCCAAGCTATATTGTACATGTAGCCCTTACCAGTGCTTTCTCAGAAGTCACCATTAATATTAATAACAGCACAGAAAGTGAGAATTAGGTGACAACACTAGGTTCCATTTTTTGCCTGTCATAACTCTTTACTCCTTTTAATACATGTATAGTACAAATTATACATTTATTAACTGTCCTAAATGGACAATTTTTAATAAAATTCATGCTTTCATCTGTACCAACTGCTCCTTTGTATGTTCTTAATTATTTGGCTAAAGATAAAAGGGAAGTATGTAGCTGTACCCCAAAGTTCAGAGGCATTATGCACACAAATGGAAAGGTGGGTCTTTGGAAACTATCACAAAGAGAAGACAGGTGTGAAAAAAACCAACCAGTAAATACCATTCCTCCAATAGTTAAGGAACAGTGAAGAGACCGACAAAAGCCAAAGACATTTCTAAAGCATGATCTGGAAGGCACAGTGGCAAAAGAGACATGAACAGGTGGGAAAAATACTGAGAGATCTGTGAGAGATATTTTAGATAAAGAGGGACAACTTGAACTGAGTGCAATGAAAAACGAGAAAAAATATTAACACATCTGATCTTTGCAAGAGCTGTGGTAATAGTGAAGTGGAGAAAAGCTGATGAGTCAGAAGTGTCAAAGAAAAGCAGCCTGCATTGATCAATGTAATGTGAGAGGAAAGACATGGCTATGTGCAAAGCAAAAGAAGCTTCCAAAACTTGTATTAAGAAAGTAGTGGTATTTGGATATTTCTTACTGGATAAGGCACAAAGAGCAGAAATGTCTAATACCTGAGTGACCAGAAGGACAGGGATTTTGTTTAGCAGTGATAAAGAAGAATATTCATAAGGAAAGATGGGGAGCACTGGTCATAATCTAATGGGGAAATGTGCCAAAAGTGGTATCAAAGAGACCTGATAGTCCAGACTAGACTGCAAGAGCAAAGTCAAGAACAGACAGGAACAAGGATGAGCACAAAAATATTTGTTCTTTTTCTGAACTGAACATTCTGTTACTGAATTCTTCTGACGTCCTAAATCTTAGAAAAATTGTATGTTACTTCTTTATATCTCCTCATTGCCAAAGCATGATTTTCCTCTTTTATATCTAGAAGAGCTGGGATTTTTTACTTTGTTTAGTTTTGTTTCTTTTTTATCTGCTGTGCAATTTCAATTCTTTGCAATTGCCTGAACGCCTTCTTAGGCACCATACTGAAAACTGCACTCTTATATCAAAATAAAGCCTATTCCAACTGAGATGAGAGGAAATGCAACACTGAAAATTCACAAACCATCTACAATTGGCTTTATGGGGAAGAGGCAAAAATATTTTAATAACAGTAAACGAATGCATTGGCATGCCTGAAGTAAATTTCATCATTGCTAATTTGCTTCTTAATAGCTTTTTCTGTTAATCAGTAGTCTCTCAGTAAAAAAAAAAAAAAATCCAGTTATTTTCATTATGGTCAAAGCTCTTGAGTTTTTTCTGTTTTGAAACCTTTTTTGAAAAATGTATTCTCCTTCCTCTTTGCTTATTTCTCCCCATAATTTTCAAGGCAAAAATTAGAATGCAAGTAGAAAGACAGTCTGAGAAGTAGCACTTGTCTACTCAAGAATGTTTCTGAAAACCACCTCAAATCTAAATTTTTTTTACTAATATATGTTTGCATATTGATAAGCAATAGAATACATTAACCTTATTTCCTTTCAGTCAAAACTGAGACATTGCATTACAAGATTTAAAAATAATTCCTTTATTAATTAGACCACAGAAAAATGGTTCAAGCTGTAATAATAGCTGAAAGGAAAATTAAGCGGATTTTAAATTATTCCTCAGGCTTCTTGTTTACACGGTACTGTGCAAAAATATTTGCAGTCTTGGTTATGGGCTTACAAATCTATTTTAAAAAAGCATAATTCATGCTTTATTCAGAAGAAAAGAGACTAATAGGCAACAGCACAGAGAACTGCATAAAGGTATGACTGTGAAGAATGATTTCTGAGTTGAAAAGAAAAGGATTGCAAATATTTTTGCACAGCACCATGTACATAAGAAGCTTGAGGAATATTTTAAAACCCACTTAATCTTCCTTTCAGGAATCATTACAGCTTGAACCATTTTTTCTGTGGTCTAATTAATAAAAGGATTATTGAATAAATTGAAGGGCAAACTAGGAGGAAGAAGAGTTGGTGGGTACCTTTCTTTTTGTCTTCCAGTAAAGAGTACTTGATACTAAAACATGCAAGCAGACTTTCCAATTCACACTAAAGGTAACTATGTCACCTTTCTTCTGATAAGCACAGGGCAAAAAACCATGCTCATTTCCAAAGTTCTCTCTCTGCAACCAGCAATTTTTAATTCAGGGATTTCCTGAGCCAAAAGAAATTATTTTTGTAGAGAAAAGGTGTTTGATGTTCAGTTCCTCCTCAAATATGAATTACGGCAACATTTCAACACGCATTCTTTCTTCCTACCACATACACAGAAAGAAGGACCTTAATAAACAGTTCTCACACTCTGAAAAACACACTCCCATGCTAGAAAGAGAAGTCTCAGATTGCCTCACAGGTTAACTGCATCCAGAAAGACACACAATCCATTTCCTCAGAACCACCTGCCTTACACAGACACAGATGAAGGAAGGAGAGAGGGCAGGCTGGGAAGTAGGTGACACAGTTTGAAAAGCAACCACGGGCAGAAGTGATCCCCCACTCAGCCAACCTGGAGTTTTTCAAGCCTCAATAACGTGACTGACTGACCTGCTCAAGCTGCTCAAGACTTGGTGCTGAGCTGAGCAGAGCTCAGGGCTGGCACAAGGCAGTAGTTGCATGAAAATAGTTCCAGACATACGGATGGCCCAAGCCAGAAAAGCAATTAAATACAATAGGAAGTGTTCTGCTGGATCAGGACTTTTGGCATCAGTGTCAATAATGTACACTGGTATCGGTACAGTAACATTTCTTAGACAAAACCATTCCTCACTTTCTGGCCTAGCATATTGATTGATAGTCTGTGTTTCAGTATGGACCTTCCCCCTTCTGTCCTTGTAGTCCTTCAGAAAGGAAAAAGTCACCTCTTGCAGGGTGTCTTAGCTATTAGTCCATGACACACAGTCAGATTCTTTCAAACAAAATCTGCCAAATTCTGTAGGGTGTTTTCTGCTCTAATATTTTCTAGGAGCTTCTACAACAGTGCTATCTCTAAGTCTTAACATATGCCTTACACAAGGACACTTACTTCTAAAATGTCTCAATGTAAAAGAGACTCTCCAGAGCTCAGAGGTCTAAAATCAGGGCCACACACTGGTGAGTCAATGTGCCTTTCTGCTCCTTCAGAGGACTGCAAGTTGATAGGACTGACAGCTATGTCCTGACATATGCTTTAGTGTGTGGGTTATCTGTATTCTTAGATAGATTATAAATATCACAGTGCCTTTCTGGAAAGGGACATATGACAGTACAGCTCACTACAGAATTGTTGCCAAGGAACAGACCTGCTCAGAGGAATATTTAGATCACTTGAATTTCACAAGGTATTCTATAGAACTAAACTACAGGATACATTTCCCCCCTTATTTAAACAAAATTTGGAGAAATAAACACTTAACTTCTTTTTTAATCAGAATTTCCTAGATTTTTTACTCAAAGAATTATTCAACCCATCTGAAGCAAAATACACAGCAAATTATACAAGGACAATGAAAAATAAAGTAATAAACTAATAAAGAGTGAATGCCTTGAGATCAATAAATCCATTTTAACTAGTTATTGGGTAAGGGAATCATGTGGTTTGAGCAAAAGAGATGCAATTAAATTATAACCAATGTGATGCACATTGCATATGTACATCCCTGGGCTATGGTCTTCGCATACAGTCATTTTTACTAAAAGGAAAAGGAGCTATGAAACATTTCTACATAAAGAAGCCCCAGACTTGAAGGATGAAATCCCTTGAAGTTTTTCCACTATGATCTAAGCTAGCCCTGCTTTGAATAGTGGCTGGATTAGTCAACCTCCAGAGGCACCTTGCAGCATCCTTTATTTCACAACTCTGTATTTTACAACCTGTATTGAAAAATTATACACCTGTGAGTCTCCATCAGCAAGCAGTATGAGGTAGAATTAGATGAAGTAAAAACAAAAATGAAGACTCAGACCAGTTTTGGGAGCTCATTATTTCTAGCATCAAAGGACAGTTTACACGAGGACAAGTTATTTTTGAGCCAAATGGGATCATACAAATTCACTGTGGCACTGCTCAGTGTCTAGCTTAGAAGAGGATTTGGGTCATCTGTAAAGAAACTTCTGACCTGAAATTATTTACTGAAGGGGGTTCTGAGTGGAGAGGTGGGTGTTAAATGATGTAAACGAGAATTTTTAGAGCTGCTAAACAGAAAAATAAAACCTATATCCTTCTCCTACAGATCCAAAGAAGAAACATTAAAGTTAATGTGCTTCTTCATGAGCTGCTTCTCACTCACCAATAAAACATTGCATTTCATTGTTAATGAGGCATTTAACCAAAAACATCTTTTATTGTTTTCTTTAAATAGTAATTTCCACAGTAGGAATTTAATTACTGTGTGAACCTGTGTGCTCAGGCTCTTAAAAAAGAGCTAATCACTCACACAAGCCCATATAGCAGTGGAGGATTTTTCCCAGCCTCCCCACCACTGACACCCAAAAAAGAAAAATATTCATCAGAAAGTTCTCTTTGATGCCTAGTGTAGGAGGACATCTTTGTCTCACAGTGCCATCATATGACATACACTGAATGGATTGGGTGATACTTTAACAAGGATAAATGACACATGCTCAAAATATTTAAGGGAACAAAAAAACTACGCAAAAAAAAAATTCTACCTAAGCATGTTAACCCCAAGAATCAACCTTTGATACTTTTGCTAATTTAGTAATTTAAGGTGAATTTCACCTAATTTCAACAAGAAGTTAGCCAGCTCATTTAAGTTAGGTTTCTAGACTCCTGCTAAACACAGGGGATAAATAACCTGAGGTCTGCAATTCTTCATATTCTAAAACTGGCACATAGGAGAGGCTGAATTACTCACTCCTGAAGCTGTCTAACTCTCTGGTGGAACAGAAAGGGACATTTAATGGCAAGTTTAACCTCATAAACAGACAGCTAAAGAAAGGTGCGATGAATTCAACTCTCAGCCTGGCAAACTTGACACACTTTTACCTTTCTGTAAAATACACTACACTCTTGCGCATAAATCATCAAAAATACTGGTGTTGATGGATAGGACCCCATCAAAAGATCATTCTATTTGTAGAACTGCAGAAATTTCTTCAGATGTTTTAATGTAATGGTCTTTGAATATAGCCTGCAATCTTTGAAACTAAAATGAAATGACCTTTCAATGGCAGAGTCATGCTTCATCCTTTGACCACAGTACATGTTCATATACATACATTAAAGTCAGATTGATCTCCTTTGGGAAGAGCTTGGAACCAATCAACAGGATCATAGCAGCTTTTAAACAGAACCACTGATCTGTAACAATCTTACAGTTTTACTACTAGAAGCAACCTTATCTAGCCTCTACAATAATGAGGTACCAGAGTCTTCCACACTATTAATGAAACCTGAATTGTTGCCAAAGTAATTTCAAACTTCTACCACCACAAGGTATGTTAATACTTTTTACATGAAGAGGAGTTAAATTTTAAGCATGTAGTTTCTACCCAGATTCTTGCAATCAGCACCAAGGCAGACATAATCAAAATAAAAAATGATTAAACTCCCTGCTCCATATGGACACTGCAGACTTTACAAAAACAAAAGAAAATAAAATCAGTGGGTCAGGTTTTAAAAATGTACCTGTTCTTAAGTTCGGAAAAGCAGACAGACTGCTTCCTTCAGCACTTCTCAGTCTAACAGACAATACAGCCAATTATATTGTTCAAGAAATGACTGGATGTGGCACTTGGTGCTATGGTCTAGTTGACAAGGTGGTGATCAGCCAAAGGTTGGTTGGACTCAACATCCAAGAAGTCTTTTCCAACAGGAATGATTCTGTAATTCTGTGATTCTGTGATATAGACAAATACCTGAAACAAGTCAACATATGCCCTCTTTTGAAACAGTAAATCAAGGAATGACCACATGAAAGGTAAAAGGCTAAGGAAACCCCAAGCTGTGTATAAAGAATGCCTAGAATTGCAGGTTGTAATAGCTAAAAAATAGTTTGTTCCCTTGTGAAGAAACCTAAGGCACTGCTACCATCATAGAGGCTTGAATACTAAATGTGCAACATAACAACTTGTTCTCATGCCCAAATAAAAAAATAAATAATAAATCTGCCTGTAAAGTAAAGAAAGTTTCCATATGACAGCTGGGACATACAGATACTTTATACCTTATAGGTTCCAATGTTTGAACAGCTCACTGTATTAGATAATCATTAAGCACCTCACTCTAAAATGATAATGCTGCTGTGTTCCTTTGCTTGTCCACCAGTTTGATTTTAAGAACTGCAATTTCTGTAGACTGAAGATAAGACAATGTAAGATGATGACGATGATTTTTGCAAAATTTACCCCACTCATGCCTGGAGCAAGCCTCCACAACTGGCAGTGGCAATTGCATACAAAGGGAAATGAGGCTCTGTGACTGCATGGATCCTATAATAAAAGGACTAAAAGACTTCACCTTGGCTATAATTGGGAAGGGGTTTATTAATACTCCTTATTGGCCTTTGTGCTTCACCATTACAAAGCTGCAGATCTTTGCAGGGAAAGTGAATTTCCTCCTCAGTGAGTTCAAAATACCCATTCACATAAAATGATTTTTCTGAAGTCTTTCAGACAGGCAAATCCAGACAGTTGTGAATAACTACTTCTTACAACAAAGGGAATTAGCACAAAGAGAAAGGCAGCTGGTTTGCACTGAACTGAGGATTTTACCAAATTATCTAAGCATTTAGTGAGTCTCCTGATTCCTGTATAGACAGCACTTCAGCAAGTCAATCAAACTTTCTTGGCACCACAAAACAAATAATAACAAAAGCTGGGATCAGAACTCAAGAGTATTCTATACAGCTCTGTTACTTTCACTGAAAACCTAGGTTTAAAAAAGGACATTTGTAAATAAAATGGTTAATGAAATGAATGAAAAATCTGCAACTCATAAAAAATGTAACATTTTCTATTCCTAGATTTAAGGTGGAAATCTACAAGCAATTTACTGATGTACCGTGAAGAGGAATGAGATACTGTTTCACCATTTGTTTAAATTGCTTTAGAGAAAATTCTTAACTGCACTACAATTTTAAGATGATGATTCAGGATAAATTTGAACATTCTGGTGTCTTCATGGCTAGAAATATTCTGATATTATTTTCAAAATACTAGCACATGAAGGCCTGATGATGTCAAGAATACGACAAAATCCAAACAGAGACTAATTGCACTCAGATGAAGGTGAATCACTTATGGGAAGGAAAGATTTCAATGTTCAGTCTAATGACTTTCCTTCATTTCATTCAATAATCTCTCCCACTGTGTCTAAGACTCATTCCTCTCTCAGAAACACACTGGCAAAGAACAAAGCACAGCAACACATACGGTTGCTTTCGGCTTGTAAATTCTATAAAAATAGCAATATTAATGCATATATTATAATAATTCCTTTTATGTAGGTTATGCATTTTGCAATTGCAAAAATTTAAACATTAATATGTTTAAATGCTTAGCCAAGATAATCTCTGCCCATCTTCACCAGCTTTCATGAACTAATTTTTATTTCTATAATCCACAAACATATAGACAGAAATTTAAGCATACTTATGCTGTTATTTGTGTGACTAAGACCAGAAAAGCCCGAGACTTTGAATCTCAATTACCCTTGCATGTTCTTTTGAAAATGTAAAACTAATCTAGTTTTGGAGGCAGTAGAAGATGATAGTATGACACATCTATAACTTCCTTATTTGTCACTGCTCTCCAGCCAACCTTTAAATGACACTAATTTGGTGCATTTAGCTGCTGAGGGCACAGACCCCCAGCCCTGGATCTTGCTTATCCAGCATTCTCATTGCTTGTTTCTTTCCTGCTGTTGCTCCTAACTGATAATGGTTCATTTGAAACTTTTCCAGTCAAATTCTTCAACCAAGAAGTGGGTGAAGAATCTCTCTTGGTGCAGCCTTTGTTGACAAGTCCTTTAGCTCTTAGTCCGGTTCTTCACTCCTTTCCTCCCAAACGCATGCAAGATGTGTCTTCATGAAAAGAATCCCTTTATTTTTAGGTGCCTTGTTCTTTATCAGTGTGTCTGAGAGGAAGAGGACTGTGAATATTAAATCATGACAATTTGATAATTTTTATTTGTATTTAGCTTGAGTTTAAATTTGTGGATAAATGAAATAAAGTAGATGAAATCTCACAGTTGTGTGTAAAAAATAAAATTCAGCATAACTTATCTTTATTTATTGTATTTGTTAATGATCTGCAATAAACAACACACAATGCAAGTAAACGGATCCTGCAAACTGAATGCATCTAGAAATATACTCTGAATTAAAAATATACAATTCAAGAGAGAAAGCTTGGGAATTCTGAGTGAAGATCAAAATGAACTTGAGATAACATGCAATCTTGCTACATGAAAGAAGTAATCTGGGGTTTTGAACATCATCTGACACCTATAGTTCCTTCCTACATAATTCTAATCAACCTCACCAAGCCTATTAAATTAAAACCTAGGTACAGTCAACAGGTGTGATTTCTGAAAAGATCAAGAATCTCTTCAGAAAGGATTTGATTACAGGGAAACTAAAAATCTGTAAATACTTACAGCTTGGCTAATTATTACTCAATAGGGGAAGCATGATAGTCATCTACAAGTATGTGCAAGATGTTCATATCAAAGAGGGACATATGAGGACACAACTAGAAATAATACAATTTAAATGAAGACATAGGTGAATATCCAGTTTATCTAGGCCTAAATGGACTGTACTGCATAACAGTGACAGGTTCCTGAGATAAATGTGCAAAGTTACATCATTTCATTATGGCACTACTGAAACACTGGAAAACACATTGTGAGGATGTTGACAGGAAGATGGACAGGATGCATTAACATATGTGTGTCTTTTTTAACTCTAACATCATACTGCCTTGAAGGACAACTAATTAAAAAGTGGTGTTACATTTGAGAGTTTCAAATGACTGCTGCAAAGTCTGTTTTCCTTTCATCCTTAAGAACAGATGGGGTGGGAGAAATATTTTTTGATGTTCTGAAACCACTTAAAGAAACAGAATTTTGAATTTCACTTCAAAGAGAAAATAAGTGCACGTTGGTTCACACTGTCTTTAGACTTTCACTAGAACTAAAAAAATGAAGACAGCAGAGGAATTGAACCAATTTTACTTATGATATAAACTCAGATATACAACTTCCTTGTAATAATCATATAATGATCAATGTCAACAACACACTTTCCAGTATCAAGCACACACCATGAATAGCAAAGCAATGTAAGCTTGACAGAAAACATTAGTTTTAGAAAACTTAAGTTTTTAGACAGTCATCCTTTCATGATGGACTGTCAGTTCTGTTAATACACTGCAATCAGATGTAGTCATGTTGTTTTGGCATTGGTCTGTTCCTCATCACAGACAATCACAGATAAGCTTCCTGTGGATAACTATCAAAACAAACCCTTTCACAGGAAATACTGTGGCTATTGCACATTCAGCCTCCATGAGAATGACAGGAAGAATCACCTCACTGAAGGGCAGCAACCTCCAAAGTACAGCATAGTGGTTGTTCTTTTAAACCATTCTACATGGTTTTGAAGCACCTGCCCCTATTTACTCTACATTGCTTCACTTTACAAAATGGTTTGTCCTGAACTAGAACCCTGTTAAAGGAAATTAAAGCAGTAGCTTTTCTCAAGATGTACACCAAAGTTAAGACAAACTTTTATGGACATATCAGTTTGTAAATCAACATTTAATTTTTCAGATCTGTGGAGGCATTTAGTATCGTAGAGACATTTAGTACGAGGAAAAAAATCACTTCAAGTAAAAATCTCAAAACACATTAAGTATAGATGCAAGGGCCTCGGCACAAGCTCCATCAATCCACCAATTCTTTTCTGTTGCACTGATCTACTTGAAGAGCTGGCTCACTTTTTCTGTCGTGAGTGACAGGGACAACAGCAAAACTAACTACGTTACCTTGACCTTTCAAACCTGTGGTCATGAATTTAAAAATTTAGTTGCTAGAATTCTAATCAGTGACTGACATTCTATAACAATAAATATATTACCAAGTAAAAAAGTTATGGCTCTCTTAGAAATGTTCTAAGGACTGAAATGTAAAATGAATACAAAGCCATTTTTAATTAGAGTGGTAAGGCTCATGAAATTAAAAGATTCACTTACATAAAAATGCTGTAGATGATCCTTGAATGAAATTAGTCAAAACATATTTAAGATTTCTCATTGCAAAAGTGTTTTAATCCCAGAAGCTTCCCACATTAAGGGTTTGGCTTCATATATTTCAAAGCTGTAGCATGTTAAATTCCAATTACTTCATAAAAGGTAGGCAGTGTGTGTACAAAAGATACTTGCAACAAAAGACTGCATTATGGTGGGCCTCAAAGCTCATTATAAAGCAGCTACTACAGTGGACTGTGTCTGATAAATCACCACAATTTTTCTTCATTGAGTGCTACTTAGAAATTGATCTTGGTTTGTAAGCAAATTCAGAGAATCCTAATTTACTTCTACTAATCCCCATGGGAAAGATGAATAATGTTCAGACTGCATTTTCCGCAGACACCATTCCCTATTGTAGAATTGTGGGAAGAGTAATGAAAAGTCTTTTCCTTTTCTTTGAAATAAATTAATTATTTTCTATAGAAATAAACAGAAGCTTTCTTCAAATCAGAAAACCATACAAATTCATGCAGCTGAACTTAATATGCAAATTTGAGCAAACAGAAGCAGATCTTCTCCTTTAAAGTGTGCATTTTATTAATGTCTGTCTAAATCATAGAACAATGTATCTCAACAGACATGCAGATTTTCTTACACATTATGCTTATGTGTGAAGAACCTGCTAACAAGGAAGTACGCTTCCACATTAATCACAGGGAAATGTTGCCAAGCAAACGCAAGTTCTTTGTATCTCTAATTTCTGCCACACTGAGAAAGGCTATTTTTAAATTTGAAATACCTTTAAAGCCATTACCTGCACTGTACATTTCAGTGAGGCACACAGACTCCAATCTGTGCTAAGATAAGCTTGTTTAGATGTGACCCAATATAGCAATAGAAACACAGCACTGCTGCTGGGTCCGTGCAAGGAGGACTATCCTGACACAAAACATGGCAGTGCTCAACAATAAAACACTGTCAGAACATGACAAATGAAGAGTAACAGCTTTCCAGTCTTCCTTGCTTCCAACCAGCTCTGAGTCTTCTGAGGTAAAAATACATCACCTTCTGCCGAGTTCCATGTTCTGTGATGCCCTCACTAGATTGTTATGGCTGCTCAAATGAACTGAAGCAAACCAGAGCAGATAACTCTGATATTTGCCTGTCCCTTAGTTCCAGCACATTTCTGGTCATCTTTCTTTGCAGCAGATTTTCAAAGCTATGCACTGAGTGGATTCTTCAAATGTTCACGGGACTGAAGGGAGGCTTTGTTGTAACCTTGAGGCACTAACTGATGGCAGCTTATTTGACTGCAGCTCCTCTTTCCTTGGTCTGCCCTCCTGGCTGTAAGTGTAAGGTGATGATAACCCTGACCTCTAACACAATTAGCAATTCTAAAATACTTTTCGTAAGAATGAAATCAGTTCTGCTCAACCTGGAGACATCTGGAAACCTTCCCCAAAAATGATTTCTAAAAGTAACGGTTATGAAAATGTGCCATTTCTGTGGAGGTCACAAGCGGTGCTTCTGACATCACCTCAGTGCAGTCCTAGAGAGTTTAAAACAGAAGGTAGCATCAAAGCACATTATTTAGCTCACTGCTTTTCCACCCAGTTAGCTCCGTGCTGACACCCACGGCTGACGGCATGCTGCAGCAGACCTGGATTACACACAGAGCAGTGTTCAAACCTTGTTAGTGAGCTCTCACCGACTCAAGAGATGCCTGGAAAAGGATTTGGGTCAAAGGCAGTGTAGGACAGCAGAGGGCAATGCAAGCTGGTGAGTGGGCAGTATGCTGTGGGATGCTTAGGATGCCTGGGTTTAAGGAGAGCAGCAATTGGGAAGGGAAGAGGGACTTGTGGCAGTTGAGGCTGTGACAGAAGATAAAACACAGGCCTTTTTCAAGGCATTCATGGCAAGGACAACAGTACCTGTTTATCCATGCTAAGCTACAGTGATCTTAAATGCTGTAGCTATCAAATCCTAAAGGCCATAAATATTATGTCTGAGCATAACCACATAGAGCAAAAGAGAATCTCCCTTACAGAAAATCACTCAAAAGCAAAATTCAAGACAAGACAAAAGGAATGGGTGAGGAGGAGTATGGAGCAAGGAGACCAGTGACAGTTAAGTTTTGGCATGCTAAGCACAGAGTAAAACACGGCAGTAACAGAAAAAGATGCACATCTGTTTTTCATGCACCAGTAAGAATTCCAGATGTGTCACAGTATCCATGGGAAAACTGTAATTTCTCTAATAGTACTGGGTTATAAAGGTATCATCTTCTCTTAATCCAGACTAATGAGAGAACACAAGTCACGCTATCATCTTGGAACCTTGTCCAACTAAACAGTCAATATGGTCAGGAAGTAGGTGCATCTAGATTATTCACAACATTGTCCTGAGAGTCTAAGACACATCAGGAGATGGGCTTAGCAATGTTTGCAAACAGTGAATCCAAGTGAACACTTTACATAGAGGGCAACCTGATATTCACCTATGCATGGACACATGTCCTGCTGAGGAAGCCACAATTCCTGGTAAGATTCGCTCTTTGCTGGTGTTCTTGAAAAGCAAGCAACAGAAAAACTGGTATTACAGACCACTCAGATATTTCCACAAATTTCAGTGTTTTCTACAGCCTGTAAGCCTACTATTCATTTCTTAAGCATGCAGATTTGCTGTTCAGAGTTGTTTTTCCTATTGGCTTTTTGCTCCTTTTCCATTTCTGTGGAGGAGAGAAGGAAAGTATACACAGAAGAATTTTCAGGAAGTCATCAGGGTTCCATACCGCTTTCTGATCTTCAGAAGAGCAAACTAAAAGCAGTCATCTGATGCAATTTGGTCATAGCTCCAAACAGAGGCATTTACAAGGTAATTTTTGGGAGTTCAGATGCCCACTAAGCTTACAAGAGATTCTAGAACATGTATTTATTTCTCACTTTCCAATTTCTCAAAAAAACCTTTTGATTATTCTTGCAAAACACTGTTTAAAGCTTAGGTTTCATTTCAATATTAGTGCTATGTGGGCTGTGCATTGATGATTCTTGCTGTTAGGGTTAGCAAGAAAAATATTCACTTTCGTACACATTGCATTTTTTAAACATATTTTCTGAGAAACAAAACTGAATGACAAAACAATGACAGGCTCAAGAACAGCCATTATTCTCTTCGGGGCTTAATGGTACACCCTCATATGGAGTGTGGGACATTCACCTTTTTCTTAAGTAAGCCATAGAGGCTAAGCTTGGGTTTCCTCACGCCCCTTAAACACTGGCTACTTTTAATAACTTTTTGTCTTACCAGAAATCCTAATCTATAAAAAAAGCCATATAAACTAATGCATTTACAGTAAAGCTTGATTTAATATGAGCAAGATATTTCACCAAAAACAAATAAAAAAAGACACCTCAGGTGGCTCTTAATACAGAACTGTCAAAACTAGCAACAAGCATGACATACACCCTACCTCACACTTCTAAGTGAAGCCCTACACTACCACTATCCAGGATGCAATGCTTAGCCTCACTGAAAACCAGACTGGAAACTCTGGACTGTCTTATAGATTGTGGTTTGTAGAGCGTGGCTCCCTAAGTTTGTGAAGATCTAACTGGAAAGACAGTTCTACAACGGGAACAGCGTCCCTCCATTCTGCAAAAGATACATTTGCAAACAATCACACTGATTCTGAATGGCTATTAATTTCTTTTTAGTCATCAACAGTCAGACCAAAAAATTTATTCAATGTGTTCACTAGGGAACAGATCCTAGCAAAATTAATCTCATCTCCTGTAAACAACAGCCTTTGTGTGTGAACAAGAGTAGGCTTTATTATTTAGCTATTTGCCTTTCATTCTCATGCCTCAAAAGCTTTTCTTCTGTTCAGAGAGCAAGAACATCACATAATTTAGATATCCAATATACACAATGCAACAAACGGCAAACATCAAGGAAAAGTTCATGAAAAACAAAAAGGCTAAAAATTCTTTGGCAAATGCTCAAAAGTCATGAGAGCTCTGAGAACAGAATGATGCTATAGTGTCCTCAATATTTTTATGATTAGCAATTTCATAAGCTTCCTATGACTTTGTTGAGGAGGGAAGGCAATGTATAAACAAACCGCAAGGATGTGGTCTAGTGGTGGACTTGGCAGTGCTGGGATAATGGTTGAACTTGATGATCTTAAAGGTCTTTCCCTACCTAAACAATTCCTTAACTCTATGATTCTATTATATAAAAATCTGCAGGGTAACCACGCTGAAATAGATACCATGATCACAGTCATAGCAGACAGGATTTTTGTTGCTTTTGTTATCTGAGCTATCCTAGCTATTAAGTATGTCATCCCTTCAGAAAAATGAGTTGACATTTAGCTGCAGGGATCCGTGACTAGGAACAGGCAATAAATTAGATGAGAATGTAAGAACAACTGCACTGAATCAGACCAAAAGACCATCTAGCCCAGCACCGTGGCCTTGGAAGCAGACATAACAGAGAACCCAGTATGCAATGGATGGTACCCTGGAGACAAATGGGGTTAAATGAAGGACTCACTGAAGCCTTTGAAGATTTTTTTGTAGTCATGACAGAGAAAAGGTTCCAGGGAGTGCCAAACAGGACACAATCATGCTTTGTTCTCATTGAAGTTTAAGAAAAGTGAGACTGTAAATTTGAATGTCAAATAGCTTCCTAAGAGATGTTAAGTTCTGTGATAAACACATAGAGAAATAAACCCCCTAAGTTTGAAATCCACGTCATCTTTAATTTTTACCTTTGAAAAAGTCATCATTCACAGTGAAAAGAGACTGATATTTCGGAGTTAGAAATAATGAAACGGTCTGCATCCTAAAAAAATACCTTGGCTATGCTAAAATTAGCATGTAATGAAATTAAATTAATTAGTGTTTCAGAGTTTATATAGGGAAAGGGTCACTAATTTTCAAGTTGTCTTGGTGAATATAAGCTAAGAATAACCACCAATTCTTGAAGACAAAGAGACTTGTAACATAGAGAAGAAACTGTTCAGTCTTTCTATATTTATATCCCTTTCAGTATCTGTGAACTGATGGTCAGAAATGAGAGTTTCTCCTCAGAAAATCGAAGTCTGAACAAAGGTAGCTAAATGCAAAAGGTTTTCTACTCAAATAAAGGGACTTGAATTCAGCTCCCAAAGCACCTATATGTACAAATCTGCAATTAGGTAAACCGGATTTGGAATTATCTATAAACACTGGACCATATTTGATTAAATAAATAGGCATTTTGGTCAAAAAGACATCTGAACAATGAAGCTGTTCTCTAAGTTCAAGCAATCAGTGTGCTGTGAGATAATCACATTTTCAAAACATTATAAGGAAGGTGCTGTAACACTGGCGGCCTATACAACGAGGTCTGTAAACTGGGAAAGATAAAAAAACATGCAGATGCAAACTGAAATAACAAATAAAAGATCAAAGTCCTATAACCAGGGACTATAAATACAATTTTTTGAGTGTACTAGCTACTTTAACATTTGGAGTGTATAGTGTTTTCATTGTCCTACTTGAGATGCCCCCCAGATGCCTGATTTTTCAGACCACAAAGCTCAATTATTTTCTGACTATCATAACACCTTGAGATCATAGCATTTATTAAAAAACTCACAGAAACACCTATTGGAGTAACAGGGAAATATATGTCTCATTTCATATTATATATTTGTTGTCACTGTCATAGATCAGTCAAGAAAAAAAAAAGACTTCTTCAAGTTAAGGTTTTGTAAAAATCTGCTTCTTTTAAGTAAATTATATTGATGTTCCCAAAGGAAATAATAACTCTAATTCTGCAAAGTGTTGTTTGTGGCTACAGAGTGGGCGCCACTATGCAGAGATGACAGTAGTAAAGCAGTAACAACAGCAGTTAGTCCCTTTCCCCAAGAGCTGTATGGCAGCTTAAAAAAATGTCCCTATTTTTAGGATTCTTTTTCTTCTGGTAAAGGTTTTTACTAATTTTTTTCATCCATTTTTTAAAATGCAGCAGAAATGGACCTACTACAATGTAAGTTGTCACAGAAAGGAAAACAGGTATTCTAAAGAGAGATGATAGAAAAGACAAATTTTCAGAAAGGCATATAGGGATTTAATTACCCAGTTTCCACTTAAATTTTTGTAAGAGGTGTCACTACGTCTACAGAAAAGTGAAAATACACGCTGTTGTAAAGAACACGTTATGTCTCCTAGATGAACATCAAATTTTAACAGTGTAAACCTATCATCACCATTACCTGGGCCAGAACAACTGAAGAGTTCAGTCAAGTCTGGATCTGCATGGCTGGGAAGCAGCCTTGCTGAAAAGGCATCTGGGGTCCTGGTGGACAAGCTGGCAGGGTCAGCAGGGCACTGCTGCAGCAGCAAAGGCACACCGGATCCTGGGCTGCATCTGCAGGGGCACCCCAGCAGAGATGGAGACGTCATCATCCCACTCTGCTCAGCCTTTGTCAGGCTGCACCAGGGCACCGTGCCCAGTGCTGGCCCCACTGCTCAGGAAAGACACAGACACACTGGAGGGTCCAAAGGAAAAACACAAATATGATAATGAGGCTGGAGAATCTGCCCTGTGAGGGAAGCCTGAAGGAGTAGGGCCTTTTCTCTCTGCAGAAGAGATACCTAAGGGAGAAACTCATCACAGTATTCCAGTACTTAAAGGGCAGGTACAAATAATACAGAAAGCCTCATAGGACACACAAACATGACAAGGGATGACAGGTACAACTTGCTCCAGGAGAGGTTTCATCTTAACATAAGAAATAATTTTTTTTACAGTGAGAACAATATATCACTGGAACAACATCCCTAGGGATGTGGTGAAGTCCCCATCAGTGGAGGTGTTTAAGCTGTCATTGGACACGGTGCTCAATAACGTCATCTGGGCACAAAAAGTTGGACCAGTTGATCTTCTAAAATCCTTTCAAACCTTAAAGGTTGTTCTATGATTTTGTGATTTTTGATAATTTTGTTCTAATCAGTTTTTGTCATTTTAGATACTAAAATAACGGTGAAAGTATTAGAATATTTACCTAAACGTCAAGAATTATCTTAATAATCTAGGAAAACTATATCTCAGCAAGAAATTATCCAGAGCTTTTGCTTTATTGCACAGAGATTTTGCAGGAGGGTAAAATGAGATCTCAGAAAACCATCTCTTCCCATTTTCCTTCTCAGGATTGATTCTTTTGCTAGAATGAAGCTCCAAAGCTAGACAAAAATCATCTCTTCCTTCAGTATAATGATCACTTTGACCCCTCCAAGTTCTGCCAGGTGGAGAAGTTCTTGTACAATCTAATCCACTTTTCCTTATACCGCTTTCCCCTTTCTTTTTATTGATGCAATCAAATAGGTCGCATAGTAGGACTGAACATCCTCAGATTATCTGTGCCTTGCTTTCCCTCCTCCTCCATTTAAAACTAAAGTTTTTGCCTCTCCACTCCTCTCTTTTTAAAATACTAAAACTTATCTCCAAATATGGAGATTGTTAAGCCAAAAAAAAGTTCAAATTATTCAACAGAAAGTCTCTGAAGAGGATTATTTGCATTGAATTACTTTTACCCTAGTTTAGATTTAAACGAGGTATTTGAACAGAAAAGGCTGTTGCAAATGCCTCAGAAATATTGGCATTTTTTCCAAAATACTCTATGTCTCATATGAAAGGAAGCTGAAATACCATGAAACATTTAGTTTATGGATTTATTTATGACAGGAAATGCATTCTTCCTTAGGGAACTAAACTATTCTGAAACTGTTGAACAACGTTGCTGAACTTGTCAGCTTCAAACAGAAGGCCAAGTATAATCCTCCAGCATACATCCCTCATCTAAACTGTTTACTCAAATATAGCACAGTGCAATGACTCACTGTTTAGCTCAGAATAACAACAACAGTTATGCCACAGGGTTTTTTAACTGGTGCTTAAAACTGCAGACTTTGACTTTTCCTCTCTGAACTATGCATGTTGGAGAGAATGGGAGAAGCCAAGTAGTGAACTGCCATTAACAAATGCACTTTCTTCTTCTTAAACTTGCAGAGCAGATACTGGCAGCTGCTCCTAAAAATGCTGCAACTGTGGATGCCAGAGTATCGAGCCAGGTCTGCATAAAGGTTAACATTTCTACAGGATTACCCAGCGGGGCTGGGAAAGACATTGATCTCCATGAGACAGCCCACAGACAGCTCCTCTGGGACTCAGTGCAAGGCTCTGCTTGTAATCCAGGGTCAGGAAAGAGACGACAACCGAGGTGCTGTTCCTTGCAACATAAAAAAGCTTTGCCTCTTTCTACCAGTGATACAATCCTCCCAGAAAAATTATATTAAAGGGACAAGAGAACTAATAGGTTGTGGACAGGAGAACAATGCCCTTCAAATGTGTAACAGAAGTCAGACAGTATAAAACACTGCAGGCAGCTCGGCTCTGGGTTTTTTGGTTTTTTTTTTGCTTTTTGTATTTCCAGCTGCACCTTATCCAAGACTACTCATGCAGTAGCAGACAAGGGAGAGGGGAGAAGGAGCAGATGGGATAAGGCTCTTTCTTGAATCTTTTTCTCCAGGCTGCATCTGGATGAAAGAAGGAGCTATGTTAGCACCGTCACCTAGCCCACAGATGCCCAAGCTGCATTATCCACGAGGATGTGTTACTTTTGCACACTGTAAGGCTCCTGCTGCAGGTATAATACCACCTCTTTCTTCTAGGGCAGGGTCAGACCAAAGGATGAAGTAGATTTGCCCTATTCACTGCCAAAACATACAGTTTATGGTACACTGTGACTCCAGCTAAAGAAAATCATTTGGATTAGGTGACTAAACTGTTGGGACCCTTGGAAGAGACAGAAACTGAGTATCAGTGATTCAATGGTAGTTTCAAAGCAAAATATTGTCCAGTTTAGAAAAGAGAATGTACATAACTGAGATTACAGCAGTAAATAAATATCACCAGCACTGGACAGAATAGGCTTTCTTATTTTCAAGCAGGCAGACCACAAAGCAGGTGCTGACAGCTCAGTTACTTAAGGGAGGGGCAGATGCTGTAGCAATGCAGCACAGGGCAGCAGCTGCCTGACAGCCTCTCAGCAGCTGGAAACAGACACTGAGGTGGCAACCACCTCTACAGCTTTAAAGGGCATGGCATTTTCATCTCTGCATCTCCCTCTGAGGCCTCTGGGATCACCTGTGCCTATTAACCCAGTGAGGTAGCAATTCAAGGCTAGCATTTTCTGGTCACGCTTACTGCATAAAAGCCAATCAAGCACTATTTTTATGCATAGTCTGTGCTGTTTCTCAGCGTATTGTTGCTTATCTTCTGTGAGTCCTTGCAGGTATTCCTTTGTGCATTCTAATATCACTACTTCTTTTCAATTTTTGTGTGATGTTTTTCATCTCTTCTCCATCTCAGGAGATAAGAAAAAATACTCTTGTACTATAGTGGAAACCTGACTTTTTAATTTTTATAGGACAGGAAACACAGCAATGAAAGAAGAGAACATACATCTAGGACTTAGGAGAAACAAAATTTCTGCACTCTGCTACCCTGGATTCCCTAGCCCAATTCTTTAAATATTCATGAATTATTTCAAATGTTATACTGGGTTTACATATAAACATATAAACATATAAACATCATTGTACATGCCGCAATTCTAACTTTAGATTTTTGTCTATTCTTCCCTTCATAAAGATGCAACAATATCAACCTTTTGAAATGCTGTATACACCACAGATTCAATTATTTATTCACCTGGAGAGTTGTGTTTCTATTGTTATTATTGCTTATTTTTGTCTGAATAAATAGTTAATGCACAATAATAACAACAGAAAATTTCAGCTTCAGCATGGGAGTCCTCCACTGACTGTAACAGTCAAAGCCAGAATGTGAAGTTCTGTCAGCTGCAAAATATGTCCCAACCCAAGCCCAGGGGCAAAAGTATATCATAGGGTATCTTCCATCCTAGATAAATGCAGAGGTCTTTTTCCTCATAAAGAAGACAAGTTCAATGCTTTACACTCTTTAAAGTTCTGAGGTTTTTTTCCCCACAGTCATTGTCCCAGTAACTATTGGTATTTAGCACTCTGAAGTGAGTTTTGATCAGTGATTTAACAAAAGCTGTTAGATGTGCCCGATAATTTGTTTTTTATCATAAAGTGTTCTCCGCCAAAAAGTGTTTTCTATGGAAAATTCCCAACCAGTTCTACTACAAGCCAGACATCTGGAGTATTAGTTGGAGGCGTTTGTGTCTGGAATGAATGACTGCTGAACCATGAGAGATGTCACACTGTGACCTTAAAGCTAATCCCACAACCCAGCTGCATATCCTGTGGCCTCTGCAGGGATCTAAACCTTGAAATCCTTGCTGGTTTTCCCTGTGCATGTACTTATAGCACCTAGAGAAGGAAATGAAAGGACCTGCTCACTGTGAGCACTGGGACAAAGCTACAAACTACGTGCAGCCACCACAGCAAGGTTTAGCCTCCCTTAAGGAACGGGAGGCATGACTGAATTACAGAGGCGTTTCCATATGCAGCTGGATCTACATACCAAAGAGCGGCAAACGTGTAGTAACCACTGTGAACTAATAAACAATGGGAAAGTTCACAAGGAGCCCTGGGTAAGCACCCTGGTTTCTACAAGCATGTTTTCTCTCTGCCACAGGGTCAAGTATGGAGGGAATGGCACTTGTGCTTCCTACTTGCCAGAGATGAAATGTCAGAGAACACATGGCATGAGAGGAGAATGGCCAGGTCTAATGACACAAGCCCTTCTCAGCTGATCCTCACGTTATTAATTAGCTCATTGCTTGTCTTTTAGGCCTCTCTCTCCCAGCAGTCATTAAAAAAAAAAATCTTCATAGCTTTCTAGTTTACGCAAGTTTGGCTAACACTGGGTTGCCAATCCCAGTATCATGTCTCTGCCTGGGCAGGTGGATCCTTATGTTGTGCAGAATCAAGTTCTCGTAGCTTTGAAAATCTACCTTTAGCACCTACTGCAGACTTTACCTAAGAACTGACATACCATCTGACATAATGAACAACCCTTTGGGAACCTTCCCTCTTCAGCAGACTAAGTGCCAGTCCAATTTTCCAGATTCTTACACAAAGCTGCTGTTGTGCACCCACTAGTCATATAAACCCCACTCTGCCTTGTTACTGCAACAGATGCAGTAATACTGTCCTAGAGTGGGTATAACATACCCACTGCATTCGACAAAGTCCCTTCAAAAGAAAAGAAGTTGCAAATAATGGGTGTGCTTTGGGATTTTTTAAAGACCATTATTAAAATCACACAAAAGGGAGCAGTTGAGTGAAAATAACTGGAGGGCTGAGAAAAGTGAATTTTCCCTTAGAGTAGTCTAACTCGCAATCTCCCACATTCCTGGGGAAATGTACTTCAATCAGCTCCTCTCATTTTACATTTCCAAAGGCACTGGGCCAAACTGAGGAAGTGCAATCATGAACTATCCCACGGCCAGGAAATCATCACCAGGGCTAACTTTGCCTCACCATCTCCCAAGCATGCAGTCAAGAAAAAGCACCAAGCTTCCCTGATATGTAGCTCTGATTTCTCCCCAAAACTGTTGTGATGCTCTAATGCTGGTAAACCTGTGAAACTACAAGCTCTTGAAAGTCTCTTAATGCAAAAGTTTCTTTTGTGGAACTGTTTCTGATTTTTTCTTTCAACACAAGGATATTCCTAATTTCGAGTTCTGCAGGCTGAAGTAGGATATTATATACCTTCTAGAGTCTGATGTAGACATTAGGTACAAGGCCAAGTTGCTAGGAGACCACAGACGGAGCAAGGAGCATTGCAGTAACGCAGCAGCTTTTCACACAGGGCTGATGAGAATGCCTGCATCAGCAGTCAGCCCTTCACAACTTAAAACAAACCAGACAACCTTTTGCTGCTTACGTAAAGATGTACATTTGGATAGAACCATTAAATTGTTATAAAATCAGCACACCACAACCTGAATAATAAGCAAGGCAAGAAACACTGAAAAGGATTACACAGACAGCACCTGCTACTCTCTCTCATTGTTTTTGGGAATGGCTCCTTCACTTAGAAAATAGAAATCCCATTTATACAAACAAATGTAGGCACTTCTTATGTGGGTCCTGGACCCAAGTGGCGTATCACTGAAACACAAAGGAGAACACTTAATGAACCAGCAGAAAATGCTATGCACTCTAAAATTCATTGTTCATCTCCATTGTATTTAGAAAAATGTCTCACTCACTGTAGTCATAAGCCATTACAATCTACAGAGCCCTTTTGACTCTTCTGTGCCCTTACTCACAAGTCAGAGGTCATGCTAGTTAAAATTTACTACTTGGCAAGCAGAGATTAGAGGTTTATCAAACTCAGGCTTTCATTGTTTCAGATGCCATGATCACAGGTATTTAAATAGACAACACAAACCAAAACTAACGCAGCTGCATGGCTGTAAGGTCATACATCTTAGACAGGCTAAACTAATAGTTCTACTCATTAAGCTTCATTTGTCACCTATATATGGGAAGTTGAAGTGTAGAAAGTCTGGATCACATCTAAAATTCAAATGGAAAAGCCATGACTGACCAAAGTTGTGAACCTCTGTTTCAGTTCAGCTCGTTCCAGTGGGATCATCCATCCTGAGAGGTCATTAACCTGTTAACCCTTGAGGTAGGACTAACCTGGCAAATATTAATTCATATATTTCATTATAAAGTAGACACTGCAAGCATTTCAGATGAATACAGACTAAATTTACTGTCTTCATTTAAGAGGGTGCTACAGTAACAACTTTATCCATACCTGTTCACACTGTCAGTGTTTGAAATTAGATGATGTTAATGCCTACACTGTTTGAGTGCAGCCTACAAATCCAATAATAAAATAGCTTTGGCAGTGCTCATCCGAAGGTTAGAAACTTCAAGTGTGTCAAGTACTCTATCTTGACAATAAAGAGACGACTGATCCGGGTACCAGATTATGTGCCATGCAAATGCAAGGTCCCAGCTACCTCACTCGGGAATAAATAAATCAAATTGAAGCTGGTATCAGCTAGAAATTTTCTGCACTACTCTGTTTAGAGTATTTCACAAACTAGTCATTAGAAAGTGAGAAAAAGAAAGGTGAGGGCGTGTATTTGCTTCAGCTTGGGAGTACAGTATTTACAGGTCTAATTCTCATGTTTCAGTAACAAATAATTTCAAATATACATGAATTTTTTATGCTGTAGCAAAACATCTTGCAATGTGTTTTGAATTGCTGTGGTAGAGCTCAGCCTTTAGATTTTAGACAAGAACACCTGCACACAATTAATCTAAATAATTGTAGTTAATTTCAGCAGCTTCATGTAAATCTTTTACTTTTCCTCTGTGAGTTCCCAGTTCTTATCTCTTCATGACCCTATTATGTAAACCTTCATACACCACAAAAATAAGCAGATAATTTTCTCTTGGGAAGTCTCATTAGTGGAAACTAGGTATGCTCTATCACAGCAGCCCTTTTGAAAAAAAAACTGAAGTGGAGGTCTTTCTCTTTCTTTGGGATATACATCACACATTGATTAATTAGGTAAGCTTTGAAGCATGATAAAAAGTTATCCAAGTAACAATATTCTCTAGGAATTCCATATCTGCACTGCAACCTTTCACTGAAGGTCAATGCCTTGGAGAATTCTTCTTTCAGTATTATCGCTAGCTATTAAAATTAATGTAATTCCACTTTATCTAAAAAGAAATGTAGTAAAGTACGAAGCACATCCTAAACTCAAGTAACACTCACGTAGGCAATTTTAGGAGGCAATTTTAAATCAATATTTTCAGACTAAAGTCATAAAGCACTACATATAAACAGTTGTACAGAATATAAATCAAAAGAGTGATTCCAAAGTAAAATTTTATGCTGAAAGGATAAAAATGTATATCAAATTCTACATGCAGTGTCCGCAGCAAAAGTCCCTCTTTTGTACTAAGGCCTTGGCTTATTCTAAAATAACAGGATTTCACCTCTAGTAGAGCTGAGTTTAAAAAAATCCCACAGGGACCTGAAGCCTCCTCCATCACTCACAGGGGAATGATCAGCCCATTTTCTGCTACCAATATTTCTTTCTAAGAGGGCAGGCTGTGCTACAACACTGATGATAGGATTTGTGGGTTCTGCTATGGTACAGCTCGCTCTCTCTTTCTGCAAAATAACAGTTTCTCATTGCCCTTCAATTCACAGGCTGCTCATGTGGGTCTAAGGAGTGCTGGCCCAGTCTCCATCCTGCTCAGGCATTTGTGCTGCCTCTGGCTCTGCTGGAAGTGCCAGCAGAGTAGGTGTCAGCTGAGTAGGTGTCAGCTGCACACCATGGTGCCCTAATTATTGTGCTAGCAGCTCTGATTCAGAGCAGGGAGCAGGGAGCATCATCTGGATACCAACCAGACCTGCTCCACACACCTGGTCACCATCCTGAGGTCCATCACTGCTCACTGCCCACACTAGCATTGCTCTAAGAGGCAGATTTTTCATAAAGTCTGCATGGTTGTACAAACAAGTTATTTTTGTGATCACTACAATGAATAACTTCATATGATAACTGTGTGCCCAGATAACTAGCCTCATTCTATCATCTGCTTATGCACTTAATAGGTGAAAATCTTATCCTAAATTCCTGTTTATGTGATATGGTATTTTTTAATTTATTCATTTACTTTTTCATCCTAACTTTTTGAGGCTTGAAGTGTCACTTAAAAAGATATCCACTGCTGTCACAGGGATGAACATTTCAAGAACCACGAAAAGTAAATCCTTGCATTATGGTGAATTCAGCCTTGAGATGACAACAAAATACATCTACCAAAGTAATTCAGAAAACACATATATTCCATAAAACCTTCACACAGGGTGACCTGAAAGTTAAGTCATATATTTAAGAACACCGCCCAAGCACTTAAACATGTACAGCCCTGAGGCCATGATCACTTTCCTGAAAACCTTGTTCGAGTGCTTGACCATATCTTCCTTCTAGCCAATCTGAACTTCCCCTGATGCCGCTAAAAGACATTTTATGCACATAGAACATTTGCTAGTGGGAATCTGTGGCACAATGGGCCTCTTCACTGTTTTTTTAAGTGAAAAACTGCCAACTAACAAAAATAGGGATCACTCTAGCCAATTTAACATTGTCTGGAAGGCATTGTCTGGTGAGCTAAGCCCTTAGAACAAAATTCAATAATGAATATGAAATAATGAGTATGTTTTTAACAGTGATCACTGACATAACCACCAAGAAAAACTATGCATTCCTTGCCATTTGTAGGAGGACTCATGTGACAGAGTGTAGAAGCTCACAGCATAGACATCCACGTTTAGGTTAAGTACATAGATTTTCCTTACAGACAACTGCAAAAGCACACATTTTTAGGGAGTGATTCATCTCATCCTAGAGCATACATCTAAACTAAGACAAACTAAAGTAGACTTCTCCAAAAGTCCTTATTGAGATAGTTTGCATGGTAAATATATCTACTTGAGAGGAATCCTAATCTTAATAAACTTTAAAACAAATCAGAATATGCCTCTATGAAAGATAAGCTTTATTTTTAAGCACAACTTCCAGGTTAGGTACAAAGGTAACAACATTCTACAATATCATCATCCCTCCTGCCTTGAAATCTATTAGACCTAAAACTGAAGACAGAACAATTAAGAAATTATAATGAGCTTCTCAGTACCTCTACTTTCAGTTTAAGTATGATGAACTGATTTTTTTCTTCTGAATTCTAAAGGAGGTTTATTAGCACTTTTTGAAAATATTTGGCTATTCCCAGCATTTTATTCTATACATATTTCCTCTGCAATGTCTTTATAGTCTTTCTTTTACAAACTTTTACATAGTTTTCTTATGCAAACAGTGGAAATAAGAGGAATTTTTGAAAATAATAAGTGGTAATGAAAACAGTCACAAAAAGTGAGTCTCAGAGTAAAACACACACCTTCAAAATTTTCCTACACCTGAAGCAATGACTCAAAAGAAAGTGAAAATATGAAGAGGCCCTGGAAGACAGCTCTCCCAGCACATACCAGTGTATTTAGCACATATTAATTGGCTATAGTTATTGGAAAAACAAATAAAATCAATCAAAAAATACATATTTTAGTAGGATTAAATTAACATCTGTTTGAAATAGTTTTATATCAACTGAAAATGCTATGTCTTCTGCTATCTTCAGTCTTTTAATGCTTATATTGTGTTCAATGAATGCTCACATGAAGCTTTAATAGAATTTGCTTCAAGATCCATAGTCCAAGATATTTTTTCAGAATGGTATTCTTTTGAATATGTTCCTATAGGACCAAAAGAAGCAGAACAGCAGAGGAACTTGAAAAACATTACAAAAGGACATCTGGTTTTTCCCCTCCTGTCCCAAAGTAGGGGAGGGAAATGGCTTAGCATGGCAAGAAAGCACATCAACAGTGAGAAAGAGCAGGCAATTCTACAGATTCTTCTTTTATGCAGGTTTACACTGATTTGGAAAAGAGGCCTGTGGTCCAGACATAATGATGCAAGTGTAAACCTCTGGCACAGAGCACAAAGAAATGATTCAGGTCCGTGTATCACTGACTAGCTGAGAATAAAGAACAAAGGGGTTACCTTAATCGGGCTTCCGTCTGGAGTGAGAACCTCTTCTGAAAGCTCCATCATCTTCAGTGCCATCAGGGCAATGGCTTTGGCATGGCTAAGGCTTTTCTTATGGAGCCCTGCTGCAACGCAGTACGCATCACCTATTGTTTCCACCTGCAGCAAGCAGACAAAAATCAGAGTGTTACGGTGAGATAACGAGAGGGGAACCCTGCAATCAAACAGCGTTGCTTAAAACATGTGAGCAAAACATCCATAAATACGCAATTAGACAAAAGAGCGTAATTACCTGAGTCTGCAAACAGGTATCGTGAAAACCCCACATGCAACAGTGGTTTATCACCTCACACGAGGTTTATCACCTAACCAGTGGTTTATCACCTAATAACCACAGAACACTGTCTAGAACAGTGTATGGCATCAAATGAGATATGACAATATTCTCCCACAGCAGTAACACAGAAAATTGGATTTTCCTAAATGAGAAATCGCTTGCAGCTTCATTTCATACTATCCTGGCTGAGTTTGCTGTTGGGTAAGAGTAGTGCTGCATAATTATAATTCGTAATTAGTATTTGATGTGCTAGAAAATTATATGAGGAAGAGAATTAGAAAAAGCAAAACATCACCATAAAAAACAGTGAAGACTATCTAACTTCTCATTAATGGGTAGCTCTTCCTGGTATAATTTATGAATAGATGCTATTGCTACAGACTTTTGCCTGCACCTTTGTCCCTTATTTTCATATCAGAATTGATGTCTCTCTCTACCATACAGGCTATCTTACTCTGCATTCCCTACCTGCAGGCATGAAATTCAGCAGATTGATCCCTCTGGTCTCTTCAGGCAGGCCTTACTGCTCTCTTATCCTGATTTGCTTTAAAAAGAGCTGGCCCCCAGGAGGATGTGGGACCAAAATGAATTGCAGAAGCCCTCTGGCTCTGGGTAAAAGCAGTCTGAGAAACACTGCAGCCCTCAAGGCCTGCAACTTTATTTACAGCATTGTGTTTTGCAGTCTGTTTGCTCACACACCTGTAACATTCTCGCACAAAATCCATTAACACGAGCCCAAAGAGACCTCAAGGATTAGTTAAGGTTTTGTGACATAACTAAACTGGCTTTCACCCTGCACACAACACTAAAAGAATGCCAGAAAATGCTTCAGCAAAGACTAGGGTAGAAGAAAGCGAGCACTTTCTTGTTATTCAGAGAGTAAAGTTATTCAGAGAATAAATATAGCTGATTCTTCTCCCTGCAGAGAATCTACTAAGTAGTAGGCCTGGATCTTCTCAGATTAATTCCCAGTCTAGATAAACTGGAAATAGTATCTCAATACAAATAGTACCTGAAAAAGTAAGCATTACATGTAAATGTACCCAGAGCATGAACCTAGAACAGGTTGAGCAAATACTTCCCACCACCAAACTTAATCTGCTGCACGCCCATGGTGAAAGTTTGCCACCTTAACCCTTCTGGCTGATGGTGCAGGAGGATGTAAATACAGGTAAGAAGCTGAGGGTTTCTCATGAGCTGAGACAGCCATTAGAGCTCCTTCAACACCTCTGAAAGCTCCTAATAGTACTTGCATATAGAACACAACATGTAGGAGTAATCAATACTGCTGTCTGCCTGTTCACCCTATCTCAGGATGTCTGTCCACAAGAAGCAGACACTACCAATGCCCTGCAGTTTAGGAGTTTGTTTTTCCAAAGACAAATGGATGGGGAAGAATATTGCAATGTCTGGGGAAAAATGTAGAAATTGGGCAAAAAACCAAATAAGCACAATGAGAAGAAGTATCAGAAGTTAAAAAGACAGTCTGGAAGAAATAGATGTTTAAAAATGCTCTGAATTGGAAGGAAGCATTAGCAGAAATTCATTGTCATTCTTCCAAGTAATGAAAAAACATCAATAGGAATAGACTCAAAAGGGTTACTACAGAAAGAGCTGAGTCTATGATGTCAAATACAAAAATTAAATTCAACTTCTGCTCCTTGTTAAATGACCTAATTTCAGAATTAATTTCCACTGAAATTGGTTCCATAGATGTGGGATCATATACTGTTCCTGCAGCGTTCAGACAAAAACTTATTTGGTTAGCTTCTTCCCCCTTGGAAATTTCCATAGCTGTGATTTAACAGCTAAATTCCACACACCGAATGTACTGTACTGTACCAGAAAAATGGGACTGAATCTGCCTCACAATAATCTTTATATAAAAATAAAAATTATAATGATGCCATTACTCTTTAAAGTGTTTGTACCTATGTATGCTGTGACAGCAATACTGGAGAACAAGGGGAAGGACTACAATTGCTTAGACCGACCTGGTAGTTTAAACTGGATGTGATGAGTACTGACAGGCCTGTCTAATGATTTACCATTCCATAACCCTGTTTTCAGTCGCTTCCAGGATTTTCCCCAGCTAAGCATTTAAGCTGAAATTTTCATTATGTGTACCTCCACCAAACTTTAACCTTGGTTCCAATCCTTCTTCAGAATCAGATTTGACAAATCTTCCAGAAGTTCCAGGAGTTCTTGTAATTCAGATTGTTCTTGGCATTCGCACTTGGTCCACTCATATGGAGTCATAAAATCATGGAATGGTTTTGGTTGGGACGTTTCAAGGTTATCCAGTTTCAGCTCCACTGCCATGAGCGGGGACACCTTCCACTAGACCAAACTGCACAAAGCCCCATCCAACCTGACCTTGACCACTTCCAGGGATGAGGCATCCACAGCTCCTCTGGGCAGCCTGTTCCAGTGTCTTAACACCTTCATTGTGAAGAATTTCTTCCTTATATCAAATACAGTCACTTTCAGTTCATAACCAATGACTGTTGTGCTGTAGCAATAGGCCTTGGTAAAAAGTCTCTCCATCTTTCTTATAAGCCCACATCAAATGTCACAACAACATCTTCTCTTTTCTAGGCAGAACAACCCAACTCTCTAAGCCGGTCTTCACAGCAGAGGTGCTCTAGCCCTCTGGTCATTTTTGTGGCCCTCCTCTGGACTTGCTCCAAGACATGCATGTCCTTTTTTTGCTTAGGATACCAGAGCTGGATGCAGCACTGCAAGTGGAGTCTCACCAGAGCAGAGCAGGAATCACCTGCCTTGACTTGTGGGCCACATTTTTTTTTTGATGCATCCCAGAGTATGGTTGGCTGTCTTTTGCTGCAAGTACACATTGCTGGCTCATGTCTAATTTTTCATCTACCAATATTCCCAAGTCCTTCTTCAGAGGGATGGTCTCAATCCATTCATCCACCAGTCTGTATTAATACTGGGGATTGCCCTGACCCAGATGCAGAACCTTCACTTGGCCTCGCTGAACTTCACAAGGGTATATGAGGACATTAAAATAGAGACTGCAACAAGAGTGATACATCACACTTCGGAATTTCAGGCCAGGCCCCTGTGTGAGTCAGATGCACACAGGGAAGAAGTGAAATTTCTCGTCTCAGCTGAGGAGTAGCAATTGGACTAGAAATACAGAGTACTGCCTATAGCTTGCTTCAAAGTATCATCTGAGTAGATCCTTAAACTGTGCACACCAGAGAGCAACTGACTCCATAAATATTCAATATCAATAGGATTAAAAGAAAAGGCAGGCACTACTCAAAGTGTCTAAAAATTGCTGCACTCAAATCTATTTGATACTGTTCAAGATGATGATATACAGCAATGAAACTCCAGAGGAAATCTCTACCGTGTGATAAACTAGATTCTGTGTTTTTGATTTTGTAATGTGACTTTTAAGATGCATTGGCAGTAGTATATTCAATTTTTGCATCCTTCCTAGATACATATGCAGGAAAATATATTTTTCTTTCCATCTTGTAAGACTGGAATGCTTTATCCTGCTTCTTAAAAAAGTGAAATATATTCTGTTCTAAATATTAAAGCAGTTTTTGCATATGACTGACAGTTTATCATCAATAAGGTATTTTTTTCTAATTAAATTATTGTTTCTTACTGCTCCTAATAGTTCTAGCTACCCACTGATTGCCTGGCCTACTGTTACCAACTTTTCATCCCTTTTCACTGATTTACACTTGCCACAGCCAGCTTCACTGGAATTTTCATTACTTGGGAATTAGTACACAGCACCATAGAAGAGAAGCTGAACTTGGATTTCAAAATTAGACCTATTTCTAAAAACTGCATAATAAAATTTTTATTCTTAACTAACAAATGAAGAATCCAGGAAACACTACAGCTACTTACACTGCTATACAAAAGCCTCCTCTAAAGCCTTCTGTAACTCTCAAGTCACTGGAATTGTCCAAATGTTTTCCAGTCAGGCCCTCAACAAATCCCATATTAAAGTTAATAATTAGTTGAAGTGGCTGTGTGTACTCTACAGTTCAGGAAAACTTTCTAGACAGTTATCCCAACACTGCTGAATGCTGAAGAGTGATAATGCATGGCACTTGCAGCAGGAAGCAAATATCTTCTGCTTTTAAGAAGTCATTTTCTATATAGCCAGCTTCTGTTAGTCCTCAATAAATACTGTATGTTTGCTTTAGATGTGAACAGTGATTTTTACAGAGGGTCAACCCTACAATAATTGTCTTACAGTCACTTATCCTTAATTCATAACCATCTGAGATGCAATATGATTTGCAGATCAATTTGGTAGCACAGAAGTCAGAATGTAATTTCTCCAATTCTAAAGCGTCCAGAGAAAAGAGATTAATAATCTGATACCTGGGCAGCTCCAACAGGTCTCTTCCAACTTCCAATGTCTTTCGTTATTAAACTGAGAAACTGGAAGTTTTAGTCAAATGATGTTCTATGGATATAAAGTCAGTGTTGTTTCAGTGACAGATTTTAAAGGAAAATGTGGTGCACTGAAGTAATATCCCTGCTTTGCATCCTTCATCCTGAATTTAGGAATATGCACCAGTCATTAACTTTCTGAACTTCTAGAGGCAACGAAACAACTGAAGTGTCACACTTCCATTTCACAGAGTGACATACATGGGGCACAGATACCATTTTGTAAGTGAAACCTGAAATGGCAGGTTGAAGATTTTTCACCTAAAATATTCAGGAATTCAAACAGTCTAATGACTCCTACTTAGAACCTTTTTCAAAGCACAGCTTGGAAATAAACATAAAAAACATAATTGCAGGGGTCACTCTGTGGCAATTCCAATCTGAAATTTCTACTGCAATCAGAAATATTAAATACATTGAAAGAAGTAGCTGGAGGGAGAATTGGCTCTAGTTTTAGTCCTGTCTCTCTCAGCAGGCTTTCTGTGAAAGCCTAATATATAATTTGTATTAGAACTATTACAATGGAGTACTCACTACTATTTTTTTCATGCAAGAGACATAAATAAGTCTGAGTGCAGTTTGTGTGGGTTAAATTATACTCATACCAATCAGGCTTCTTTGTTTGCAATCAAAATGAAATACATACCAAAAATGGGTCTGAAAATTCAAAAGTTGCTGTGTTTTTTCAAGAAGAAAACCTACCTTTAACAGCATGTCTTTTGTAGATCCTTCACCTTCCTCTGAAGGGTACTTAGGTACTATTGTTTTCATCTCCAAAATACTCACAGGGCTGTATACGTATTTATTATCTCACTCGTTAGGGTTGTAATATTTAGCACCCATTTAACTTAAAATAATTTATGCCACTGTTCCCTACAGCCTGTTCAACTGTGGTTTTTTCACTATAAATTGGAAATAAAAAGTGAGACTGCAGAACTACAGAATACTCCTGTTACACACAGATGACCAGAATATAGGATCACTTTGGAAAGCAAATACGTAAGAATTGCATATCAAACATTTGTTCAAGGTTTCTCTTCCTCGAGAAAAGGATCATGTTTGAGGAAAAATATATTATGCTGCTCAATTTTTTTGGGTGTGTTTTCAACTGACATATATGGGTAATCTGTATATCATACACATAAAGTTTAGAAGAATAACCAGACTTAGATATTCTTTAGCCATGTCTTGATTTCTTACCCTTCTTTTTATAGAGTAACAGATGTTTCTTCCAATTGAATTGAGTTTCCATATGCATCAAATCCTGCTTGTGGTCTCCCCCCTTTCTGCTATTTTAATCACCAGAAATATTTATTTCTGCTTAAGTAAGTATGTGTTCATAATCATTGTAATTTTAAGTTGGCAAGGAAACTTGGAATATTAAACAATTTCTCTATGCTCCACACCCTGTTTACAGACACAGTGTACAAAGTGTATATGCTATATTTAGTTGAAGAGATTGTTACTAAATTGTTTCTTATCACATATGAGTTATCTGCCAATAGCCTGAAACTATCCTACTGCTGGGAGATACTCTACGAAACTTTGTTTTATAAAACTGAAATAATAAGAAACAGCAGTTGCAATTATAACAGTTTCCTCCTAAAGAGCTTGAGAGTGAAGAAAACAGAAATAATGAGCAGGGAAAGGGGTGATGCTTTAGCTAATTGCAGTTTAATGCTCTTCTGTTCATCACTTATCTATTCTCTCTGGGAAAACTGACTTTTCTAGTTTGTTTGTAGGTCATTTTTTTTTTACCTGCACTGAAGAGCATTATTCTCCATCTTAACCTGCCTCTCCTTCTGCCTGTTTTCTATGCATGTTTACCTTCTCCCACCAAAATACAGACACAGCATTCTCAGTGCATAAAATGTGTACTGAGCAGTTAACACTTTTCAAAATACAGTGTGTAAAAAAAATCTAGAATTTTAAAATATATCTGTCTTTTATAACAAAATCAGTGGTGTGTTTTTCCTGCTAATAACATCTTTTGCACCTGCATCAACCTACAGTTGATACCAAACCGGGGAGACAGGTCAATTGTCAATTTGCTCTAGGGCTGGGCTGCCATCCTGAGCGACATGGACAAGCAGGATGAATTGGAAGCTTATGAAATTCAGTAAGGACATGTGCAAAGTCTTGTCCTTGGGAAAGAATTTCTCTGGAACTGATACAGCCAAGTTCCTGAGGAGTGGCTCTTTGAGAGAGACCCTGGGGGTCTTGCTGGGCAGTAAATGTCACACGGGCCAGCAATGAGTCCTGGGAACAAAGACAGCCAATGGCATTCTGGAAGTATGAACAGAGGCGAGGGAAATGCCAACCATGCTCTACTCAGCCCGTGTTAGACTCAGACACCACATCCACTTTGGGGGTCCTCAGTGCAAGACAGAGATTGATAAACTGGATCCAACTCACTGGGGCCAGCAAGAGGGTGGGGGCTGGAGCCCCTGGGAAAATGGGCTGGGAGAGCTGAGCTTGTCCAGGCTGGAGCAGGGATGGTTTCATGGCACTAGAGGGGATAGAAGTGGGCTCTCCACAGTGTTGGTGGGTGAGAGAGCAAGAGAAAAAACGAAATCAGTCTCCTTATGGATTAGGAAACAGGGAAACCGGTGAAACTTACCGACAACAAGGTCTTACTCAGATCAAAAGAAGCTTTTTAAAGAATTCAAGCATCTGCAAACAGTGAAGATTTTCATAGATGCTTCAGCAAATATGGGGATAACAAACATAATATTTTTATTTTAGGGGGTAAATCTCAAAATAAAAATGCTGGAAAGAAGCTTGCTCTATGTGCCTGACATTTCCTAAGTAGCTCACAAGGCACCTTTTACCTGTTCAAGCAGCCACATCTGCACTTGATCTACTATCAAGTGCAGACCATTAAAATGCACTATTTTGGTAGATTCTGGGGTAATCTAAGCTTTAACTATATGGTATGCTCTCTTCCCAAATACAGCTATTAATTATGTTACTAATTGTTTCAATGGGTCTGAGCAATGATGAAGTGTTTTGACAACAAGCATCACATTCATTTGTCTAATTTATGGAAATTCAAGCTTCAAATTAATCACTGAAGTGTTCTAAGGGACCCTGTTGAGAGACAACAGAATATCTGTGCTGAGTGATGATGGGAGTTACTCCAGTGGCACTATAACAAAAATCAAAGAAGGCAGGAAGAAAGAACTTGAGTGGATGCTGATGGTATGACAGAAATTAAAATGCAGTAAAAATTCCTTTATCTAGTTAAAATACACTCTGTGCATTAACCATAACATGACATCAAACTATAACATTATTAAATAACTACAAAACACATGAAAAGTAGACGACACTATCAGTGAAGAAACAATATTTCAGCTGCAACTGCACCTTACAGACTGCAAGCTGCTAAGATGTAGCAGCTGTAATCTACACGGGTGAGATTCAGTTCACCTAACCAGAAATATGTCTAATATAGCAATTTGAATATGAGCTATTCACTCTCAATTCTCTTCATAACCAATGAACTGAATGGGAACTCTTACAGTCATCTGACTTGTGCGAAGAACCTCCTTCAGAAAAAAAAATCTCACACTTAAAGAAATTCACACTTACCCAATAAAATCAAATTTTCCTCTCTTGACTGTGAGGGTAAGTCTAAATTATTAATTCTATGCCAAAAGTAGCATATTTTCACCTCTGTCTCAGAACTGTAGAAAAGAAAGAATTAAGAAGACTATGTGAAGAGCAAAAGGGCAGATTGAACATGAAAGGTCACAGAGGCAGGTCAATTTTAAAAGAAGGACATGGCAAGTTCTACAAAATCAAGCAGTCCTTTAGAAAGCTGATCCCTAGATTGTGAGATGAAGCAGTGGAAAAACTTTCTACACTCCATGGATCAGTTTCCTTTCCAGTCTTTGAGATTAATCCAGAATAGCATTTATTGGAGGTATGAACCTTAGGTGATTCTTATGATGACCTTAACAACAAAATCAATGCCTTCTAGCATATTATTTTGATTTAGAGACCTGGATTTTGTTTCTTAAGGAGAAAAGTCAGAGTAAGTTCTATAGGTACTCCTCAGCCTAGACTTGCCAGAGCACATCTTAGCTTCCTGCACACCCAGGCTGCATTTCCACGGTAGCATATAAATATTAAAGGAGATGGTTTTGTAAGTTTCATCCCAGCATGAGGCCAAAATTCAGGATATGAATAGACATGGCACTAGAAATTATCAGGAACTACAGTAAAGACCTATGCTTTCACAAAATATTCATTATCCTGTTTATCCATATTTCATTCCATCTGCAAGACCGAACTACACAGTACCTCAAAACTATGTATTTCTTTTATGAAAGTTGAAATTCTAAAGGAATACAGTGAAATTCAGCCTTAAGATGAAATTCTCATAAGTATATTCTTGTAAAGGAAACCTTTGAAGTTATTAGTATCTCACAAAGGATCTTCTTTCATCTGTTTTCTGCCCTAAGTTGTACAGCAGAAGAATAAGAAAATGGCTGTGGTATATGGCAGCGTGGTGCTTCAGACTAATCATTTGGGCTTCATTATTACTGTCCATGACTTCTAGTCCAGCAGCAAACAGGACAGTTTTTAACTGGTATGGGACAAAGACTGAAGAAAATGGAGATACTCTCCATTTTAGTTTTAAGTCAGCAATCTCAGCACTCATCATGGGAACAATTTATTTGATATCCATATTCCACCTCAAGATGCCATTGACACGTCCCCTATTTCCTTCTACCCGAATCATTTGCACAGTATCTCTGCAGATCAGCCATAACCTTACAATGTTCTCATTCATGATGGAACTCACATTATCAATCGTCAGTGATACAAAAATGAAGCTTCAATTCAGTCTACTCATCTATACTCTTTCTATAGTAACTGAAGAGAAAAATGAATTTTCAAGGCATGACGCATTCCATCCTGAATTCTGTAAACCTCTTTTTTTCCCATTTAGTACAGCAGGATGCAAGTGTGTGTATCTTTGCTTAATTGCCTGCAGCCATGCCCAGACTCTCATTTGATATGCAAAACCCCTCCCATGTTGTCATCAGCATGCTTTTCTGGGCATTGCCTGAAAAACAGGTTTATGTGGGCCACAGGCTCAGTTTGTGAAACTCTTAGAAGACTCCGTGCCGTTGAAAGTGCACCACAGTGGGCATGCTCCTGCTTCCAGAGAGTACCCCAAGCCAGGAAAAGGACTGCGTGAGTGTGCTGACTGTACTGCTAGTGCTACAATACCATTTGCCAGCACAACAGCAGGACCCTGTTTAGCTCAAAAAGTCCTGAGTCTTGCCATGCATATTTTGGCATGCAGGTCAGGGGATGTTATTAATCACTAAGCAGAGGGAGAGCAGATGTGAAGTATTTTGGGCAGCTTATGGTACAAAGACTTGAACAAGTCATTTAATCAAAAACACAGATTCTAAGGAAAGAAATAACAAATAAACATGCTGGGGGGAAACCAGATAAGGTTATTTCCCTGAGACATTAAGTGTGTGTGCTCTTTCTCTGGAGGTGCAGTTCAGAAAAGTCTCCCCTGAGCTTGGACTAGGTATTCTTGATCCTGAGGTATGTCTAGATCCACATCTCTGTCTGCATTCAAAGAGTGAATACTGTCCTTTTTCAAGTTAAACAAAACCTGTTTAGTTTTCTGCTGTTTCTGAATATAAGTTAAGGCCTAAATCTGTTTACATTTTGAAGTTTTCTCTAAGTTTTTTCTACTGCAAAGATTTGTCAGCAAAGCTTTGAAACAGTTAAATTTTGCAACACTGTTGAAACTTAATGATATTAGTCAGCATTAAAGCAATATTTCCAAATCTCTGGTATATTATAAAAAACTTTCTGCTTTGGAAAGGTTTATGAAGTTTTCAAGACAGGATCTGAGAATGCAAGTGTTTTCAAAGAATGTCCTTCAGTTTTTACTTAGTGTTTCAGTCTCTTAGCTTCTGTCTCTAATGTTTTCAAGATCAATTCCTAGGCAGTGAAATCTTGTGCCCAAGTTTCAAGGTAACTTTGCAACACTTTTATGACATGACATTCTGCTTTTGGAAATACTTCAGGAAAAGTCCTCCCATGTGAGAAGGGATGGATTACAGGCGTCCACCCATGAAGTTCAAAACTCTGTTCTTCTTGTAAAGCTCATTTTTTAAAAAGAAGCTACTTCCTACAAAACCAAGTTCCTTTCCCAGGAGCCTAATTAAGAAGCAACTGCTCTTACCAGGCCTGAGGGCATTTTATTTTTAGTGAATTTAATGATGTTACATACTGGCAAGCTCAGGAGCATTTTGCAGGAAGAGCTGTGTTTGAACTCTTTCTACAGCACCTACCTAGCAGTCTTAAGCACAGATCTTTCAGTATGGAATATATGGAGAAACTCTTTCATCTACGCTGGAATTCAGAGTGCTACTTCCTCTACAGAAGAAAAAAGACAAATAGTACTTGCCATGTAGAATTACTACCCAGTATCTTAAAAGAGGGGCTTTTATCAGTAAAGAGTCAGTTAAAAGAGTCATGCCAGAAGACTTGCATGACCTCAGCATCAGGTTTGCACTCAACAGGCATGGAATACAAAATTCATAGTGTATAAATGATTTCTCTCTTCTGTAGGCAAATATGAAATTGCAAAAATCAAACCAATTATCTGTGACGAACTGAAAACTTCCTGGCTGGCATTCTGCCTTATTGCAATGTCAAAGTGCAGAACTGTTTAACAAAATAAGAAAATATTAAAATAATCATGTATGACCTTAGACACACATTTCAGTTTAATGTGACTGTCCTTCTCCTGATGTAAACGTGGTCTTAATTCGCTATAGGTATTCCAGGTATTTAAACTCCTAGTGAACCAGACTATCTTCCTCAAGGTTATACAAGCTTTAATTCATGTGTCCTATGTCATCTAGTTTCTATTAACTTACTCAAGTATCCTCCATGTTCACTTAAATAATTTAATAAATTAAGGTACAGTTATGAATGCTATTTGCATGAATGAAAATGTTGCATCTTGGTACATGAAAGTCCAGCCAGACTACTTAAAAACGAAAACAGCCAAAGCAGATGGAAAGTGAAATTAGCTTTCTCCAGTCCCCCAGAGGCACTAAAATTTAGAAGGTGGAAAAACTGGACAGAATAAAACAAAGGACATAGCATGAGGGAAATCTGTGTGCTGCAAGAGGGAATTCTCTTAGGCATGGCTCCTGTCTGGCCACAGGATGTTGGCTTTGTCCTCAATTTGGAGCAGGGAGGACACCCTTCTTGGTCCTATTCTACTTAAAGGTCAGGTTATAGCCTGGCTTCACGTAAAAACTGAGGACTTGGAAAGTACTCACAGGACCTGTAAGCTGGACACAGACTCTAAGACTCCCATGCAACTTGAAAGAAATGGACCAAGGCAGCTACAAACAACTGTGTGCATTCCAGATGCGAGAAAAGTGAAAGGAGAGAAAAAATAAAAGCAATTATATACAAGTATGGTATTTCTGAAGAAGCAGAGAAGTAGTTATATACAGAAGCAGAAGTCGTAGGCTCTTTAGAGGATTCTTGGGTGATGTATTGCAGGAGAACATGCACAGATGTTTTAGTGCTTTGTGCAGGGCTGTATGTTTATAAAGCAAAGAATAACTCTTCTGGAGCCTGAGTGTCTGCTTCATTTGCAGATCTCCTTGAAGACAGAAAGTGTAAATCGTCCACAAGGCTGGAGAAAAAATGGGAAGTCTTAAAATATTCTGAAGTTCTTGGGTCGAGTTATAGCAGATCTGCAGGGAAAATCCGTAGAACATTTTGTGTTTTGTTTTTTTTTTCTTACTTTTTTTTCCTTAACTTAACCCAAGAACACTTCTGAGTTCCCCAAAGAGACAGCTGCCCTGGCTTTGCTCTAATATCATACTGGAGTGAGACAAGCCAGTGCGCCAGCAAGTCCAAGTATAGGCGAAGACTTCAAGGAGGAGAAAGTGTTATAGCCAGCTCAAAGACAGGAGAAAGAAGGTTCAGGAATCCTCTGTGGTGGGACCCAAACAGAGCAGTGTGCTGAAGGCAGCTTTACCTAGGTGGGTGGCACCACAGAGAGAGCGGGCTTCTGGGCTATGGAAATTTTTTCCTATTGCCCATTTTCATCTTTTACACATTCAATACCCACTGACTCTAAGCTACCAGAAAGAAGCAACATCTAGTGCACTGTTAATCCTCAAAACTGCACCATTCCATTTTTAAAAAAGGGTATCTTGTAATACTTTATGTGTATCATATTGCTCATGTAAGAGTATCACTATCATTTTACGTATCTTAATTGCATTTCCAGCATTTTGCAAATGCCTACGCTGAAGTTTAGGATTTCAAAACTTCTCAAAATGGCATAGTATTTGCATGGACTTAAAAGACGAAAACTGGATGGAAAGATGGCAAAAATAGTGGCCATACATTTTACATGAAAACTTGGAGACTATGTTTTTTAACTTATGAAACATAAAGCCTGGAAAACTTCAGAGTAGTGTGAAGCTCATGACCCTGCTTATTGAAGTATTCTTTAGTTATTACAGAACTGATAGCAAGGTTGAGAACATGTATTTGAGTACAAGATGTATTAGTTCTCAAGAGGGGGTAGTCATGGCACTGAGAATGTACTGATATTTTCTGTAAAATGAATACAGATTTCTGCAACCTAAACTACCAGTACAGAAATGTAAACTGATAGTCTTAGAAAACGGGAGTTTAAAATTACATTCCTAAAAGCATTATATCACAACCTAAATATAAACAACATTTTTCAAAACTGGTGAGTATCAGTCTTGAATGATTGAAGGACAGTCCAGATTTCCCATCATTTTTTAGTCTTGGGTCCTTAAAACGAGTAAACATTAAGGCTGTATACAGTGTTAGGCATATAAAATTAGAAAATAATTATCTAACGTACTAAGTGTATCATGTTGCAGGAAAAAAAGTCCAAGGAAGCTGTGTGTAGTACCACTCAGAGAGAGTGCCAGTTTAGCCAAGTTATGAAACCAAAAAGAAAGCAGGAATTCACACAACAAAGTGGTGGACTCTGTTGTAAAATTAATGTATGTAATTATATTGTCTTACATAAATTCTCAATAAACTTTCAATTAAAATAATTACCATGAAGATGTATAGCAAAGAAATTCTGGCAGCTAACCACAGTTCATTTTCAAAAAACATTTAGGACTTTCTGCTTAGACAAGGAAACTAGGACTCAGCACTTTACAGAAAATGAAGTACAGTGTCAGGGAAAATCTGCAATGTCTTCAAGGACAAATTCTGCCCTGTTTAAAGAAGGAACAAAGAAACTAACACCTACAGGATCAGGCCTGGTTCTGCTCTGTTTGGCTTGATACTACCCAGCCAACATACATAGCCATGCATCCAAAAATCATGCAAACAAATGCTACCTTTACACAGTAGTTAAAGGGTGCAAGAGGGATATATTCCAGAAAGGAAACTGAGGGAAAAAGAGCTGAGAAAACAGGCCTACAAAGGCAGAAGGACTCAACAAGAAACAAATATTTTAAATGAGCCAATGTCAAATATATATTACATGAAGGAGAACAGGAGCTGTGGGAATCTTAAGCAGAAAAGATTTCAGACTGCAGGGTTAAGTTTTAAATGCCAAAAGACATGGCTGCAGCAGATCTAAATAGCTTATTTGATAAAGTGATGGCTTAACTGAAGCATCATTTCCCAGTACTTGGCTGATAAACAACAGGAACTCAGATGCAGAGCAAAACATGTCAAAACAGTCAGGCCAACAAGTACATATTTTACCCAAAGCCACAGCTTTCAAAATCTACTGAGATATCTCCTAGAGTCCATGCTTCTACTTGCATGTCCACAAACACGAGCTTGCCAAGCATCTGCAGCTACACTGATCAGAACTGCACTCTCTGCTTGACTTTTTCTGCCACTCCTCAACTGCAAGCCAAATATAAATAGCTCTGATAGGCAGCAGCACCAGTTTCCAAATGCATCACCAGGTCTCAGTTCTTCCATCTCCTTGTTCTCCTGTGATTATTGTGAACATGGTCCTCCTAATCTTTTCATCAAGGCTATATGTCAGCAGATTCTTTCCCAGGTTTCACTCTCGAAAACACAGATTCTTCTAGATTGCTTAAACTGTCATCCAGGCTCATATCACTCTGCATCTCAATTACGGCAATGTTTTCCCTCAGCCTGGACAAATGTAATCTGTCATCGTTACTATCCATTCAAAATGCTGCTGTGAAATTCATCTTCTGAGCCCATCATGTGTCTGTGTCATTCTTACCTGTGCCTCTATCCACTGGATAAGCTTTCCCTACCTCATCAGTTACAGCTACTTACTTTAATTTCCAAGAAATTTCAGTCTAACTCATCACCCTTCAGCTCTCTCCAAGCATTTTCAGTCTGTATCCAAGAGCTTATTGTGCTTGCTTTCTATGTCTGACTAGTTAAATGTGAGGGTCTTAGTTTCTTCTGTGCCATATTTCTCTATAAACATCCCTGGATGACTAGCATGCGACAAATGAAAATATTACATTTATTGCCAGATTAGAAGCAGTGAGGTTCTGAATACAAAATTCTGTAACAGTAAAGCTGAGTAAATAATTTACAGCATGGAATTTATTTATTGTATTTTACTTAATTTTCTGTTTACAAAATGGTGAATTTGGTATTCAGATGCGCCCACCAAATAATCTTTTCAAATTATTCTTGCCATGCTGCTTAAAAACAAGCAAATTTTAAAATCAATGTATTTAAATTGATGATAAATTTCATGATAAATTTCTGTAGCCTAGATACACAAGTACATCTTTGAGGTGGACTGGGTACAAATAGTGGTGATCAATAACTTGACAATAACCTATAAAATCATAATTGTTGTGGTGGTGATCATTCCTATGCATAAGTATTCCTTCTTAGTGTTCTCACAGGACTCAACCAACCTTCTTTACAGTCAGATCATACAGTTTTGCATACTTTATATCCTATTCCCATGCAACCATAATTTTCAAGGAAGGATATTCTGAATGCTTCAAAACAGCTGAAATTAATCACCTGGGAACACAGTGAGTACATCCATGTGAACACACAGCATGTGAAACAGGGTCACTAGGTATCCCTTCTGACTCTGTGTTAGAAGTTCCTCAAGTTCTGTTCTTGAAGCTGGATGCAGCATTAGGCTAACACAAACTGAGATCACACTCACCATCTCTTCGGACAGCATCACCATAACAATTTTCAAATGAGGGCTGGTACCTTTCACTGCATTCATGTCCCAAGATGGCCTTTGGCTTCTGAGCATTAGTAAAACAAACTCCTAAACCAGGAGCCCAAAACTTCTTAACAGTGTGCTTGTTTACCTGGGTAAACTGCCCTTTAGTTATACCATTTTCAGTTCTATCTTTGGTACATGCTGTAACTTTTCAGCCATTATTATTATTTAGGTGGATAGTAATTATTTTTCAATTCCTTTTAAAGTGCATTAATGACTAGAAATGAAAGGAGGTGGACACTTGTGAGGACTTTTTTCTCTACAGCCTATCAACAAATACTATATGAAATTATTTGAGAACTGTTAGTTTGCAAACCTCAGGCATATAATAAAGTCAATATATAACTTTACAACCACATCTCTTTTCTCTTGTGCATTAACATATAAAAAGAAACCTGCTCTATTTCTTCTATGACAAAATTAAAGCATTCCATATACAAAACAGTCTGTATGTTTCACAGGATAATTATCCTGTTTCACAGGATAATATCTTCAGTGCATTTATTAAATTCAACCTCCCCTTTTTTTTTCTCTCAAATACATACTGGACACCAAATCCATTTAAGAGAAGTTAAGATGAATTCTCTAATGGGACCAACATGTGTGACATTTCCTTGGGAGCATGGCACACCAGCACCATGTCCCGTTCATTACATTTACTATGTACAGACATCTGCTGACCTCTTCCTGCTTTTCAATGGAAGCTGAAGCTCCTTATAATAACTTTTTTTAGTGCATGCTCTGCTCCTTATGGAAAATTTTAGTTCTTTCAAGAGAAAGATAAATGCCTAAACCCTAAACCATTCACGTTGAAACTGAGTGCTTCCCAGGAGCTGCAGCTTGGGTTAGGATTCATCACAGTGCACATCTTCATTGTTAGAATGCTGTGGCTGATGTGTCATCTAAAGGAAACCAGGCTATAATACAGGAGATGTATATTCTATAAGAAAATGGGAATATGAGGCCTATATTCCCATGGGAGTACCATGATGACAGTTTCATATTTAAGCATTTGCGTTTCAATGGTCATATTTCAGATCTGGGATTTTTTACACATAAAACAAAAATATTGCCTTTATATTTTTCTGAGGAAGGTCTGCAATTTAGGAAGAAAGCTACTGGGATTTTTTCTGCCTTTGTTTCGGTTGTCTTTTGCTAGGCTGGAACTTGAGCTATATTACCTTGTAGATGTCAAGGAATCCACACTGGTGGTCAAAGCGTGTGTAGAGCTCGTTGAGCATGCTGATGACCTGCATGGGCGTGCACTGAGCACAGATGGCAGTGAAGCCGACAATATCCGAGAAGAGCATGGTGACATCATCAAACTTCCTGGCCTGAACCTGCTGCCCCTGCCACAGCTGCTGAGCCACCTCTTCAGGGAAAATAGAAATCAGGAGATCTACTGTCTTCTTTTTCTCCTCTTCCAGGGCTTGGTGTGTACATTCTAGCGTTGCCTTCAGCTTATCCATTCGTTTTTTCAAGCCATCCTGTGCCTTTGCTTGCTCCCCAACCAATATGACATCACGAGTAGCATCATGGATAGGTATGTCCGAAAGATGGAGGCCTCGGCCCATCAGCTCATCCAGCTTGTCCACACAGGGGGAACCCAGAAACAATATTGAGTTTGATTCTGGCACATGAATCATTTGTCCTTTAATTTCCATCACCTGTAAAACAAACAAAAAAGGAGTTTAGACAAGGGGAAAAATCATCTTATAGATGTAGATCTTCGTTCTACTTTCTCCATCTTTTCAGCTAAAACAATTAACTGTATAGCCTTTTATACAGAAGCCTCTTACACTCACCTACTCAAGTAATGAGACTCACAGTCTGCTCACCTAATTGAGTCAGAAAACAACCTAAACTGACACAAAAGTATTCCCAAATCGGATGCTGGATTTTATTTGTACCCAATTAAATAAGAAAGCAATAATATGTATTCTCAGAGTGCCATCTAAATAATGCTCCTGGAATGTACCTGGCCTTATAAGCAAATTTCAGAGTTGTTCTTTCTCTGTTACTTAGCTATAAATTATGAAAAGCAGGAAAGTGAAGAGAAATTGCAACTGTCTGAAAGCAGGTTAGTGAAATGAAGTGCCTTCTGTTCTCTTTCAGCAAAACATCTAACACAAGTCAATTGTGGCAATTTTATAGAGGAATCAAATAAAAATAGATGTGAAAAACAGCTCTATAAAATAACAAATGGCATGGAAATATCATTTCATGATAGTCCTCCTGTTTCCTGTTTTCCTTCTCATACATGCAGCAGAGTTGAAGGCTGACACTCAGTTAGAATCTGCAGATTTCTTGGTAATAGAGCTTCATCCAATTTGTATTTTTGAAATAGCAGAAGGTACAGGGAAGGAGCATCAGGGGGTGCATCACACTGGTTTATAGCTTTTGCATTTGCCTGTTAGATGGCTAGATGTTTTGAGCACTGTTCAAGGGTTGATATCACTGAAGCTGTGGATTGTCACCTCTTGCTCCATGATGGCAGTCAAGAACAAAACTACCAGACTGAAACGGACATTGAAAACTAAATTAAATCAGACATCTCTGATCTTGTATCTCTTTGTAAATACAGTTTGCCATAGCCTCTATCACGAAAAACAACTCCATTAATGTTTCCATTCCAGGATTGCACAAAGACCAGGGCAGTACTGTTCTAGGTGATCTAAAATATCCACAGACCTTACCCTGAGGATCTCATAGTCAATACAGGCACAACCTAAGCAGTGTTAGCACCATAATGCACTGTATCTGTGTTTTCTATTCCACACAATCTCTTGAAATGGCCTCTTCCAGTCACCATTTCTTTCATCATGTAGGCATTCGCTTGCTGTCACATGATTCACTTATCATTTAATCCTCCTTCAATCCACAATACTACCAAGTAAAATAGAAAAACCTCTGTCAGGGAATCCAGAGGTGTCTGTAATAATGATGTGATTTAAGTGTCCTGTGGCCTGAAAGCTCCTGTTAAGGTGACAGGTAATCCTACATGGTACTTCCATGTTTGGGAGAGATTTTAGGAAGCTCTTTTTTCTATCAGTTTTTTTACATCAGGTAATATGCTGTCATTGCAGACTTTATGGCAACATGGGAATTGAACCTGTCCCGTCCCTATTACTCTGCTTTCTCTGCTAGCAACCCAACATTCAGCTTCTGATATCAGCCAGGGAACTCAGCAAATGAAAATAAATGCAAGTCATTAAAATTGTAAAATTTTCTAATTTATGTTCCTGTACACCTACTAACATTTACATTTCTAAGCCTTGCTTCCTCAGCTTCACTCTGGGACATTAATCTCTGTGAGAAAGCTAGTCAGCCAACTACATGAACTGATTTAATGCTCCATGGCTAAGTGCTCTTTTTCTACCTTTGAAACATGGCTCCCTGGGAAATAGGATGCTTTCTTCATGCATGCAGCCTCATGCTTTCAAAAGGGCACATGCTAAATTGTTTTAACTCTGAAGTTGCCAAATATGAAACACCTGGTACAGCATTTCAAAATTCTCTTCCTATTTTGTTCCCCTGTGACAGAGAGTTTTCTGTTTGTAGAATTTCACTCTTGTGCAAAATAAAAGCATCTCATATTATATCTCTTGCCTCTTCCATCTCCAGGTGAAAACAGGGTGTTTTCAGCTCAGGAGGATAGAGTGTGACCACAAACCCTGGCTGAGCCAGCCTAGCCTGGGGTTGAGCTGCTTGTCAGCAAGGCAAGGCACCTGGCTTGGAGTTGTGTTTCTCCTGTTAACCTGCTGTGAGACTAGAAGAAAATCAATGCATCCCCCTGTGCTCCCACTTTGCCTCTGTCAATTGGAGGTGTTAAACTCTTGGATGTGATTGCTGTCTGCATTAATATATTGTGCCAACCTTCCCCAGGTGGACTTTTCTCAGGAAACACTGACTGAGTAAATAATGTACTAAACAGGCACTCTGGAGTCTTCTGCTCTGCTTCTGTGTAACCCCAGGCAAATTATCAATCCTGACTTCTTATTTGGCCTTTCAGCACAGCAGGAACAATGCTATTAACCACCCTGGAACACACTTGGAGACTTATGTGCGGAAAGCAATAAAAGACAGACCACCCTGTAAAATGCCTAACTAATAACAACCAAGTGAGCTGACCCCCTGCTTCAACAAGGTTGAGTGTTTCCAAAATCTTTTTCTGAAACTTTTGCAAATATATTCTTCCTACACAACTGATTAGCTTCCTAAAACTGTCTAAGGTTCAGTGATATTTCAGCTTTATCCCCTGAATATTATTATCACATGTTCTGCATAACAGGAATTGTTGATGTTTCCTATTACTTCTTTCATGTTACAGTAGTGATTCTGTTGTGCTGCTCTCTTGATGACTGACATATTTTAGAAAATGGCCTGTCAGTCTCCTCAAGTTGCCAAATCAGGGAACAGAACAGCAGAAAAAAACCTGCCCCAGCTTTCCTGGGGAGAAACACTCAGGTCTTGTAAAGAACAGCAGCAGAGAAGAGTTAAGACTGCATCATTCTTCTCAGCTTTTGCAAAGCCTTTTCCTTTCCAAAGAAGTTTCAGAGATGATTCAGACACTTTCTAGCAGACTTCGGTCTGCAACTATGATCCAGCATGACCTCCATCTCTTTTCTTTGATTTCTCTTGCTTCTTATATCCTTCTTTTTATCTTAAAATATAACTGATGTTATAGGATATCAGGTTTGCCTAAAGCTTGCCACAGTAAGTCACACTTTTGGGCACCTCCCCAAAGCTGGACAGCTTTACACCTGGACCATAAGCCTACAGGCAATCAGGATGGCATCATCCATCTTTCTTGTAAGGAGGGAAAGATAGAAACATTTCTGTCACCAGTTGTATTTCATTACTGCTACATTTCATTGCCTTTCTGTCTCTTTAATTATATTCTCACTGAATAAAATGAGAATAATTCTACGATTTTCAAAGGACATTCTCCTGATTTACAGTGGTGTACGAGAACATTTTGAAAAGAGCAATTATATATCATATTTTACAGTCTTATGTTGCAGTGAAATGGCAGTGCAGCCTAAGTAGCTCCAGGATGAAAAACAAAAAAAACCTATCATTGAATTTTACTTCCACCACAAACCCACTGCAAAGAAAGGGAGCAAACAGTTCCTGATTCTAAGCAACTCTTTCAGCCCCTCTCCCCAATGACCCAGCTCGGAAATACTGACAGATTCAAAAGCTGCTTTTTGAGAACATGGAGAGTCTCCTACTGAGCAGTGCACCACCAGCTACTTCCTCAGGTACACAATATCCAACCCTCTGCACACCCTCTGCATACTCTGGATGCAAGCCACCCTAGGACTAAAAGGCTTGTGAATCGAATGCCAAATCCACTGCCTAATCTTAAAGGAAAAGCACAGGGAAAAGCTTCACTGGTTGCACTGAGGGAGGATACTACTCTGTTCGAAGATGTGTGTTTTGGAATAGTGACTGAGAGAAGGTGTACACATCTTCTCAAACTGATTAAGGAAATCTGGGATGGTATCCCTGAGAAATAACTGGGGGGTTAAAAAGGATTTTCTTTCTAATTGGCCAGACCTTTTCTGCAGCCTCTGCAATCCACAAATTTCCAAGGAGTTGCTCCTTTGATTTTGATCAGTGCATAAACCCTCTCAAACTGTGATTATAGTCTTCTTTTTTTTAGTTTTATTTATTGGGATTAGGTTAGAAACTTACAGTGCTAGGCCATGCTTTCATACACAGTTGCACATCCATGCTTGATTTCATACAATGGATAAATTCAGTAATAGACAACAAAGCTGCTTCCTTATCAGGCTCATAGTTATTTAGAGGATGGAAAGACTGGGGCAAAATCAGCTTGAACCTGAACACCATCACCATCAGCACTTCCAGATACAAAGAGTATCGGGTGACTTTCAGAAATGAGGTCCAGGTGCTAACCTAAATTTTAAAACAACTGGACTTATCTGAATGTCCTACAGGATGCATGGCAGTGTCTCAGGAACATTTACAGGAACATATTTCCTAATATTTGAGCAGTTAGAAGCTTAGGGGATTTTGTAAACACTGGACAAGGCAACAGTACACTTGCAGAAAGAAATGTAATTACTTTCTTGCTATGTTTCCATGACACATCTCGAAGGGCTGAAAGTATGACGGACAACACTGGAGTTAAAAAAAATCTCTTAAATGAAAAAAATGGGCTAAAGCTGGAATTCAAAACAAGGGCAATAAATATGTTTAGATAGAAATAAGCAAATGCAAAAAGCACAGGCAGGCTAACTGTTCCTAAGAAGATGGCCCAGAGTACAGAGTGGAACAAATGAATGTAAGCCAACATGTCATGATGTCATTTAGAAAGAAAACACTATACAGGACTATGTAAACAAAAATACAGTGTGCAAAACACAGGAACTTATCCTTATGCTGTGACCACCAATTTTCAGACCCTAGAAGGGCAAATCTGTTCTTTTTTGAGTATAACAAAGAGGTGGATCAATTGGAAAGTGTAGCAAAAAGCAATGAAGGCAATGAAAGGTCTAAAAAATATCACCTACAAAAAAAGCTTGAAAACATTTGATGGTTTACCCCAAAGAAGAAAAATCTGAGGATGGCCCTATGAAACTCTTCAAAAATACTTAGTACCAGCGCAAAGAGGTCAAACTCTTCTACAAATCCAGTGGGAAAAGCTTTGCAGAAAAGCTCCTGGTGATCCTGGTGGACACCAAATTGAACATGATCCAGCAATGAGCACTTGCATCAAAGGCTAGAAGTACTCCAGGAGTGCTGCAGCTGGTGGAGGGAAGTGATCCTTCCCTTTCTGCTCAGAACTGGTAAGGCCACACCTGGAATACCATGTCCAGTTCTGGGATCCACAGTACAGGAGACACATGGACATGCTGGAGAGCATCCAGGAAAAGTCAACAAAGATGACAGGAACCTGAGACATTTTCCCTATGAAGAAAGGCTGAGAAAGCTGGGACTCTGTTTAACCTGGAGATGAGAAGGCTCAGGATGATCTTATCCATGTACATAAGTACTGGAAGGGATCAGGGATGACAGAGTAAGACTCTTTCCAGTAGTGTCCAGAGACAGGACCAGAGGCCATAGACATAAACTACCCAAAGGAGGCTCCCTCTGAACATCACAGAACATTTGTTCTATATACAGTGACCAAGCACTGCTACAGGTTTGCCTATTGGAAAAAATTAGTTTAATCTCAGATATTCTTGTATTCATAGGGAGAGTGAGAATGGAAATATCATTGGTGAGGAGTTGGATTACGGTGAGGGGTTGGATTATGCATTAGGTTTGTGAGACCTGACAAAGGTGATCAGTCTGTCTGGAAAGCAGAGGAATGAATCAGTGACTTAACAGAAATCTGGAAACAGGAAGGAGAGATATAGTAGGGTATCATTTTGCATTCAAACAAAAACTACACAAGTTATTTTGGGGATAATTAATGTAGTGTCAGTGTGGAATTCATTGCTTCAGACAGTTTACGACTCTTTCTACAGGCAACAACAGAAAAAGGTGCTTCTGGAATAAAAGTTGTGCCGTCTACGTGAGACATCTAAGTCATGGTCAAATGAGTCATGCCCCATGTGTAGAAATACCTACATTTCTCTGTTGTGAAGGGAGCACAAGGCTTGCACATACATGCCTGTACTGGTTAAGTCTACCTCCTATCAGAATAAATTTAATTCATGGCAGTGAATGTACATTGAAAGATATCTAAATTGCTGTACATTGAAAGATACCTAAATGCCAATACATTAAGAACATTAAGGGAAATATGAGTTCTCTGTTGGTCTAACAGATTTCTATTTTAAATGCTCCAAACCTCAATTCAGTAAAATGAAGACTTGATATGCCTGTAAAATTGCTGCTACTCTGTGGCTGGCTGACCACCATACAAGCAGAGCATAACTTTGACCCTTAAGACAGAAAAAGGAACAGCTATTAAAACCTTAAAACCTCTCCAATACTCCTGCTCTGTTTGTAGAGTGGGGTAAGTCAGAGCCCCAGCCAGGAGAACCAGCTGTGGAGAAAGATTCATGAAAATAAGAAAAAATCATATTCTAATGAAACCCTGATTTGCTATTTTTCCTGTAGACAAAAATAACAAAACATCATCTTCCATTACACCCATGTTTTATTTAAGAAGCAGCCTAAGAGAAATACATATCATCTCCACAGAAATGAAAAATAACTTTTCAATCGATGCCTGGTACAATTGAATAAACTAGATAAGGTTTGCTTAGCACAACTCAGGATGTGCTTGGGTTCTCGTGAAATTGTAACTCTCAGCATTTGCTTACAAGTTTGTATTTTCAGCTCACTGCATTGTCAAAAAATATTATTACACACAGCAGCAAAGTGACTGTTAAAAATTTCTTGTTATTTATAACAAACTCTGCAGTGTTTCATAACGCTCAACAGTCTTCAGAGCAAAATGACCAAATGTAACATTTATTGTATGTCATAGATACCTCACAAACCCTGAGTGGCAGCAAAAATATTGTACCTTTAAGAAATCCAAAATTTGGGTGGGAATACATTCATTTTCTATAATGTAAAAGAGAGATAAAGTGATAATGAGAGAAACATTAACATCTTTCCATTGTAAACTTGGACTTCTAAAATAATTTCTTGGTATGAAAACAGTAAGTGTGGCAGATTATAGACAAACAAATAAGGGTTAGATAGGATCTGCTCCACAAGAAGCATAGGTATTCATGACATATCAAAAACATGGAGCCACATGTAAGGACATGTGAAAGGGGGAAAGGGGAAGATGTAAAGGAGATGACTCTATCCTTAACACATTAGTCTGTCAAACCAACTAGATAAACAAAAGGCAACAGTGGATTCCACCCAAAACAGGTCACGACGATTCCCACTTTATCTTTTCTTGCTTCAAGACACAGAAATTGCTTTTAAGAAGGTACTCCTGACTGCTTCTTGGATAAGTCCAAGATAAATCTAGCCCTGTGGAATGAAAACAATGAGAAAAGGATTCCTTCAAAGGAACATCTATCTTCACAAGACAGCAAAGAGTCATAATTCAACCCTATGTGCTCCTTGGTCAGCTTGCCTTACAGATGCTCTCAAGCAAGAGGAGTGGGCGATCTCAACACAACAGACAGAATATGGCATGGGCAACACCAGAAGAAGAAGATCACCAGTGTGTCCAAGAGAATTTCAAAATCCGTTTGAACATCAACACACCAAGACTGAATTTTTTTTCCATGAATAAATATCTTCATATACTTAAACACGACCTGTGTGAGTCCCAAAGGCGCCATTGGCCTGACAGTTGCTGTCCAGTCTCCCAGGACACCTCTGGCCCTGCCCAGAGCCCTGCACCCCACGTCAGCCTCTTGGGCCATCAGTCCTGCCTCAGAGATACTCTCACAGCCCTGCCCTGCTCTGCCTGCCCATTCAAGGGCCTGAGGCCCAGCCCTGTATCAGTGTTTCCCCATCCCCAGCCCCAGGGAGGTGTCAGTGCTAGTGCTGGGCTGCCCCCACATTCCCAGCCTGGGTGCCTGGGACAGGTCCTGGCTGCCAGATGCTGCCCCTCCGCCCTGCAGACTCCCACAGCTCCCAGCACACAGGGGCCCCTGGCTCCTGCAGTACTCTGACAGCATCCAGAAAACATTTTACCTAAAACACCTATCAATCAATGAGCATCTGGACAATGGTCTTGGCCATATGGTTTAGTTTTAGGGAGTCCTCGGAAGCAGGGAGTAGGACTTAATGAACCTTATGGGTCCCTTTCAACTCAAGATATTCTATGATTTTGTGATTTTCATCTTACTGCAAAATCTATTGCATCCCCTAAAACTGCTTTCACGATGCATGCACCTTGATTAGCATGCTAGAGTTTTACGTCTCTGCTACTTTATTAAAATCTAGGATACCCTGTGCAGATATTCAGCTGCCCATCTTACTCCAACAACACAGAGTTACAGATGTGTAGTATCAGTGTTAAAAAATCTGCTTTGGTCAGGAGCCGAGGAGTGGAAACAATTTTCAGAGACAAGCTCATTTGTTTAGAACCACAGAATCATAGAATGGCTTAGGCTGGAAGAAGCAGTAAAGATTATCAAGTTCCAACCCCCCATCACCACAGGCAGGGACATCTTCCTCTAGACCATCTTATTCAGGGCCCCATCTAGCCTGGCCTTGGAGAATTCTGGGAATGGGGCATCCACAGCCACTCTGGACAACAAGCTCAAGATCTGTGAAGTGTGAAAGTGGAGGTAGCGATAAACATGTTCCAAGCCACACACTTGCATTAATTTTGCATTTCAACCAAAGCAAAATGCATTTTTGTACTTATGATCTCACCACAGTTTAATTACAATAGATCAATCAAAGTATAAGAGAAATTTCCCATATTTAATATTCTCTATGAAAGAGATTAATTTCCAATTAATTTTTGTTAAACATCTGGTTAAAAATAAATGCTATATATATTTACATAATCAAACCTCTAATTATCTCATGCCTGTGAAAATCTTTATAACTGACAAATATTATGTGTCAGTTTGTTAAAGACAGATATTTTTTATTTATTTCTGTCAATGTCAACCAAGCAAGATTAGGGAGGAATGTGTCAGTACATGGAAGGGAGTGGAGAAGTTGCCATTTTCCACAATGTTGTTACTTTCTGGATTAGTTCCTATTGTCTCCAGCCCAAGATTTGTGCGGGTGCACGAATCAGTCTTTCACATCTAATCCTTCCATTAGTAGTATTCACCTCCTAACAAGAGCTTCTCCTTTGAACGTGATCTGTCCCAGCTGCCTGAGATAACCTACTAGCAGGAAGTACTCTTACTCATGTGATATTTCTTGCTAAGTACTTTTCTTTCTCAGATTCAGGCTCACTTGTTTCTTTGTGAAAACTGGTTTTAAGCAAAAAGCAGTGAAATAGTTAAATAAGTGCATACGTTTATTCATGAAAACAGTAGGCAAGGAGCAGCAGAAGCAGCTTTCCCCTTTGATCTGTGAGAACAGATATATATAGCAACCATTAGAAGATGTGACATTTCGCCACCAACTTGGGTATCTTAAAATTCCTGTGATTAAAAGATCTCTTAGCCCATGCATTAGCTAGCTTGCAGAATTTTTCACCTTTAGGACTTAGAGAATCCGACTCTTCCCCTAACTCATCTCAAGTATATAAATCTGCTCAAAATTCCTGCCAGCACCACACCAAGGAAGTTGATGAGAATTTGAGTCCTCTGTTGGTATTTTTACTTTGCTTTGATTTTTATTACCCCATATATCAAGTACTTTTGCAGCTTTGATAAAAGACTCTATCATTTGAATTTGATATTGGGATTAATCAATTCTGGTCTACCTCTCACTGAAGTAATTGTACATACATCAAGCTGATTTTAGTGAGAACTGCACCAGGCCTTTACAATTATATTTTCTCTGTATTTCTTAAAAAGGTTGAATTTCTTTTAGTATGTTCACCATAATCCACCACATTATTAGGAGAACTTTCATCCATAACCTGCTGTAAGTAGCATATTTGAGAGGTACCAGTAAAAGACAGTCTTCATGTGGAGTCTCTTACACACTGCATTAATGAATTTGGGAAGAATGAATTGGCCTGGTTTAGTAGCCTCAGGTTAAGGGTGTCATTTTCCAAAAAGTACTTATTTTACAACCCATCAAGATATGAAAAGCAAATGAAAACATTAAAATGCCTTTAACTTAACTATAAATAGAACATAGTGTGAGAAGGAACAGTCAGATGTAGTGAATATTCACATTTCTGTGCACATTAAATTATCTGTTTAGCTTCCATTTTTTTCACTGCACCTAAATGATTTTTCCTTGATATGGCAGTAAAAGAAAATGAAAAAAAAAAAGTTGAAGGTGATGTTTTGAAACCAAAACACGGTCAGTCTCAATTGCCTTGACTTTTCTAGCACATATTGAAGGAAGCAGTATAGCAAGTTGTTTCAATGACGTAGGCTGACAAGAAATAAGATGTTCCCAGGGTCTTAGCTGCTCCCCATTGCTGCCTGGGGGTCACCAAAGCCTGGAGGGAGCGTGGTGGAATGGGTCAAGTGTGAGTGTGGATGGAATTGGGAGCCTCGGCCTTCGCAGTGAAGAAGGGCAACAGAAGTGATCAGTCTAAAAATACTGAGAATTGCTGCCTCACAAAGCTCCCCACCCAGCTTGCAGATTCCTGTCCCTGGATACCCCAGGGGAGCCTTGCACAGCTTCCCAGGACTGTCTGTGGGTAGGCAGATCACAAGGCAGCCAGCCCCAGGAATCGCAGGACTGCCCCAGCAGTGCCCTGCCCCAGCAGAAGCACCCTGCGGAGGAGCAGAAAATATTTGCTCAGGCACAGCACAATGCTAACACAGGCACCTTGCTTTTGGAACATGGCCAGCTTACCCAGGACAGGCTGAGAGGCTGAGTGCAGCTAATGAAAAGCTGTCTGTACACACATCCACAGGATCAGCTCTAACCAATTCATAACCAATGCAAATACTGACCTGCAGCTAATTTGGAGATGTGAATTCCCTGAAGAGCAGAGCATTTGATGAGTCTCCCCATTTTCAGCATTTTGACTCCTACAATTATTTTGAGTATTAAAGCCTTTAAGCCTAAACTATGTATTTCAAAAGTCAATTTTAAGATCCAGACACCTTTCAAAATGTCACACTTCACACATTTACTCACTTTGGAAGCGTCAGGAGGAGGGAAAGAGGCAGGGAGTTCAAGAGTGGTTAAGCCCAGGTAGAAGCATCAGGAAAGGTTTTAAGATTTGGTTATACTTATCATTATCCTACTCTGACTTGATTAGTAATAAATCAAACTAATTTCCCCAAGTCAAGTCTGTTTTGGCCATGGCAGTAATTGGTGAGTGATCTCTCCCCATCGTTATCTTGACCCACAACTTTCTCTCCCCTGTGCAGCTGAGGAGGGAGCCCTGCCTAAAGTATCCCATGAAAATGGTCCCATGAGAAGAGCCAAAAAGAAAACATTCTCATTGTGGAAATTAGTCTACCTTATTTTCTTCAGGTTTTACCTGTAAATCTGCAGCCTTTTCGGCTAAAACTGTGGGCCAAGTTTTATTGAGCATCTGTAATACCTGTGTTTTCAGTAGCTGTTCTGCATTTTCATTTATTTGGGTTTACATGGCCTGTCATTGACTTATGTACTTCATTTACACACATAGACTCTCATAAATGGTCTCTTCCTTCAGCACAAGTCAGGATCTACTTGGATTCAACAAGCTGTAAGAACTGGTGTAGTCGCACACAGCTGTGTGTGTTACGTTAAAATTATTTTGCACTGATACCAAATATTGTTATAGTAATATCCTATAACATGTAGATTTTTCCTACACATCTACACTGGAAATCCTCTATGCTCTGAACATTAGCAGTTTGTTTTGTGGTACTCAAATTAACACAAATGCAAAATCAAGGAATCTCTCTCTACTTTTCAAATATAACTTGCAATATTTGGCTAGACATGGTGTCCTCCAGAATGCTTAAATTTTGTAATTGCATTTTGTAATTGCATTGTTTTTCATAGAATTTTAATAAATTATTAAGACTATAGAGAACAATTAAAGGAATACTAAATGTTATTGCATTATCAGGCTGATGATTCTATGAAATAAAATACTAGTTGATGTATTGAGAAGACAGAATATTGGACTTCTCAAGTGTGATCATATGATTTATTTATGAAGTTGCAATAAGTTAAACTAATTCTCTCAAATACTCTATTCTTGCACAATATTCTGTAATAATAATAATTTTTTTAAAAGACAGTAAAATTTAGCAGTTCTTAATCACACTGCAACAGTCTTTTGATTTAAATCAATGGCATTATTCTCAGATCAGTTGATTTCTTAAAAATAAGAAACTATTCTTATATCTGTCGAGGAAATAAGAGAAAATTATGACGATTACCCAGCTTCAGGTAAGAAGAAACGACACATAAAAGCAGACTGATGACTGCCTATTTCTATGTTAAGACAAAAATATTCTCATACGATAGTATGAGATCTTTTGTTTAAACAAATTTTCCAATTGCTTTCAAAATGCATGGCTCTCCAGAAGGGATGCTCTTGAGCTACAGCAATGAAAAGGCCTACTCTGATGTCATTTGGAATTAATGGGGAGGCTGGTTTTGAGAGCAGCATGCTCGAGGACACAGGGTCACAAATAAGTGGAAAATCCCTCCTTTCTCAAATGATCAAAATGCGTTCACCTTTTATTGCAGCCCACAAAGCATTCTAGGTCATATCTACCAATACATACAAGTGTATGTTGCATCAGTGGAAATAAATGGAAAGTCTGGCAGAAACAACTCTCTGATGACATTTGTCAGTCATACCTAAACAGTGTAACTTGCCATTTTCCCCAATTTCTTCCCACACATGTTTGTGAAAGGAAATAACATCCTTTGCTCAAGAGGCAAGAAAATAAGACATTGTTTATCAAAAGTCATTATGATGTATTAGTGACTTGTGAAAAGATGGAAGAATTAAATTTCTTTCTTTCCCTTCTGCTTTGGTTGATGGCCCCTCAGTCAACTGAAAACACTATTGTATTTCATACACAATAACCCAATTGAAGTATGTGAAATGATCACAGATTACCAAGGCATTTAAATTGCTTTGAAGCCCCCGGAGTAAAAATCCTGACACAGTGAAACAACTGGAAAAACAGCCAACTTAACTACATAGAGATCTCCACTGCAACTTTTTCCTGTGCTCTGAAATTATATACTATTTGAACACGGATGATCATGTATATAAAATACATTCTCTGCTGATTGCAAAGATTCACAACATCTTAATGCTCGTATTTCACAAAAGCAGTTAGACTGAAGTCAGTAGAAAAATGAAATCAAAGCTCATTCCGTAAAAGCTTTTCAGAGATCAGCTTCCATATGCTGTCTTGCTCACTTCAAATCACCAGATGCCTAAATTCTGCAAAGATCAATCAAATCTCAGTTTCATGTGTGTAAATCAACAACATCAGGAAAACTGTCTTGGATTCAAGAAGAAATTACAACAACATTGCTGTCTCATAGCGCCTTAACATTTAATCTGTTATGTCAGGACATTCTCGTTATAGAACTTAAAATTTCTGATTTTGTACTAAAATCAGATCACACAAGAAATGACAAATTTTGGAGAAGCAGGATTGTATCAAATATTATAGTTTGTAACAGAATAAATCTTCCAGAAATAAACCTAACAGTGAAATTAATCAGAGAAACAACATGCAAATTATTTCTTCTGGAGTGAGACTTCACACTGGCAATATATTTGAGAAATGTATTTTAAACATTACTGTTTTTCATAGCTGGTGACAGTTTCATATTCAAAGCTGTTGTTGCCACACAGTTCCAATAATGCTGAGTTCAGCAAGCTCTTCAGTCACCCTCAAAAATAGTCCCTCCCTAGGGTAAGATTGGGAGATGCATTCCAATAACAGCTACAGAAGACACTGACAGTAGCTGGTCAAAAACACCCTAGCAAAATATCTTTTTGTGTCAGAAAATGATAATTCAAGGAAAGAGACATATTTCACAGCTACACATTACTTAAGCCAAAGGACAAAACAAAATATGTATCCATGTGGTCTCAAATTCAAAACCCTTCAACCCTACAATGAGTAAATAAAGTGATAAAATATAGAAGTTAGGGTTTTATTGAAACAGGCACTTTCAATCAAAAAAGGTGGTAAGGTTGCATAATTTGAAGGAATATCTCTTACTATAAACAGATTAAGAAAAATATTTTTTCAGATATATCAATACTATCAAATTGAAGTTAGGTTCAAGTTATAAATATTTTAATTATATTTCACTTAGTGATATTTGGGACAAGAAGAATAGAAAATCCTCTGTCCTTATGCAACCCAGCAGATGCCTAAAAATCCATTTCAGATGAATTCTGGGCATACCTTTCCACTGACTATTTATTAACAAACCTAGCTGGCATTCTACTAACAGAGACTGATTCCTTTGCTTAAGCTACATAATGCCAAAGTGATTTCCCCCTCTTTGTCTTCATTTTGACTTCTGTACAGCTCCCCAGGTAATATCAGACCATATTTTTCTTAGTCAGACCAGCAAACACTACATGCTGTGTTTTCTCACGCTGATGCAGCTGTGCTATTACTCTCATTAAACAACCAACTCCATGAACAGCCTGCATTTGGCAAACAGTACCAGCTTCACACATTTCCTGATTAGCCAGGCTCAGTTCCTTGCACAGAAGTAATGATTTACCTATGCTTACTCATACATCAGCCTTGGAATAGAATGTGTTCTTTTCAAGAGGAGGTTAATAATGTACTTTTTCCTGGCACTGTGATAACAGCACAATTACAACACTAGATTTGCTGTGTTAGTCTAACCCATGGTCCTTCTATTCTCCTGCCCTCTGCCTCCTGGTGACCAACACCAGACAGTCCAGACTGAATCACCAGAGCTGCTGATGTACTTTGTGCCCAAGAGACATGCTTGTTTTTATGGGGGTTTTTCAAGTGATTTTGGGGGGTTGTTTGGTTTTGCTGTTGCGTTGTGGGGCTTTTTTCCCCCAAGAGCTATCTTAAAGAAGTCTAAGCAGCTGCTGCTTGAGGTGAGGAGGGAGAGATCAGGACTCCAAACTGACCTATCTAGAAAGCCAAATACTCCCACCACATGGGATGCTAACAACCAAATCCCCCTGGGAGCTGAGAGTCAGCAAAAGCAGAACTTCTATCCCATTTAAGCAGTTTTTCTGTGAGAATTTCTAGGCTTTGTTTCAATGCAGCTAATTTTTGGTGTTCTGTAATCTGTTTCTTACTTAGCCACTAATTCCTTTCTCATAAAACCAGATGGAAAACTCTTTGATGGGATGATTGTCGTTAGTCTTTGTTCTGCAGTGGGAGTAAAAAGTTTTAATGCCTCTAGAGAATCTGGTTTCATCTCTTTGGTTACTGAATTTTCCAGGTGATCTGGGGGCCACTTTCCAAGGATCTTCTCTCTCATCATACTGACTGTAATCAACAACAATCTGGTATTTGTATCATCCAGAAAAAAACATTTTTAATCTGGAAAGGGCGCTTGCTTTTCTAACACTGTTCAGGCATCATACTTGTCTCTAGCCCACTTTGATTCTTGTTCACCTTCTCCCATATCATCCAAAATAAATGGTAGCTCTTAAACTTAACAAAATAAGACTAAGAACTAAGTAAGAGTACAAGGCTATTTATTGTAATCTCTTAAAATTTGATTTTAACATTGATTATTTTTTCTCTTCTTTATTTCTTCTCCTTAGTAAATTCTGGCTTTTGTCATAAACTTTGGCTAGTGATTTCAGGAAACTTCATGTTCTCATTTTCAGTAGTATAAATACAAAATAATTCCCACTGCAGTAATCCAGCTTATTCCAAATGTGCAGCAATATAATAAAGCAGTACTTGATTCACAGCTGCTTCCACAAATTGACAGTTTACTGGCATCAAACTTGATGCTTTTCATTTCTTCATGCAAAAGCCAAAACTGACAGCTTTTTTTCATAGGTTTCAATTTCATTTTCCTTAGTCATTCTTATGTTAAGTAGTCCAATAAATATACCCATATTTAAGAACTCTAATATTTTATATGTTTCTGCTACTTCTAATTCCAACCATAGAACATAAAAAGTCCTTTAACTGGATGTCTCAGAAACTAAAACACACAAGATCTGCTGAATCTATTGTATGTCTAGCCAGAGATTCTGTTTTGATGCGCTCTAAATAAGTTTCATCCGTCTCTAAAAGAATACAAGCTTCTAAAAGAAAGGTGGGTATGTGTACTGGGGGGGGAAAAACCAAACCACACAGAAACAAACAAAGTGAGGAAATTATCAAAATTCTTAAAAGCTTCTGCCAACCAAGATTGGGATTTTTGAGAGAAATAAAATTATGAGATGAAAAATATATTTCAAATACTTCACATTCAGCACCTGCCATCACATCTGCATATCTTAATTCTCATATCCACTTTTTTTTTTTAACATTACCACACATAACTGAGATGCAACATTACCCACAGTGTTGCGCCCCTTTAGTGAATTCAGGCTGCCTCAAAGCTATAACTTTCTTATGATGGATCAGATTGTGAGGTAGTGTTACATTATTAAATGTTCATAATAAGGTATATGAAAGCAAACAGTAGAAATGAAGTTTGCTTCATCCTTCCTCTTCCTCCACCCACTCATAAAGGGTACACAGACAGCCTTACTGATTTACAAAAAAAGAAGAAAAATTTAGCAGAACATATTACTATAGTAAACATATTGAGAGTAAATATTTTTGTGTTTCAAATTCTATAAACTGCAATGTAATTTGGGGTCAGTAACACTCATTTTCAGCAGATATGAGTGTTCGTTTCATTCTGTTTTGCACAGAAGAAGAGTAGGTTATAAAAGGAAAGAGCATATACTGTCTTTAAAAGAAATCAAAGTGAAAAATTATTCAATACAACAGAAGTTTCATCCTCATACATCTAGGAGTCATTCCTTTCAATCTGGAATGATTCAAGACTATATTTAATCTGTTTTCCTTATCTTGCAGCATAATTCCTGCTTTTCTGGAACCTATGCAACATCAAGTGTAAACAGACACACTACTAAAATGTAGTTTCTGACGCACACGCACAGCCACATAACCAATCTAAACTTGGCTTGATCATTTTTTCTTGCCATGTCTTTGCGTATCTTCCTAAAGCAGCCTCAGTAATTACTGACATCACGTGGAACAATTATGGACATTGAATCAAAACAAAAGGCAGCAGATTGCAATAATTTTAGATGGTAATGAATCTAACATTAGATTATCAGAACCCTAACGAGAACCAAGGTGGTTTGAAATGGCATGCTTGAATCAGAATTTAATTTTGTATTCCTTTTGTAAAGACGAGTAATTTAAACTTCCTGAATGTGCTATAATCTCTAAATGGCATGGTGTAATGGCTCTTGCCTCACAAACAACATATCAGACAGGACATACATACTAATTTATGTTGCATGAATTCTTGTAACACATACACAGGTGTAAAACAGATAGTTAAAATATATATACATATATATAAATCTGCCAAAATATAAAGGAGGTGCCAAACACATAGATCAATGACCTCTTTAGCTATTTTGTATATCAGAACTTATAAGAACAAAATTATCTTTTTCCCTCTTTTATTGTTTGAACATATTCCAGATTTCTAAGCGCAGTCTAAGCATGGTCCCTGCTGGTTTGGAAAAACTGCAGCAAAAATAAATATGTCAAAGGCCATGTAAAAATTCACGCCAAAGAAGTCTTGGCTCTAAAATGTAATAACTGAGATTGCCTGAGAGCTCCCAGATTATCAAAGCAACCACTCAAAACTGTTTTTCTACAAAGTTAAACAATATAAGGCTCCTTCTAAGATTTTGTAATAAGGCTCTCCCATCTATCTGGAAAGGACCCTCTCCTTCCCTGTTTTCTTACAGCCATATTAGAGAACAATTTTTATCTCAACTATAATTTTTCAAGCTAAAATCCCATTCTCAATGAAGTTATGAGCATGTGAATTTTGTCAGATTTCCTTGCTATCTTCATAGTCTTCTCTTTCATTAAATTTGAATTGACTAATGTTCAAATTATGTTTTCTGATATTCTATCCATAGCACCTTGTGGGTGCTACAAATAATAAGCAGCACCTTGTGCACTTCCTGCTTTACCATCCAACCCTTCGAACAGTTACAATTCTGTCAGCAACTTCTAGGAAAGCTGAACAACAAAAAATGTGCAATCGATAGTGATACATGTCACTTCGTTGCTATTTTTAAATCTCAGGATAAAAGATTAAAAGCCCCAGCCAAATAAAAACTCTTTTTTTTTTGCAAGACAGTGTACATTTCATATCAGTTAGACCCTATAATATATTCCATCTGTTTCCATACCAAAAAAGAAATCAATATTGGGAAAGTCTTATCGATAGCACCAATTATATAGTACATTGCCTCACTAACAAGAAGCATGAATCCAACCGAGATAAATCTTTCCCTCACTTATACAAAAATAAACCCATTGAGTCAATGCAGTTAGACCAGATTTACAGCACTGTAAGTGAAAGAAGAACTCTTTGCTGTGTTGGATGAGTGAAAGAGAATTTGGCAGGAGGAAAGAAACAATCATGAAGCAAATTCCAACTTTCTTCTTACTGAAGAAGTCTCCCTGACTTCAAGAGAAATAGGATTAAGTCAGGGTTCAAGCTTGATCAAACTGCTTTTTTTTTAATGCAGCAATTATTGTCATGTTGTTGAGAAAAAAAACCCCAGTTATTAAAATATTATAAATGTTCAAAGGATAATTATAAAATGCAATCACTGCAGCCATAGAAAAGAACTAGTTATATTTACTTAAAATAAGCCTCTTAAAACAAAAGACTATTGAAGAAAAAGGACTGCTGAAAGAAAAAAAAAAAAGGCCTTTTCTGTTGGATTTTTATATTTTTTATATTTTTCCTTTTGGCCAAAATCTGCAGGTAAATTTGTACTTAGCAGACATAATAAAGCAAAAATAAGAAATTATATCATTACTGTTAGCCACCCATGCCCAATTTCACGCTAGTTGTCATCCAGCAGCAAGTGTGTGCCACTTATTAAAGAAATGAAGTTAATTTGGCATACCCTCTAGCATGCCTGTCAGAGGCCAATGCTGAAGCCATCTATTCCATTTTTCAAGAGGTTTGAAAATCCAGAGACTGTGGCACTTGTACTTCAAACTGAATAGCCAAATTAAGGAGCTAAAATGCATGACAACATGGAGAATGTCACCAGTAGCCTGCCATTTGCAGACCAGAGTGCATGAAGGGACCTACGTTAAAGTGCACATTCTGATTTTATTGTAATCTCCCTTAGCTGTTTTATTGTTACTGATTTACAGAATTGAACCAGGAGGCAACATACATTTTCCCTCCTTCATCAACATACATTTTCCCTCCTTTCTTCAAAATGCGCAGCTTGAGAAGTGAGCTACACAAAGTCATTATCTCTGTTATCTCAGTTATTACTGCTGGCTAGCCAGAAGGAACTAAGAGCCAGCTCCAAAACAAAAGGATTTAGACAACTTAACCAGCATTGCAGCAGCCTTCCTGCACAAGTGCTGAACAGTGCAAGCCTTATGCAGCAGTCTGGGACATGTGGGCTCCCCGAGCATCTCCCTGCTGACCCTAAACAAGCTCTAGGGGCCTCTAGCCATGCCCAGAGGTGCCCCAGCAGGGTCTACAGCAGCCAGGCTCCTGCTTGATTCTCTTTCCAGACCAGGCCTGTGATTTTAGTCCTCTCCAGAAGCCAAGAGCAGGTCAGGGCCAGCAGAGCCCACTTGGCTGTCTCCCGGCATGTGCTGCCAGCCCCCTCCCATGAGAGACTTGCTGGCACTGCTCCCGTGCCAGCCGAGGAAACCTTCCGTGGGTCTGGGATATACAACAAGACGGAGATTTGGGCCAGTGCATGGGTTAGGCAATGATACTCTGTTCCTGAATTCACTGATGAACCAGTTATCATGATGCTGGGTGTGAGGTAAATAAAAGAAACCCAATAAATGTGCCTCTTCCTAGCTGACACATCTAATTCGTCATATGATTCAGTCTGTAACGACTCCCAAGCATGTCACTATTTTTCTCCTTTTCAGTCCCACCTAATTTTAAAATGAATTTCCTCAGAGCTAATCAGGACAATTCATCAAAGTGGACTGCTAAAAAGGAAAATTAAAAACCTTGGGAAACTGTGCTTTTATGGTACATTTAACAAATGTATTCCAGTTTTCTCCCCCAGAAGAAATCCGGTATTTCTACAGAAACAATAACCTCTGCTACTTATATCAAGGCTAAATGGCTTTGTAATGGTATTATTGCAAAAATATATTTTTTTAAATGTCACCATCATTAGGATTTGCTCTGAAAGTGAAGTATGCTGCAAATAAGAGTCTCATTCCAGTTGCTCTTCTCAGAAAATGAAACATGCCAGGCGAACAGTTTCCAAACATGCAGCAGTATTTGTTTCTGTCATTAATAACTAAGATTGACTAGGAATTTAAGCTTATCATTTGCTACTCATAACAAAAATTGTATTATCTTTTCTGCAGGAAATAATTTAAATGTGTTCTGATCTGTCCAGCTGAAGAAAGAGTCAATACATCTCTTTTCTGTACCAAACTTATCTTTTGATAGGAAATAGCATTATTTGCAATCAAATCCTTGAAATCTGGTATATTTTTGGCAGTTTATCTCTTTTCAGAGAACCATTTCAAGCATATTCCAACCTTCAAGAATGCACTTAAATCCTACTGCACTAAATACTACTGGTGGTAGCAGTACTTGACTAAAATCAATACTAGACTGAGGGAAAGCCAACTGAAGTTAAAGAATGGATGTTCTCTTAGAAAACACTTTTAAAGATCCAGCATGTTTTAAAAATTTCTAAAAAGCTCAATATTTTATCATAGAATCATAGAATCATTAAGTTTGGACTAGACCTCCAAGACCATGAAGTCCATTGGTTGAATTAGGAAACAAATGTCTTAGAAATGGAACACACACAGTCTAATTTTAAAACAATACTAATGTTGTTATACCAAAACATAGATTTATAATGGAATAAATACTTTCTTAAAACACTAAACTGCTGACAACCAGAAAAAAAAGGCAAAAAAAAGATGTAGATGAGAATCTTGCACTGGAACGCTGCTGCTGTGCAGAAGTAAGACTTTGTAAGCTTACAACTTAGTAAATGTGAAACAAACTAATGGAGAAGAATTTTCCTTTAAAAAAGCCCAAACCACAAAAAAACCAAAATGACACAAAAGAAAACCAGCTACTGCCCACCAATAGTGAATGAAAAAAGGACACTTCTATAGTCACGAATATGACAAATCCCTGCTAACTACTGATTCAAATGCATGGTGAACTGTCATCATCATGAGGTCTATTTTATGATACAATCATGTGTCTTATCATTTCACAGTGGAGCATCACTGCTTTTGGCATTGCTAATTGTATGAATTTGGGGGGTTATACACAAATAACAATTTCTACATTTAATAAGCATGGCGCAAAAAAGCATAAAATGTGGGTATTAAATTTACTGGCTGACACATTTGCATTAATAGCGTTTGACGTATTCTGTGGTATTGCTCTTGGCTTCCTACTGCTGCTCCAAAAGAGCCCTATGAGACCTTCTTATGTGCTGTAGGGCATCTCAGACACACTAAATTAATTCAGAGTACAAAACTGAATTGAGCCCCAAGTATCTGTTTTCCTGTTCACTGCCTGGGGAGATGTGTGTGCCTCAATAAGATAACTAAAAAGCCTGTAAGTTTAGCAGACAGACAGACAGACTGTCTAGAACAGTAATAGAACAGAGGTAAATCTGAGATTTACGATTTTTCCTATTTACAGATACTCCAACGAGTTGTTTTCAGGATTCAAAACAATCTACTCAAAGGTTTTCTTTAAAGATCAGGGTTCATTTGAACTAACTAGCTGCAACTTTCAAATTCTCCTTGGAGGCTGCACAGAAAAGAATGAATAGTTTATATAGGTCATAGCACAATAATTATGATTGAAACACTTAATTGTTTCAGCAAAATTGTAGATTTAGATGCTATTTATCTATTTTAGTGTTTTAATTTTGATCAAAATCTCACTTCAGAAGCAAACCCTGGCAGAGCAGGTTTAGAGAGCAGACTGTTCTCTAGGAGCTTCCCTTCTGAACTTCACATTCCGAAGGACAGCCAGCCCACAGGACCAGATGAGAGCCTGTCCACAGTCAAACCCGCAGAAATACAAATAATGTCAGTGCTGAGTACTCAACAGTTGCTGTTTTGCCCTCCAGGTCTATTCCTAGCACTCAACAATGCTTGCTAGTGTAGATACAGTCAGCTCTCGTGACTGTCTAATTCTGATCCAATGTTTACATAAAGTAAAATTCTTGAATAATTTTGGGAGCTAATTCATGTAGGCTAATCTGTCTAACATGCCCTAACTGACATGCAGTTTAGGCCTCTTGCATTATGTCCGTTCAAATTAATGCCAACATCCTAGCATATGTATGTAAAACTAAACTTGGAATCCAGCTATGAAATTGTCATGACCCCAATTCCTCCTTGCCTAGAAACTCAAGCAGTCATCTTGCAAATAGAAAATGAATGTAGCACACTCCTGGCAGACTGAATGTCACTTTACCCAGGTTTAAATGTCCATGAAGCCAAGATCTGCCATAGCAGAGGATCAGGCCCTGAGTCATTTCTGTTTCACAAATAACCACACTGCCAGTTGCCACTAGCAGGTGCTGCTTATCTATCGTAACTATGTAACTGCTTCAGAAAACATTACATTCCTGTGATCACAGATTTCTATTTGTTTTACAACCTAAGACTACACATAGGATTTTCAAAACCATCCGAAGTTTTTTGGAGTCATATTAAGTATCAGTTTGGTCTTTATTCTAAACAGCTACTGAAAATGCTCTTGCACTGCCATTGCACTTAAAGTTTAGTCTTACCTCAAGTATCAATTTGTCACACCATGTCATGTGGTTGCAAATAATAAAACTGAATTGGTATATGTACTCAAAGCCAGCTAGATCTGCAATTCCTGAATTACACTAAAATCCATAATAAAACTGGTATTCGATATTTAATATGTCAGCCATTTACCAAGGCATTAAGCTGAGACACAGCAGAATACTTTTCCAGCCCACATACAGGTACATCTTACAGTAAACATAATCTATCTAAGTTTTTAAAAAATTATTTGTAGAACAGACATTATAGTCCATCATCAGTCTCATATGCTTTTTTTTGCACGGTTAGGAAGTCTCAGACTTAAACCAAGACAATGTCACCATGCATTTCACTAAAGCAAAGTGAATATAAAATGCTCATGGCATTTTGTGTACACTCTCCTACCCCTTTCATTAGTTTACTTCAGAGGTCATTACAGATCTGCCACTTGATTTTGCTGAGTTCCCTGTGGGAGACAATCCCATTACATAGTTAATTTTCCTAAGTCTATGAATTACTATTTTTGAAGCAGTGGGGTTTTTTGAGCACATGCTGCACGTCAGTTCCACCTGCTGCAGCCCTACAGGAGACCCAGGCAAGCTTAGACATGATAAGGCTTCTTGCCACCATCATACCAACTGCAAGGTAGGTCCAGATGGTAGGCAGCTTTCCAAATCACTCAGGTGAGTTTCTTTACCCTCTCACACTTCTATTTGTGGAAGGAGCAATGAATTCACAGGTCTACCACACCAACACATGGTGTCAAACATATAAAACTCTTCACTAAGGAGACTAAGGACATTTTCATGGAGGTAAGATGATGCCTTTATCATAATTCTCTTCATACACAGGATGCTAAGAAGCTCTGATTAAAGAGGAATAGTCTGAGAAAGATGTCAGAAGAGGTGGGAAAAAATGGGTTTAATCACGACATAGTCACAGCCACCAGCCTGGGAAGGTATTGAGTAAGGGGGTCTGTGAGCTTTTACGACACCAGTGTTCAGCTGAGTTCAAGAAGTCACTGCGTTGTTTCCTTCCTGTTTTCCTAGCAGCTCAGTCAGCTAAAACACTTCATGTTTGACCATGTGAACAGCAGATGAACAGAACATCTGCTCAGTCCTAACCAGTTCGTTCATTATGGAATTACTGAAATAGAACTATTTCATACCTTGATACACATACAAGAATGCAAATCAGATGATTTTTCAGAAGTACTTCATTCTGAAGAATGCAATCCTATTGAAAGAAACACTCAGCAAAAGGTGAGAGCATGTACAGCACTTAGAAAGCTTGTGGCAAAGTTTTTCATAAGTAGAAAGGAAATACATCCGTTGGACTGGCTGGTATTCTGTCATTTCAGAAGCAGGGTCAGGGAAGGAATGGAGAACACAGAGTGACCAGTTTTTTAGAGGAAGTACGTCAAGATGATGATATTTAAAGGAATTGCATTTGGTTTTTCCTCAATTATCTAAAAAAAAAAAAAATCACCAAAAAACCCCCACAGCGATACTGGGATGGCAAAACTTAAGAGTTAACAACTATAAAGTCAGCAGCCAGAAAGGCTGGAGGCAATCTGTAATATAGACATTAAAGGTACTGGGCTTTTAAGTGTAATGATCCTGTCATAATGAATGAGAAAGGCGACATTCAATGAAAGAAGAAAGAGAGTTAAAAGCAGGATAGGGAATATTCTTTTTAATCAGCACCAAAAAAAAAAAACCTTTTTCAACTATTGGAAAGATTCATTCATGCAAAGGATTTTGTAATCGCAAGAAAACATTTAGTACTTTATATGGATAATAAAACATCCCAAGTAAATCCATAAAAGACTGCCTTCACACTTCACACTAGACAGAAAGTCAGAAAAAATTCCCCACCAAATAAGTTAGTGTGCATTCCTCCTTTTAACTGCCTCCAGTGATATCCTGCCAGTCACTGAGAGAGACAACATCCCAGGTTAAATCAGCCAGTCATATGGTACAGACAAATGATTGAGAAACACACACCTGGCTGTTCTTCAGACCATTATATTCTCCTGAAAAATGGTAATGCAAGCTGAAAATACAAATGCCTGGTAATCTTTATGTATCAGTAACTCAGGCATCTTCAGGCATCTCCGTGGCAGAAGAGATTTAAGGCAACTTCGATGTTAACCTCATTGGAAGGGGAGGAATCACAAGAACCTCAGAGTGGTTCAGGACTGCCAGGAATCTAGATCTCACAACTACAGAGACTTGTGTTATAGCTGCATAATTCAAAGGGGCCCAAAGGACCCACCTCAAACTAGGCACTCCATAACATTACTTAGCATCAGACAACAGACCTATTGCCTCTGGGTCTTGGGTATTTCCTAAAATCCACAATCCCACAGGAAAAGAGCAATAGAGATGGAGTCATCACCTTTGGCCTCTGGTTATTCACCTTCTTTTCTCTTCAGTATCACCTTCTAACCTACATTTCCTATCCCAGAGAGACACAAAGCTCAGAGCACTGACAAAGCCAGCACTGGCTCAGCTATGGGGCTCACTGAGTATCCTCAGAGAATTAAGGCATCTCAGTGAATACATTACATACACACGACACATGCATACCTATGAGGTTTTGTTGCTGCTGGGTGTTCTTTTGAGAGGTGGAGTGTGGGGGTGGGGGGTTGAGTGAAGAATTTTAAGTATAAATATTCACAGGTAATCAAGCTGCCAACACATAATGACCCATGTCCTTACACTGTGGGGAAAGTGTTTTTCTTGTAAACCTAACTTAAGCAGATGGCAAAGGCCATCATCTATTTTATTAATTACACCTGTAATGAACTGTTGACTATCATAAGCTAAAACCAACTAATCATTTCAAATGCATTACCCTTCACATGCTGAGAAGGTTAAAAAACAGTGACTAAAAGCTGCTCTGTCTGCATCATAAGCAATATTATGAGCCTGTTTTACTACTAAAGGTGACAAACATTTCCCATTAACAGATTTCATTTTCCATTGCTCATAAATTTGTCATTTTGAACCATCCAGGCTGAAATTTTCCATTTCCAGTATCTCCCTCGGGTTGTCGTGACATTAGAGAACCATTTTACACCAAAACGGTTTGGGCCAATTAAAAAAAAAAAACCACCAAGCAAACAGAAAGTCCTCATGGTTAAAGCAAGTCAATCCTAATATAGTAGGAAATAAAAGCCCTTACACTGGTGATTTCCAGTACTTTTGTACATAAGAGCACGAATTTGAAATTTACCATCTGTATCACACATGTGGTTATGCCATTCTGTCAACTCATTCAAATTAACAGAAGCAGAGACCCTTTAAAAACGTGTTTATCAGACAGCTGGTAGCACGTTTCATCAGATATATGGCCTGTGTTGCTATTGTCTGGACAGACAATTTCAGACCCCAGATACTATATGCACTGCTGGGTGAAAACACAGGAACTGAGCGTGAAGAGATGGCTTAGCATATACTACAATTACCCGCCTTTCTGGAACCAAAAAAAAAAAAAAAAAAAGAAAAAAAAAAAAAAGGCAGATAAAATGCAAACAGAATCTGTTTTATCAGAATATTTATAAGATAAACAGATAAGATAGATATATTGATATAGATTGAGAGAGAGACAGAAAGAGAGCTGGATGTATAGATAGATAAGATAAAATCTACCTTTTCCCAAGAATGTATTTTCAGGCATATTTCTCACTTTTGAGGAGCACAGTTATCTTGTATTTGCTCAACAGCAAGTTACTGAGCTACTTTTCTTACAATACAAAAACACTAGTCATATTTCTGGTAGTTAACAACGCAAAGCTCTAGCTTTCAAATTTCTACCATGTCACAAAAAAAAAGCACCCAGACCTGAGCAATTTATTTACAACCTTTATAAGTAAAAACTCCCAAGACTTACTAGAAGTATAAAGTTAAAAACTGAGAACTGTTAAGAATATTACTGAAGATGCAGTAAGGGCCTATGTGACTTTCAAGCTTTTAACTCCAATTTGCAAAGAAGTTAGGTTAATTGACTTGGTTTATAGCAAAGATCCTGCTGAAAATACCAAATCAATGACAATCTTTCAGAATTCTGAAAGCTCTTCTGTATTTCTGGGGAAGATTTTCCCTATGCTCACTTCTGAATAATGGAAATAATAAAAAATATCAAACTTCCATTGATTGCATAAATAAAGAAGATCTTGACATAATATTTTTCTTTAAAAATAACAAATTAAAAGAAAGTTTAAAATCTTATATTGAGATAAATACAGTAAAGGTGAACTTTTCCATGCAAGAAACCAAAGTACCCTGTAATAATTCCCAGGGCTATGGCATATTTGTATTTAACAAGTTATATAACAAAACTGGCGTATTGCTGGAGGAATCTTCACAAAATGCATACAAAGGCACAGAAACATTAGACTTGGAACTAAGTCAGGTATAGGAGTGGCTACAGTAAAAATACATCATGAAGAAAGCAGCTGTAATCTATTACAACCTGTGCTGCAGGGCATGCTTTACTTCACAGTAATTCTAAGGTGTCACACTCGGCAAAAGCTGTCCAAGCTACTTTTTATTTCCCAAAGGGTGTGCAGCTGAACTGTTAGGCTGGCATAGTGCATGCCCTATAGATAATATCAGTACCCTTTTGGAAACATTCTCATGAAGCTGATTCTTAACATCTCGCAGCTGATCCACATACCTTTTTACTATGGCCTCTAAAGTTATATAAATATGCATGAGTGCAACACTCACAAACATGAAGCCATTTACTCAAATTGTAACAAAGCTTTTGAAAAGTCAAGAGCATGGCCAATTCCTGGAGGGTGCCCTTTGCATTAGAGATGTCAGGCATTGAAGGCAGAGAGCAATTATGAAAGTAAGTTCTACAGAGGGTGAAGAAATATGGGCAAAGCCACAGAGAGTGAACAAGAACTGAAAGTTCATGCATACTGCTATTTAATGAAGAACCTCTATGAATAAAAAATGTTACTGAAAATGCTCTGCAGAAAAAAAAATACCAAAAAGGTTAATTTAGTTTTGTTATAAAAGCAGTGTGGATGGGATGCCATGATGCCACCTTTTCTTCTGAAGGCAAAGATGACAGAGGGCAATGCAAGGCACACAGAGAGGTATTTAGCCATGTCACCATAGGAACCATTTTGCAGAAGTGTGTAGGAGCAAAAAGCTTGAGTGATGGAAGCATTTAGTGATGGGGAAAAAAAAACAACCAACCAGTAACAAAAACCCGAAATGTAAGATCAGTTACAATGTACTGAGGCTGGAAGGCAGCTGAATCTCTGTGGCGCCTGAGTAAATCAAGATTAGAATAGAAGCCTGGTTCAATTCAATGCAAAGATGCAGATGCAGAGTGAAATATGCAGTAATCACAGAAGGGAATTTTAAAGCAATCCAGAGAACTATACAATGAGAAAAAAATACATATCTTCCACACACGGCAGTGGAAGCAAGCTGTGTTTCCTTGGAAACATAAAAACAAAAGTTATGTGACATTCAGTCAGCAGTATTTCCTGAGACAAAATTAGGATCTGCATTAAAAGTTTGATCTTAGTATTACGTACATTTTATATAAACCAGAGCAATTGCTCTGAAATGAGTAGAATAATTCTGGTACAAAATCAGGAACTTGTTTTTCAAATATGGAGTTAGTTTTATGCACAAAGATTTGTTTTCATTATTATTTGAAAATGTGTCTACTCCGATCCTTAAATTTTGTCGACAATTTGTGACACAAATCCAATGTAGGATTTTCAGCACACATTCACAGCACGTCAACTCAAATATTTTTGGTTCTGAGCCACCTTAAATGTCATAGATGTAAAATGGCAGGGCAAAACGTTTAAGCTAGTTCTTATTAATAAAAAGCCCTGTGTATGGAATGTGGCTTCCAAAAAACACAGCAGCCAGAGAACCAACATAATCATCACACAATTAAAATAAAGCACCAAGAAATGCAAATTCATGCGATGAGCATCAGCTTTCCATATATGCGACCTCAAACCTCAGAGCTTTCAACAGGCTTACTGGGTTGGGATAGAAGAACATTATAAGCTAAACTATGATTAAGCTGAAGGGGAGAAAGAACATGACCATACCCACTGGTCTTATATGTCACCTGAGAGTCTTTTACATTAATGAAATCTTCCACTGCCGAGAGCATGGTCATCTATATTGTGCATCTTGTAAGAAGCCATCAGGACCTAGATTACTGTGCCTTAGCAGCACCTTCAACACTCTGCACAACAATAAACACACACAAGATAATGACAAACACATTTAAACAGGAAGAGAATGACTCCAACCATCAGGGGAGTAACGTATTGGAACATTCTTGTAAGTAGAAGAACTGGTGAAAAAATAAAATCTGAACAATTTAAAATGGCACTTGTTCATTTTATGAAAAATATAGCTGCAATCACAAGAAATTGGAGCCTTTAGGGTCCTTAAAATATGCAGTTATTGGGATTATAATGAAAAACAGTCAATACAATAAAAATTTTGTTTAGTAAAGTCAGAAGAACTGAAAAAAACCCCAAAAATAATTGTTACAGAGGATGAAATGGGAAATGAACTACCTAGAATATCGAAAAAGGATTACAGATCGGTGTATTAGGAAGACTAAACAGAGGTATTAAAATAGTTGAATATAGCTAAAACAATGAAGAAATGAACTGAACATAGCTACAATTCTTTAGATAGTTTACTTACTCACCTAATAGCTGTGAGCAATTAATTTATTCTTTCCAAATTATGTCCTTGCTAATTACAAATGGGACCAACGCCCATTTTACTAGACAGAGCTTATCTGAAACATAGCTAATGTCTCTAATGTGTCCCATCAGTCTCTAATTTGCTACAGAGTGACTCTAAACCAAAACTCTACATTTGAAAAAGAAGTATTCTTTGTTATGAATTTTTAAAACAATTGGTTCGATTTTTTTTTCTGAAAAAGAGAAATACAGTGACATTACTAAACATTAAATACAATTTAAGTCATAAAGATTTCCACAGAAAGATTGCTGCGTGTTTTACCTCCTAGAAGGGAGGGAAAACACTTATTATATTAACTGATATTATTAAAAGCAAGGTAGTATTCTAAAAATATGAAGGGATGGGGAAGAAACCAGAGACTTTTTAAAATGTTTTCAAGGCTGTAAAGCCCCTTAGAGGAGGGTGTGAGGGAGTCATAACTAGTCTTGTAAAAACAGATTCAAGTGCAAGTGCGCATGTGGAGAAATGAAATCAGAATAGGTGCGCTCAGCAGAGCAGCACCACCCTCATGGTCTTCCCCAGAGAGAGCCACCTCACTGAGCACCCAGGAACACTGCTTCCTGACCCAGCAGCCCAGAAACAGCTCGTGTGCCTACTATTTACAGATTTTGGGATGTGCCTATTATTTATAAATTTTGTTATGTTGATATATATTCTGAAGAACGAAGTCCATTAATTATGCATTCCTTGATTCTGGTAGAGATGTGGTTTTATCAGTTAAGTTTATTCTTTAACATTTTCGTGTGCCTAGGAAACTAATTAATTAGACTGGTACTTGGTTGTCCTATATAACAGTGAAAAAAGATGATCCTGCCTCAAACAGTATAAAGTCCATATTAAGCCTGAGGGTTTTTTTGTCTGTCATATATGAAGGTCAAACTTTTATCTTAAATTCCATTTCTTCCTTTGTACTCTGTCTGAAATGGATCATGCTTCATGCAGTCACGAATTATCACTCATAAATATTCTTTATTTCATTAAAACAATTAAAATTGAACAAAGAATTAAAGGACAGATTTTGGTTGCAGCACTGCATACTTATCCTGCTAACAGCTATAAAGCAGAATTTTTGTATATGCTCCTAAGACGCAACTTCACCCTGAAAACAACACAGTCCTACCTGAGGAGGAGTACATGGGGGCTATATCCCAGCAGGCCCCTTTCCATAAATCTCAGAAGGAGTTAGAATTAGCCCAGACCCTTTCCATCCTCAAAGTAAACCGAAATTTAAACCACCTTAATCCATAAACAAAAAAGTATTTCTGTTTCCTTGTCTCCTTCATCCCCATCGAAAGATATTATATTGTAAGAAAATTCCAAGATCCAATCTAAATGCGGGTAATGGTAACAGTTTTATACTGCAAAAGTGGTAAACCTAAAAAGCAGTGTGACTAGGCGGTGGATTATGAGCTAAATTGTAAAATGGGCAGGAAAATGAAGATGCACACACGTGCCACCCCACGTGTTTAGTGCCTCAGAGCAGAGCAAGAGCACAGCATGGCACACGGGCAGCTCTGCTGACCAGGATTCCAGATGCCCTTTCTGGTCCTCAAGACTTGGCCTCACATGCAAACCTCCAAACGCAAAATACAGAGGCCGTTTTTGCTTTGGTTTCAAAAGATACTCAACACATTTTGCAACGGTTTTATTGAGTTTTCTATTGCCTTTTCTCCTGAGAGATTCAGCTCTAAGGACTCTGAAGAGCTGCCACTGTTACCCTGAGTGTCCAGAATGTGTCCTTCATTGCTATGTCTTCCTTAGGCTGAAGCACTTTCCTACTTGTTACTGCTTTACACTTGTGCTTCCCAGCATTCTAGCATTGTCTTAGAACAGCTTTTTTCCTGATACTCATTTGTGCTTAAATTTTACCTATTAAAAAAAAAAAACCAAAACCAAAAACCAAAACTTACTGATTTTAATATGGTATAATTTTCTTAGATATTCTTAAGGGCTTTTAATTGGAAGAGCTTTCTGCTGTCCGTGCAGATGGATTCAGCTCAAGTTTTTGTTGACTGGATCTGAGAACAAACTATAAATGGCTGTGAAAATGATATTAGGACTTCTGGTTGGCCTTGTATCAACACATAGCATGGTTTATCATGTGATGTTGTATTTAGCCAAGAGTTTCATACCAAAACGAAGAAAACATGTTGTTCTTATTGGATATTTGAAATGGCCAAACACATCAACTTTCTCAAATCTCAGTATCGTATTTATTACTAGAGCTTATCTCTCCGGTGAAAGAGCCCATTAATAAACAAATAATATTTAGACAGTCACATCATAACTGAAAAAATCACAAAAAATGTCAAATGTTATAACTACACTCTAGTAATCAAGCTATATGAGAAAAATTTAGACCTTTTAAAATATTTTTTCTCTGTTCCGCTCTCCCTTCCTACTTCCAGCATTGATGACTGCTTTTAGTTAAACTGAAACTTCCAAGTTACATAGTACAATGAGGTGATTTGTGGCAAACCAGACTCTTTATGGACATAAGGAATGGAAAAGAAAAATATTTCACACTAAAACAACTCATCACACCTGCTGCCTTACACAACAGGGAGTTGTGATCAACTAAAGCCCATGTATAAACAAGGATTACACACATTATGCTTTTCTGAATGCAGACATGGATACATGGCATATTTTAAATAAATTAAGATATAATTTTAAAATATTATATTATTAAAACATTCAGAAGTAAGAAAATTCTGAATTTTTAAATATCAACAGTGGTATAGCCAAAATATGTGCTGGTGATTTTACTCATGTGTTCCTATTTACTTAGCAGAAATCTTTAAAGAGAAAAATGAAAACTCTTCAATGAGAAATAAAAAAAAGAAATCGAGGAAACAGGTACTCTTAAAAATAAGTACATTGCTGGATTGTCAACTGCTTTAAATTGCCTAAGTAAAAAGATATTTCTTCACCTCTTCAGACTCCAGTGCCAAGGAGATAAGAAAGGCAGCCATACAACTGTTCATTCTATCTTAAACAAAATGCAAGGTAGAAAATCAGACTTTCTGAATTACAGTTTGATTTTAGTTGTACAGCATTGTGGTCTTAATTCCAATAAAATGGTACTTGAAGGAATATAAATATTTGTTGCACAAATCCTGTTGAATCCAGTGGACACAGGGCATTTCTTCTGACAAAGATCAGCACTTTTAAGCTCTCGTGCATCAAGCTCTTGTGAAAGTGCAGTGTCAAGTACAAGACTCTCTCTGTCTGTCTCAGCTGGTTGCCTGTGTAAAAATGCATTTGTTTCCTCCAGCTTTTTAGCTTTTTTCCAAATCCCTACCTTTTGCAAAAATATATCTGTAACAAACTTATTAACAGTAAATGGGTCCCAGTAACTAGGGCACTCAGGTAAACTTTTCAAGATGTTTCTGACCCCAGTTTAAAACAAACCTTCCACTCCCACTCCTCTGGGAGAGGTTATTTTAAATCTAGATCACTTTCATGAACAAGAACAGAGAGTTATATTATTAGGTTCTTCTCACAGACCTGCAGTAGCAGATTGACAAACACTCTTTACTGATACATTTCTTCAAAGGGAAAAATCCTATAAATTAAATTAATTTCTCAGCCTTAATTCTGCTAAGGGAAAGATGGGTTTACTCATGGCCTTTATAATCTGCTGTGGCATACCCGTCCTGTTCAGCAGAATGCCTTATTTCTGTTAATTTTCTCTAACTTAAGTAGGAAAGCACTAGGCAGCCTTTTGGTAGATGACTACATACAAATACAAATGCTTGAGGAATTATGCAGGAAAAGATCTGTTAAGCTTAAACACCCAAGACATTTTTTTTGTGATTCACACATCACTTCTTTCAAAGAAGTAAGCCTCATGCTTTTTAATCTATGCAGGGATCAAAAACTATCTCTTTTTTTTCTAATTCCACAACACATTATCAAACACTGATTATCTGTACAATTTTCACTTCAGCAGACACAATTCAGAAACACATGCAGACTCTCAAAAAATGTTAATATCTCTTCAGCCTGTTAGAAAATGGAATCTGTTTTTTCTTTGCGTGTAATCCCTCTGCTTCTCCAGTCATGGGCAAAAGCTCTGCTTGAGCAGCAACCACTAACACTGGCCGCACAATCCACCAGACAAAGCAATTAACAGAGGGAAGCTTAAGGCCATCTCTGATCTGGCAACTAGCTATTTCTGTCATCAATCTGAATATTACATAGCTGGGAGAAGTGTTACCAAAAAGTCTCCTTTCGAGAAAGAACCCTCAGTAGGAAACTACTCTTGCATCTGCCTAAAGAAGACTCCTGAATATCAGCTCCTGTGAAGACAGGGCCATGAAAATTTGCAGTGGTGTTTCCATTACTTTCGATGACTGACTGACACAATTATTTTCAAATACGAGGTCTATCACAGCTAAAGGGTTGAGGCTTCTCACCAGGGAAGGACCTGGAAACCCTGAAGAACCTCTTTGTTCAAGGAGAAGCATATTGCACATGTAAGCCTTGCCCACAGAGAGGGGACAAGAATTCCCTCTGTTCCAAACTGCTCATGAAACACAGATAAACTGAAGGGAATAACAGAAAAGGGGACTAGAAGGTAGTCAAACAGAGAGGTACATGTCCCAGAATACTTTTTCAAAAACATCCAATCTTCACAGCAAGTGAAGAGCCAGGGTCCTGGTTTAGAGAGCTGGTCATGCAAAGTGGAGAGTGTGAAAATGAGTGAAAGGGTCAGAGAAGAAGACAGATATGCTCTTTGCTTCACCTACAGTCAGCTCATTTAGCGACTCATCGATACAGTTAATTTGCAACATAATTTTAAAACACATTATTCTTCATCACAACTCTTTCTTTTGAGAGAAAGTAGTGTTAGCTGTGTGCTAATACAGAATTTGACTGATCTAACGCAGTGATGCTCACCTGCAACAAGACTGGGGTGGGCTGAATGGAATAAAAGGGTATCTGTAACCATTTCAAAAAGCAACAGCACTTCTGCAGGACTCAGGCATGCAGCAGTGGTCCTCACTCAGCTGAGATATGGAAGAAGCCTGAAGTCTGAAATGGAGCTTCCAGCTGAGAAACAAGAGCTCACCCAGATCTACAACGTCCCTTCCTCAATGGAATCAGTCTAGAGGCAGACACACTTCTGTAAGATCATTAGCTCCTAACCAGCCCCTCACACTCTGGGAGAAATCTGGACAACTTCCATGCCGAAGTACTCTCCTGAGGTTGTTTTCCTGGCGACTCTGATTATGCTGTTGACCTGCTGTTGGGGAAAGCTGCAGCACTGCTCGGCCAGTAACCCCTGGCATTAGCATGGCTCGGGCATCATGTCACACTACCAGCCATGACTTGGCTCCTCATTCACTGGCCACATGGCACCAGTGTAGAGGTGGATGGAGCTCACCCACAAACTCCACCAAAATACCATACGATGTATTTTAGAGCTCTTTGTGTGCCCACTATGCTCCTGGCCAGCCCTGCCAATGGCGAGTTCCTGTGCTGGAGCAATGGGCTAACAGGTCCTTCCAAGTTTCACCTCACAAGACTATTCCCATAGAGGCGCCTTCTTTGAGTGAAGATTCAATGTCAAGAGCTTTGCTGATAGGATATTTCATCAAGAGCATTTTTATCTGTGCCACAAAAAAGCCAACAGATGAAACTTTTCATTTCATCTTCTCAAACCCCTCACTCAGGTGTTGCTTCACTTAGCAGACTGCATGCTAATTCCTTGTATATTATGAGTTTGCAAAATAACGCCTGCTTATTAAGGTATATTAAGATTCATTATAACAAATATTTCCATGAAAACATCTTAAAACAGTATCTTGGATCTGCCCTATTTTCTCAGATGTTCCTTGGTCAAATTCTACTTGATTTCACATGTAACTTACATCCTTGCCTAGTAATCAATCAGAGCAGCATTTGACAACTTCACTGCAAGATCTCTTAGTGAAAGAAGCCTTTGGTTTAGCCTACAAAAGCCATTTGTAGCTTAAAACAATTCCAGAAATAAACATTTGGGTGGGTGATCAATCAGTTCTTTCACCTCATAATTTTGTACAGCTGTACTTTGGCATAGATGCAAAACAACATGTTAGTCACTTCTGATTATTAATTGGCGATTTTTTGGACATTTCCCATAATTAATGCTACAATCTCTACTTTTACAGTGGCTATAGAAAGAAGTCTTAAAATGTCAATCAAATTAACACATTCAAAAATATGAAGCTTATACAACATTTTAAGTCACAATTTGTTGAATTGTAAATTCTTTTTCTATACAAAAAGGCTTTTTTTTCTAAAAAAGAAAAGAAGACGGTTATTTATGATTGCATCTCTCTTAAACTAAAAAAAAATCAGCAATACAGTATTGACGACATTAACGACTCCTATTTAGAAACAAAAGTCTAATTCCCAGAACATGCCATATGGATCACTTCTGATACCAAAAGTTTCATACTCAAAGCATTTGTAGGAGCAGTCACCAAATATATTTTCTGCACTTCATCATCATCATTGAAAGTTTTGGGTTGGAAGGGGCCCTAAAGATTATCTAATTATCTGCCATGGACAGGGACACCTTCACTAGACCAAATTGCTCAGAACCACATTGAACCTGGTCTTGAACATTTCTAGGGGAGGGGGCATGCACAGCTTCCCTGGGAAACCTGTGCCTCACCACCCTCACAGGAATGAACATCTATTCTAAACCTATTCTCTTTCCATTTCAAAGCCATTCCCCCTTGTCCTATCTCTACACGCCCTTGTAAAAAGTCCCTCTCCAGCTCTTTTGTAACCCCCTTTAGGTACTGTTAGGCTGATATAAGGTCTCCCCGGAGCATCCTCTGCTCTAGGCTGAACACCTCCAGCTTTCTCAATGTCAAAGGAGACTTTATTTTCTTCTCCTTACTCAAAATAAATACCTTCTTCCGTAATCCTGTTGAAACTGGGCTGATGATATCTAGTAAGGCAAATCACGATGTAACATCTTACTTATCCTGAGCACAGGTACCAGGTTTTGGTCCCACAGTAGCAGTACAATACACTTAGTTTAGAATCATAATTTTATTTCAGTTATCAGTTAGGGGTCAGGAGGTCCTGAGCCACTGGTGCTTCTCTTTGGTTTTATGCTGTTATTTTAATATTCTCTGTTTTTACACAACTGCGCACCTGAGTACACCAATACCCACAGAATGAATTGGTAATGTTCTTCTAAAAAAATGTGTAATTTCTGGACAGTGCAAACAGTGGGTTGCTAGGACGGTTCTTCAAGTCCTGCTAGTCCAGTGTGGCATCCTGGTGTGTTCAACACATTCAGTGAGCCCCCATATAATTATATGACACCATGGGAAAAAAACAGAATTGGAGCAGTAAGACAGTTTATTTTAAATACTGTTTATGTACTTGTTAGCATTATTCCCATGTCCTTGGAATTCTCTATGGAGTTCCCTATCACCCAAAATGGTTCCAAAAGTCTTTCAGGACCCTCTGATGCTTCTGAACATAGCTAGGAAACCTCTCAGATGTCTCTGCATTTTTGGCTGACAGAAAGTATTCTCTGTTATTTTATGCTCCTATTCCCAGGAACAAATGCCAGAAAATGAATGTTCAAGATACAGAACAGAAGTTATCCAATAACTGAATTTGAAGCCTTCCTGAGCAAAGAGGAAATAGACTGAATCAGCAGTCCTCTGAGATGAGTGAGAGAATTTGATGCCCTTTTAATGGTATGTTCCATGCTTCTTTCACATGAAAATTAAACAACACTGCTTGTCTGCACTCACATCACTGCTTTAGACAATATTTCTATAGCAATTTTTCCTTTAAAATTAAAACCAAAATACAATTCAGTGAAGCTGAAAAATCAAAGTTCTTTCAATATGAAGTATCTCCTTTAATACCTGCCAAGCACTGGTATTTTTCCCCTTGAGTCTCAGTGGAGCTGCAATTAACACAGCTTCATCTGTTCTTTTCTTGGTAGTTCTCCTTTACTGGCAGTAACAGAACTCTGAGAATACAGGAGCTCTTCATTACATTTGCCTGAGTTCTACCAGGTGCAATGTCCGTGGAGGCAGAATGTACTCCCACAGGGGAGTCATCCAAAATTCTGCACAGCAAAGGAGTCTGAGCCACAGCAAGCACAGCCAAAACAATCCCCAGGCTCTGTTAATCCATTCAAACATTCCCTCTGCTGGGTGCCTTTAAGGTAACCAAGCAGAAAATATCAACAGTTTCATGAAAAAAAAATCTAACAATTCTATTAAGTTAAACATTTAAAATATAATTAATTTAGCATTCACTGGAAAGTGTTACACTAATATAAGAAATCAGCCTGTACTGTATTGTGTGAGATCAGTTTTACTATCATCCCTTTCTAAGCAAGGCTGTCCTGATAAGGAGAAGCTACTTGACAATTGAAACAATACAACACTCCTTCTGGGGGGGTAGGATCAGAAGCAGAACTTAAGCTGCAAAGACCCCTAACATCTGTGGAAGAAGGGAACATAACTGCATCCCCGATCCTCACCTCGTGCCCATCCCGCAGCCCATGTCTCACAATCCCTGCACTTCCCTGCTCAAACTGAGCCAGAACAGCCCCATGTACCGAGCTGCTGGGGGGGCCTATCCCACCACACAGAACAAAACACAGGTCTGCCCTGTTTCACTTTCTTCCTCCAGCCACTGGGCATGACTTCACTTCTGCTTTGGGACAGGCCTATCTGCCCAACAGCCATGGATCAGGACTTTGAAATTATCTCAGTTTGAGTATCTTTGCCCATTAAAATACCTGCTTAAGAAATTGGTTTATTAGACCATTTGCAAATTTGGGGTCATTCTTCAAACTCTTCCAAATACATCACAAGCCAAATATTTTTATGCTCTAAGCTTTTATTTTATGAATTTTCAGAGGCAGTTATCTTTGCAACCTGTCAATGTAAGCCATCCTTTTTTTAAACACTTCAGTATATTATCTGAACTGTCTCAAGCAGGAATCTTTTGACCTGTATTTTCATCAGAACAGACATTTTTAAAGCTACCAGCTCAACATCTGAGGAGGGAAGTACAAGACTGAAGTACTGAGACATGACATGATCAGATCTACCAACCTCAGTGTTGACAGAAATCCATTAAAGCCACTCCACTGGAATATTCCTACGAAGATGCTGTCAGATAGATACAGAAAATAATAGCTGAAATGGTTTTTATGAAGATCACACAATAACTTCATAACAACCCCTCCTAAGAAAGGTAAAAAAGGATTAAATCTCTAAAGTGTCAAAGAAAAAGAAAGGTAATGTGAAGATGAAAATGAAATATGTTTTCATTCCAGTGATGGTTGCATAAATGCTGCTCTTCCAGTGAGCCCACAGCAGAATGAGAATCATTACAGAAAAAGCTGCTGTCCAGTGTGAACAAGAAGATTGATTTCTGTTCTAAGAAAGAAAAAAGAAAAAGAAAAAAAGGAAAAAGAGTAAACCCTAATATATATAAAACTCACAAGGCAGACAGAAACCACATTGATCAAAATGTTGAAAATAATATTTCAATATGTCTTAATCCATGCTCAAATTTTAAAATGTTTACATCTTTCTGAGGTGTTGAAGTACCAAATGTTTATTATTTGTTTGCAACCCACAAAGAGGAGAAATTTTATTCTTTTTTAAGAAGAAAATTATGTCTTAGGAATATGTGTCGCATGCCTGTCCTGTGCCTGTGGAAAAAGAACGTTTAATTCTTTTGTCAGATACTCAGTCTAAGTCCTCACTTATAAAAGCCAAAGGTTAGCGACAGGAACAAATAATATAAATATTATTTTATGGGTTAAGTAGTTTCACTCTCTTTAATCATGACAATATGAGGGGGGCACTATATGCTTTTTTAAAGGAAATGTATCTTAGATGTTCTAGCTGGAGACAATGTGAATATATATGGTTATTAAAGGCATATTCAAAAAAATGAAGAATGAAACAAACTGCAAAATTTGGGGAATCCTCACAACAGCACATTATAAATCTCTATTTTTTTTCTTTGTGATTAGCACAAGCAGAAGAACCTGGGCTCATCCCTGTGCTCTCTCTAAGCGGTATCTTTGTGGTTTATGTAACTTCTACATCTAATATATCACTTAGTGAGGTAACTTCTGCTTTAGCATGCCCTAAAAACCCTCAGGTGGCAAAGAAATATTCCCAGAGGAGCAAATCCAGTTACCCAGCCACTCGGTCTGCCTGGCTGGGCTGGACACTTGAACTGTGACTCTGTCCTCAACGTTGTAAAGAATTGCAAAGGAAAGGCTCACCCTTTCTGAGTGAGTGCTCTGGCCTCTTCAACAACTTCACCACTGCAAAACGCATGCTGAAACAATGATTAGCTCTACTGGCACGGGCCACCTGCCTGACTATAGGTGATCTGCTGTTACTGACACTGTCAGTCTCTAGGAAGACCCTGGAGTAGAGTAGGGTGAATATCACACATCCTTGGCAAGAGTAAAAGGCAGCAAAAACGTTACCTAGTCAAACTTATCTCCAATACTGCTCAGAGACAGCAGAAATACCTGGCTAGGTATTAGCAAATCAGCACCTGCTTTGGAGTCCTGACTTTTGCAAATCACTGTTATCTCACTCTTTCATACTACTGCTAATTATTCCTAATGCAAAATAAGCTAAGTGATATTTCATAGTAGTATTCCCTTTGATTAGAATTTTAGGACCTACAAAATCTACAATGTCTGATTCAGCTATATTCCCAGAATATAAATAGCTCAAATGCAGGTACAAGTCTCAGGCAAAGTAATTTTCTGTTAACTGCCTATTCCATCTGGGTCCAGGGCCCAGCAAAACATCAGGAAAATTTTTGTTTCATAGAGAGTCTCAAAACTTCAGAGCTTTGCTTCCGTGGAAATAAAGCATGAAAAAGTCACTGAAAGATGCATCCCCAGTGAGCATGAATAAATTAATATTTAGAGTCAAACCATGCTGTCAACTACAACTTAAATTCAAAAGACTAGATACTAATGAGATGTGATTAGAGGAAACAAGCTAAGTGGTCAAAAATTGGTCCAAAACTATTAAGCTACAGTCAAAATCAAACAGGAAGGGAATCCCATGGTCCCAATTTGAGGCTTGAAGACAAAATTTAAGGTGGAGGGAAAAAGTGATAAGCTTCCTCTTTCGTGTGGGCTCTTTGTCCATGCAAGACAGTTCTGCAACTGACCTGGTGTAACTCAGGCTTGCCTTCAGGCATGGAGCATGTTGCAGGAGTAGGGCTGGCAGGAGTTTTGGCAGTTCCTGGTAGAAGTGGCCATACAACTAAAAGCTGACAACGCAAGTAGTGCCAGCACTTGCATTTGCTGCCCCCCAGAGCAATAAACTCAATGTTCCTGCTGAGAGGCACACCCAGGTGTTCTCACAGGCTCTGACTTCCCACTCATGCACTTGAGAGAGCTCCTGCTCAAAGCCCACTCAACCCACAGCGAGACACCCCAGCTTTTCCCCTTCTTTCGAAGTCCATTCAGCCTCTGCAAAGAGACACAGCAATAAAACCTTAGCCTGACTTCATGTATTGTCATGGTGCAAGTGCCAGGACAGGAAGGAGTAAGGCAAAGAGTGACTGAACTTGTCTGCTTTAATTCAACCATCCCAAGGAAAAGGGCTTTTTACTGACATCACATCCGTTCAGATTAGATGCCATGAAAAGCACAGTCATTAAAGAACTCAGATAAGCAAGTGAGGAAAAGCATGAAAATGTATTTTGAATAACCAACAATTAATTTTAGTCAGTGGAACAAAGGAAAAAATGCATTCCTGAAAATCAAACTGATTTGTGTCTAAGTATTGCCATCTTGTAATGCAAAAATTAATGAAATGCATTTTGTTCCAGTTATAACATAGTGAGTTTAGAAATCCATGCAAAAGTTTTGCAGCAAATAGAGAAGTATGGACATTTTCATGTCTGACCAACTTCCTTATCAAAACGTTGTACAAATCATAAGAGGGAAGAGTTTACCATGGAGTCACATTGTTTTAACAGCCACTTCACTTGACAAAGCAATTTCCAAACAGCTTCTTTTTTTTAGCTAATGTAAATGAGAAGGAAGTATTTTAACTTCAGATTGCTACACTTTTTCAGTCCTATCACTGAAAACACTTTCGAAGTGGCATTTTCATTGGCCTGTCTTAAAGTAGAAATACTAACAATTCTGGGCTCGTTTCACAATGTTACTAAAGTTCTCCAATGCTCAACTGTTCATGAGATAAGAAAGTCATGTCATCTATTGTTTCTCATAACCCACTACAATCTCTAGAAGCAGTCAAGCCAGCCAACCCAATCCATCTTGAAAACCATCAAAGTCCGTACACATTTTGACAAGCAAATGGGTGAGATATTAGCATTAGCAGAAACAGAAGACACAAATTTGATTGCAAGAGCTCCATGAGCCTGCAAAGCAATGAGAGCTTAGTGTCAAAAGCTGACTGACTGTGCATAAATCAGCTCTAGGAAAAAAAATTAGAATTCCTAGATCATAAGTGACAGATGTCCCTTATGCCGGAATGACTTTCAGGCCATTTCATTTTAATTTTATTAGGAGAGGAGGAAAAACAGTTACAGAGCAAAAGAAAACCACAAGATTGTGTACAGTGGGTTTTAAATTAATCTGCTAGTGTCAGGACTGCTTGTCTTATTCAGTTGGTCCAGACTAAAAATACAGAAGAAGGAGATAAGGAATTGACTATCAGTATAAAAAGGGGGACAGCATACTTCCAGCACTTAAAAAGCATTACTTTTTTTACAGTTTCCACTGATCAACAAACACATCTGGGAAAACACACTGGGAAAGTGATTTGCTGAAGCAAGGGGCAAGCAGGCTTCTTTACCAGCTGTTTTACTCCATATTCAATGTTCATATCTGGCTGAAAGTTGCCAGAGGGGTCTCATATTCATAGTTTCTAATAAACAGTAGACCTTATGTCCACAGGATGCCACAGAAGCCGACAGTATGAAATTCCCGTGGTGCTAGAGAAAATTATGGAGACTTGATCCTAAGGGAGCTATCCTGTGCCACATCCTGGATATTACTGCAAGAGGACGTGCTTTCATCCCATGAGAGCTAAAAGTGAGGAGAGTTTTTCACAGAGAGGAACAGTGCAGGCTTGAACTCTGTCTTACCTGTTTCACAAAGGATTGTCTGCTGGTGACTGTGAGAGTCAGCGTGCTGGTCTGGATGGACTTTTTGTCATTGAATCACTGAATATGCTGAGTTGGAAAGGACCC
>VWZV01000351.1:55727-83227 GCA_013397155.1 Irena cyanogastra | reverse complement strand
GAAGTGCTTTTGTGGTATTTGCATTTTCATGTTCTTTGATAAGGAAAGTCAAACAACTGCAGTTACCTGGGTTTGTCCCCTCTGAACACAACTTATCATTTGTGACCTGTTCTACTTCTACTTCCAAGCGGTAAATCTTCTTTGCTGCTGCTTTTATCATTCCTGCCATTGCAAAGCCCACAATCTGATGTGGGTGAAAATAATGAAGAATGAGATTGCCTTCAGGGAGTTCTTTGCATAGGAAAGAAGGAGATTCCAGGGTTGCCTGTCTTCCAAATGAAGTTCTAATATGCTCCAGCAAAGCATCAAAGCCATTGAAGAAGTCTTGAAGGGTCCCACCTACAGCTCGAAGAACTCTTTCATTCTCATCAAAGCAGATATTGAAGAATTCCTCCCCAAACTTTTCTTGCATTTCCTCAAACTTCAGACCTATAGGACAATGAGACACTGACATCAACAACATAGTATTGTTACTGTGTCACATTTTCCCTTTTTCCTCTATTTGCCCAGTATTTTTCCAAAACAGTGAGAGCAGCTTTTTCACTAGATACCTACCCATAGGTTTCTGTGGTGGTTGGGAATAAATCTAGAAGCCGTTTTTTTAAGTCCTCATTCTTTCAGCTTGCTGTCCCAGCCAGTTATTAGTGGGCCTATTTCCTTTTCCCCACTGGCAGCCAGTCTCCATTACAATTTCCCACACTTTTTTTGCATGTTATATCCAGTCACTGTGTGAATGCATCCAGGCATGGCTGCATCTCTTCCACTGCTGACCTGGCTACAATGAGGCTTCCACTCTTACAGCCCCTCTGTTCACGCCCTCTGTAAAGCACTCAGCTCTCCCCAGCTGCTTAAAGAATAAGATATTGGGACTCAGAGTAAGTTGTTTGGCTTTCCATCCACAACGTAAAGCCCTGCAGTCAGATTACACTTTTAATAGATGGCAAAGAGGAGTTGTGAGTTTTGCAGGGTTTTTTTAGCCAAAATAGTTTTCTCAGTATAGGCATTGGGTGCTGCCACAAGATACAAAGAAATAATTGCTTCTTTTTTGTTTCTTGCAAAGGAGAGCAAAGCCTTTTCATTTTAAGCTTCACCCTACACTGATCCATCTTTAAAAAAACTCTGCCTCTTAAGAACAGTCTACACAGCTAGTAGATGGGACAGCTCTGTGATATCTCACAGATGTCACTTCAAGTTTCTATCACATAAATTCAAAATCTTTTGATTTACAGAGGTGATAAGTCTGGCACTGCTTGAAGGGATGAAAAAATACCAGTAACAGAAATTTGTATCAAATCCTGTTCCAGTTTGCTATTTACAGTTTTAAGGATAACCTACAAAAAATATTTTTGAGATGGTTACTAAGCATTTTCTTCTGTCTTATTTCAAGGAAGATACACTCTATTAAAGTTTCAACTCTACTATGATATAATCCCTATATCATAGTAGAGTTACAAAATTAATCAAAATTAATGTTTGTATTGTTTTAAGATGTAACAGAACAAAAAGAAGTATATATCAGCTGTCTGTGAATTACAAATATCCAGAGTTTTCAAAGGAAATTAATCTGGGAGTTAACAACATAGTTTCTTCACTACATTGAAATCATAAAGAATTACCTGTCAGCCAGCTAGTCAAAAACCTCAAAATTTCTCTTGAATTTGAACAGAAATGAGGGGCAGTTATTTCTTTCCTGAGAGCACAACAGGCCCTTTATTTTAATGTGTATTCAGCATGCTTAATAACACTGGTAATATCCCAGCAGATTCCTGAACTTCTCATTGTTTAGACTGCTTCTAGGCTTTCAATTTGGGAATAACAGAGTGGTTAGTGACTTTTATACCTGAGGTATAACAGGGAACAGAAGTCATGTTGTTTGCAGACATTAACCTCTAATAATCTCAAGGCAATGTCGGAACTGCTTATGTACACAGGCATAGTTAACACAATCAATATTCACAAGGGATTTTAGTGTTCCCCAGCTTGACAGTCTGCAACGATACATAATTAATAGCAAACTTAAATGCATAAAATTACATATATAAATATGATAACATAAGAACATGACAAAGCATATTTTATAAAAGAAGTAATAGCAGTAATTTGGGAAAGTTCATTCAAATGCCATTACTCATAAATAAATTTGGTCACTAAACTAGGTTATTACAAAAATATTCCCAGGATCTTTTATGACCACAGATGGTCAACTCTGCAGCTAAGCCAAGAAAGTACCTCTGGCACACAATGCCCCCTAATATCCTGACTCAGAAGACTGTGTGCCAATTCCTGACTCATTACCACTACGCCTGCATGACATGGTATTGTAATATCTTACCAAAAAATACTCACTATATCCCAAAAAGAATTAAATTCTAACCCGTACCAATAATGTCATAACTGGATATTAATAGCAAATAGCTAAGAAATCATCATATTCATATGTATACACAAACAGATATCCATACTTTTAAATCTCGTTGTTCTGTATAGTGAAGTGTGAGCAACTTTAGAAGTGTGTGTGTAAGAATGAACAGTCTAACAGGGGCACCCAAGGCTGTAAGATTGCAGAGGGGAAACAGGACAGCATCAGAAACCCCTGGGCTATTCATGCAAATGGCCAAATACATCCCACAGAGCTGCCCAAGAGACAGCACAGGTGAACTGCCTTTTGAGTGTATTATACAAATACAGTGGAACAGCTGCCCTGGCGTCACTGACTGCAAATGAGGTTTGCAGAACTGATCACTCCTGGACTCTGCTGCTACATATGCCAGCCTCACCTCATTATCACTACTGGGAACTCTGTCTCAGTATTTGGCCTGAGGTTTTGCTCATTGTCTTAGATTGGTCTTGTTGTCCACCCTGGAGAACTGGCTGTTCAGTCTGGATGCAACACACTGACCCCAAGCAACATGAATTATACCTGGCTCAAGGACATGCCACTACTTTTAAAGACATTTGAGCTTTGAATTGAGTTACACACAGTACCAGCAGAAAATCAGATCAGCTCTAATAGAAAAATGGATATGAACAACCTCAACCAAACTGCTGGTCTATGTTAGCCACGAATTTTCTCTACAATAACAGATGCTATGATATACTAAGAAAATTAAACTAAGTCAAGCAACCTTCAAAACCAAAAATCATAATGTTCCTATCAAGGAAGTTTCTTCCTCAGCCTTACCAACAAGACAATAATTTTTCCATGAAGCATGATGTTTATCTTTGAATTTAAAATATTTATTTAATAAATTCTTTGTTACACAAAAACACACAGACTAAATTTTTCTGTATTTCTCTGCAAAGCTTTGGCTTCAGTGATGCCTTTGTGTAAAGTTACACAGTATATTCAATATGTATTTTTACTGAATTATTCTTGCCTCTCTTATTGAAATAAATGATGAACAGATGCTCACCTAGCATTAATTCTGTATATACTTCAGTATAACATTTTCACTTGCTAGCATATAAATGATCCTAATCTTTTGCATAACTTCTGTGGATTTTCTCCCTACCCATATTTCTACACATAGCTATTGGGGTTTAAGCCCAGCTGGCAAGTAAACACCACACAGCCATTTGCTCAGCCCCCCACCCCGGTGGAATGGGGAGGAGAATCAAAAGTGAAACTTGTAGGTTGAGATAAGAACAGTTTAATAATTGAAACAAAAGGAAAAAAAATAATAATAGTAAATAGTCATAATGATGATAAAAGAAAAAAATAAAAACCCACACAGTAAGACAAGTGATTCCCAATGCAATTGCTCATCACCAGTGCCAGTGCCTGTCCTTGTCCAGGTCACTCCCCCAGTTGGGCGTGATATTCTAATAGTGTGGAATGTCCCTTTGGCCAGTTTGGGTCTCAGCTGTGCTCCCTCCGAGCTTTCTTGTGCCCCTCCTCATCAGCAGAGCATGAGACACAAAAAAGTCCTTGGCTTAGGATAAACACTACTTAGCAACAACCAAAACATCAGTACATTATCAACATTATTCTCATACTGAATCCAAAACACAGCAAAGCACCAGCTACTGAGGAGAAATTAACTCTATCCCAGATAAATCCAGGACAATAGCAGACTGGGAGATACAGTTTTATTACAAGTAGAAAAACCTTCATGCTAAAAAAAAGAATCCCAGAACTCACTGTCTCTATAGTGCATACTCCATTACATTTAGAGACCTCCATGGGCTAGTTGTTATCTTTAAATATCTTTAAATATTACATACAGTATGATTTCCAATTTCAACATATATGGTATTTCCTGGGGTTTTTTCTTTTTTTTGGGCTGAGAAAAAACAAAATCAAAATAATCTTCTTATAACCTTCAGATTATGCATCTACATAAAAAGTCCAATCTTCTCAAACTCATCTCAGATTCAGTTGTTGAACAATTGTTTTTTTGTTTGATTTTGCAGTGGAATAATTCAAATTGAATATGGCATTGAAAATGTGAGTCAACTTCTGTTCATCAAAAGTGACAATTTGCTATTCCATTCTGAAAAGCCAACATCTCAATTTTTTTTTTCACTGTAGACCTATAGGCAAAATTTTCATTATGCTTCCCAGGAAAAAAAAAAAATTAATATCTCTATGAAGATTCAGCACTTCCAAATGCAGAGGCCACTGCACTCCCTTACCGCCTCATGTATGACCCCAACACGGCTTCCTAATGAGCCCTGGCTTGCAATTAATATGGAGGAAAAGACATTAAGACACTCCACTAAATGGCAAAAATACAAAATGAAACAAAAATCATCCCAACACTCTCTGCTGCTCCCCGACTGAAGTAACTTGTTATTTTGAACTTCTGCTCTTTACAAAACTTCTACTAATATGGTGAATGAAGTCCTAAAAATTGATTAGTCCCAATTTGTTTTCCTCCTGGAGAGGGATCTACTGTGTTCCTACTACTTAATCGATGTCAGGAGGACAAATCACGTCTTAACTGTAATTTTTTTTTTCTTGGTGGTTTCTTTTTGTTGCTTTCCTTACAATGTCAGTTTTATTCTAGTCCATATTTGAGAGAAATTAAATATGCACATTGGAAATTGAGGCAAAGCAACCACAGAATGAAAATATTGCTATAGACCTCCACTAAAAAGCACTTTTGTATCTGTGAAAAATTATTATTCTGTGTCTCAAAGACATTAAGAGAAGGGATCCTATATTTTCTAGCCAGATCCAAAATTACCAAAGTCTTTAAGCACAGGTTCAAAGTACAAATTAAGTATTTCACTGAACTGGAGCAGAAACAGATGACTTCATCCTGTAATAACACGCTAGCAAAAGGTCTTCACTTTCTTTTCAGCAGTTAATGTAAACTGAAAACACATTACAAAATGTCAAGGAATTAATACAGTATTTTTAAGTATTTTGTGCATTATGAAGTGGAGAAATTAGGTAAGAATCTGTTCCAGAAAGAAAATCAAAATCACAGGCTCTTGAGAAGCAATGAGATGATAAAAAAACTGATGTGATAAAAAAATCAATGTAATTCATTAACTGGTACAGCATGCAGAAGCAGTTGCAAGCTATCCAGTTTTTCCTAAAAGTAAATAATGAAGACAATGGCTGCAGAGTGGCCAGCATCTGACTCATTTGGCATTGAAAACTACTTTTTTTTTTTTTCTGAAATACCATTCAGAATCTGTAAATATCAAACCTTAAGGGGCTGGAACAATTAAATATGCAATTCCAGACCTCATACTGTGAACAGAAGCAGAATTTGCCACCCTCAGTTATAGCAAGTGTCTCTTAAATGTTTTTGGATTATCAAATTTTTGGCACCAGTAACATCTTTTCCTTAAACAGACCTGTGGACAGAAAGATAGATAGCAGTTCAGAATTCCAAAGAATCATTTCAGATGGTAGGGAAAGCAATGTTTAGTCTCTGAATAAAAAAGGTTTTCTTGTGTACAGACTAATGCTGAAGGTACAGTAGATGAATCATTTGGCTTGTAAGTGAGCCTAGTACCAGTATCTAATTACTGTATAAATGACTTAGATTTTACTTCATTATGATTGTGAATTTATATCATCTTGGGAATCCAGATAGCATTTTTATATTACTCTTTTGGTGGTCTTTATATAAATACCACATCATTTTATTCCTTTACATATGGTTGTGACACAACTAAAAAATCTTTACAACACTTCTCTTACAGTGACATGCAGGGCCTGCATATCTTTCAAGATTTCACAGAGTATAAATGAGAACTACTGTTAAAAAAAGAATTCCTGACACTTGTCCACCTGTAATATTTCTTTTATCCACTTTTAATTAGGTGGTTTCTTTCCTTGTCCTCTGACCAGTGATAGAAATACCATTGTAATTACTGCCTCCTGGCCAGGAGCTGGTCGCCAGTTCTCAACATAAATCTAAAAGGTTCTGCTCAAAACTGTTGACATGGGAAGCTCACATCAGATATTAAGAACAGGCAGAAGAAGGGGTTTTTGCCACCATGTAGTGCTCTCAGTGGCAGCCAATTCTACAAGCAAAGCCAAGCTATGTGAAGCAAGACTACCACGATTTTATGTACCCCACCACAACCTGGCAAGATCACTTCTTATATTTGCGCAGGGCTCATTAAATGAAAACTGCAGTCATTAGATTGGTTGTTCCTAAAAATTAGGCAGACCAGGTTTGTTTCATGCTAACTCTAGAGATTAAATAGTAATAAGGATTTTTTTCATTTGCTTTTTTTTTATTAAAATAAATATATGTGTCTTGGAATTAACATAGGGAGAGAACTGCACTTCCTGGAATGAATAAAATTGCAATGAAATCTAAAAACTCTTCCCATGAAATGCAAAATCATCTCTCGTAACTCCTTACATATAAAAAGGGCTCAACTCATCTGACTAAATATAGAAATCTAATGCTCCTTGAGTCTTCATAAGGCATCCAAGACATCTACAAAAGAACCAACAGATAGTCACTCTATCTGCCAAGATGAGGGACCTAAGGGAGACCTGCACATTTTCGAAGGTTTGACAGAAGCCACAAGATACCTCACAGCACCTCAGACAATGACAAACACCTACATGTAGTCAATGAATCATGGCCAGAATATGTTCTTTATAAATAGACTTCCACAAGATGCTATTATACATCATAATTTCAAACCGCTTATTATGTGCTGGACGTTCATCTGCTTTCTAACAATAAATAGCTCTGATTTGAGAAGAGTGGGATGTCTAAGGCCATTTGGTATAAACATTTGTCCTTTTCTAATTGAGATGTACTCATCTCAGTTTTGAAATCACATGAATTACGTGCTTTTTGTTTAGATTACTTTTGTGTTGCCAGTGCACTGTAACATCTAAATAACAGGAGCCCTGTGTGTATAGCTTCGACCCCCCCAGGATAAAGTATTATTAGAATCCATCAGTATTGCCATTCCTCTGGGCCGTGTAACACTTCCTTTTATGCCATTTGTAAACCAACAATTTTAATTATAAATCAGGCTGTGTATCCTAAATTAGTTGCATCCTAATGACTAGCCGCAGTTCTTAGTGCAAAGGGAAGTGATAGAAATTTTTATACTTTATAAATTTCTAATTTCTGATAACTTTATCTAAGCATTTACCATTCTCAGACACCTCCCAAGCAGTCAGTCTACCAAACCTTTGTTTACCTTTTCCAAACACTATACCTGGTCTAATCTCATGGTAGGCTAAGATCTGTCCTGGCACCTCCTTTTCAATTATTTCCTGCCTATTCAAATATAGTATTTCTCAGCAGTTATTTAATAGTTACCAGAATGATCCCAAATATATTCCTCTTTAACAACAGAGTATCATAGAAGCATAGAATATTCTGAGTTGGAAGAGACCTACAAGGATCATCAAAATCCAACTCCTAGCCCTGCACAGGACATCCCCAAGAATCACACCATATACCTGAGAACATTGTCCAAGCACTTCTTGAATTCTGTCAGGTTTGGTGCTGTGACCACTTCCCAAGCGCTCAGCAGTGGAGAAATAAAAATTGAACATCCAGCCTAAACTTGCCCTGACACAGCTTCATGCCATTGCCTCATATAAGAGATAAGATTTTCTTAGTTTCATAAAGGAAACACAGATCTTTAACTTTGACAAATGTACAGAGAGCAAATGACTTTTATAGAATTATGCCCTTTGTACTAAATGAAGGATCAGCCCTGCAATATATATTTAGGCATGAAGTGATTTGCCGTATATAAAGCAGCCTGCAGCACATGTTCTCTTTGGTAGTGTCACCCAGAGCAAGAACTCTCTAAAACCTTACAAATGTCACCCAGAGCAAGAACTCTCTAAAACCTTACACTAACAATGGATTCCACCTCCTCCTCGGTGTCTTGGGGAAGCTGAATCCAGAAACACGATTTATCTCCCTGACAGGACAGGGCTCTGGGCCAGGATTCCATACAACTTATCACCAGGGTATTAGGGAATCCCTAGGGAATTGCCACTGCACCATATCATCCTACAAACAGAAGATGCCCAGATACATAAGCAGACAAGCAAATTCTTCACACCACTTTGAAGCAAAATCAAACAAAAGAGCATTACTATCCCACAAGTTACAAATGCCTAACAGAAAAAATTCTTGCAATACACTTGAGTCCACATGCAGAGCTGACTTTGCCATTGATATGTCCTGTGAATTTTTTAAGGAAAATGAGGTAATTGTAGTAAAATTTTAGGAGTAAAATTTTTGAGACAAAAAAATAATTTTGTTGCATAAATTATTTGCTTGAATTAAAAAAATGAAGGAGAATTTTTTTTTCTGTACCTTAAGCAATGAAAAGTCAGATAAATAAAATTACTTCTCCAGGCCTTTCTGCTGAAACCATGGCCTGATACAAGTGTATTTGTAATTTCAGACTGTGTGACCGAATGTTATTTATACACTGCGTCTAACATGGTGCTGCAATACATTCAATTTAGATATTGCAGTCTAAAATAGACAAATGGGCTCTCAAAGACAACACTTCTCCCATGTTGCTAGAGACTCGGTATGAACAGTTACTGCTGCTTTGCAGATTTTGCACAACAGCTCTTTTTATATGACTTTACAAATTTAGGTTACTTTTCATTAGTTTTACTACCAAAGTGAGGACAGATTACACAGTTCCTCAGCAAAGAGGCTCCAGAGGAAACACCGATGCCATTTAAAAGATAGGTGACTGCCTTAGTGAAGCTTCCTTTCTTTTTTTTCCCTGCGAAGGACTGAAGAGTGAAAAATAGTTCACATTCACAAAGGCTACATTAATTGTTCGCAGTGTCTGAAAAGAGTGTTTGGAGGAGTGAGGTGAAGGTTGTACAATTTTTATCTGACTCGTGCATTTGGGATGTGAGAAATATCACGTGATATATTGAAGTACTGACTGGCGTTCAAAAAGGAAAATCAGGCATTTCTCTACTGCTTCGTAAAGCTCAGTAGCACAGACCTTCTTTGAATAGCTGCCCAAAAAATGAACAGGAGATAGGTCATGAAGGCTTTATGTCCCAGAATAAATCCCTCACAATAGCAGTTACAAAACAACAAAAGAAGTTTTCATCCATAATTTCCTGTTGCCGAAGTTTTAATTTGCAGCTACATGAAGCTCTTCTGCTTTATTCTGGCAGCATTTAAGTAAAAATGCACACTCTAATCTTACTTGAAATCAAATTATTTTAAATCATGAGGGCAAAAGCAGTCCCAAACGAGATTTGCTGTCACTGCTCAAAATGCTGAATCTACAAAGGGTATGAAAATGTCTTTACTTCAAGAAGGTTGAAATCTGAATAGCACTGACATACGGTTTAAAGGATTAAAAAAATCCCGCTATCTCCATTATACAGATGGGAAATTGAGGCACAGAAAGAATAAAATCTTGCCCAAGGTCAAATAAGAAATGTCTTCAGATACAACTTTTCTCTCTAACATACGTCAGTATAAGTTTATAGGCACCTAAGAAAGAAATGTGGTAGTAATCCACATAACATACTTCATCATGGACATCTTTCTCTTATCATTATTTCTAAAATAGGTTCAAACCAACACTGTCAATCTCCTCTGAACACAGTGTAGTAGCATACTTGGCAGTGCTGCAATAACAATTGGACTTGATGATCTTAAACATCTTTTTCAACCTAAAGGATTCTGTTTCTATATGCTTATGAAGGACACTGTAAAAGTATGCATGCATCAATTAATGAAAGCAGAGTCCATCATGAAGCTGTCTGGATTGTTTTTGAAAGGATCAAAAGTTAAATTAAATACTCCAGCCTCAGAAGCTGTCATTGTGAAGGAAAACTGTGGGACTGATCTGGTACCACACAGAGTTTACAGGATGTGAATGTGATGGACATGGGTTCCTTTACTTACAGTGTAAATGTTTAAAGCAGGGAGATTTGTGTTGATGTCTAACTTGTAGCAGAGTAACTCAGCAAGGACACAAGGAGAATCAGGTTCTTGCACTGCAGGAAGATGGTGACACACTTTAGTGCTGACTTGACAAGAGGAAAATTGCAGTATTCCTACATAATAAATCACATGCATCGAGCTGAGTGAACAGTTTGCCATCAGCACTTCTCTGTGAGCAGTGTAAGCACCAGGACCACAGTGTGAAGCATCTGCCCACAGTCTTCCAAGCTTACCAATGATCTCAGCATTTGCTCTCTTCTGATGAATAAGGAATGCCAAATGACTTTTCTAGAGGTGGTTAGAAGATTGGAAGAGGTGAATCACGTTGGCAGTATCTAAGGTCAGAGAGCAGGAAGATTCATCCAAGCATCTTTAAGGAAACATTTTCTTCCAGCCCTAGACAGCAAGTGCCTCTTATGCTCATATAAATAAATTAAGAGCCAGATTTGGCTCAACAGTTTCTCTAGCCTTCATCACAGTCAGATTTATGCTTGCCTCCTGCCTCAGCAATGCCAGTTGCTCTAGGTACACACCCCAGTGGTTTCACCCACCTTTCACAGAGGCAGCTCTTACCAGTCCTTATTCAACAAGAAAAATTACTGCATTTGTGAGAATTAATTACACAGCCTCCATTAATTATTTACCTGTTGTGATAGGAGCTACAATGAAAATAAAGAAACTGGGTTTACTGCTCATGCCCTAATGTTCTTACCCCAGATAGGGAGAAGGATTGCTTTTACATTATCTCAGTGTTTTGTTCACACTGAAGGGTTTTTTTTTGCTAAGAATTCTTTCTTATGAAGTGAACTTGTCCAAGAAAAAGTCTCTGCAACCTAATTTTCAACAAAGCCCACTTTAATAGTTACCCAAGATAGTAATGCTTAGATGTTATCCCTATACTTTGGTCCCAATCTGCCCCTAATAAACATGCATTTTGAGGATACCACTGAAGAAACAGGTTGCACATTACTCAGCCATGCTGAGGTATTAGGACTAATATACTGCTTTAAAAGCGCTATGAAGGTGAAAAGTTATTCATGACCGTTTCTCCTAACACATACTTTGTGTCATGGTGAAAACAACTACTGTATGTCTAGTCTGTTTTTTTGTAACATTAATATGCACCTGGTAACATGAAAAGTCTCTGCTTTGCATGAGTTCTGCCTTATCACTCATAGCATTTGTTTCAGAGAGCTAGCATGCAAATATTTTAAAATTTAAAAAAAGGTACCTAACACTGGACACATTTAGAATTTAATTTGTTCTAAATTCTCTCCATGACCACACATGCAAAATACAAAATGCCACCTCTTTCTAGCAGCAGTTAAAGGCACACAGAACATCCCTGACAGCACCTAGCATTCTGAAGTATTTTGAACAAAAGTATTTTGAACATCAGTGAAACACAGTCATCTCTAAACTAGATCATGTTTGCTGTTTCACAGAGCACACCAAGTCTGTTTAACAGTTTGCAGTAGAAATAACAGATGATGCACAATGCATATCCTCCAAAAGTATTTTAAGTCAGCAGGATACAATGGTAAAGACCAGAACGTGAGCAGACTATCACCTCACCATATTCCCCTGACATGGAAAGTTAAAACTTATCTTCAATTCTTGTACACAGTCAGATTTCAGTGTTGTGCTTCTTGCCAGAGAAAATCTAAGTTTCCAGAATGTTTCATGTCTCAGATACACCCTGCTGCTGTTTTTCAGGCCCTCTATCCACTAAGCCCACAGATGATAAAAGTGTCTGTTGTTCTGCAGAACCCCTATAAAAACACTAGAGATAATTCCAAGGCCTGCACAGAAGCACATCCACTTGTCAAAAGCCTTTGAAACTTCTCAAATCACTGGGTATTGCACAATACATATTGACTGCCTCCACTGACAACCAAGTCTGGATTGTCTTACAGGCTCAAAGTGTATGTAGAAAAAGAGACAAATGTAGTAACAGTGCACTGATATGCTGCTGCCTATATCCTAAATTTCTGTGGTTGGAGCAAAAATTTCTGGTTTCATTGTTGGCATTAGGGTGGTCAGTAAACTTTCCTTCCAACTAAAGGAAACAAATTCCCTTGAACAAACACATACCAAGCACATTAGCTGTACACTGGAGAATTCCTGAGACATCTTCAGTTTCTTCATTGCCAGAGCAGTCTGTATAGGAGCATCTGTTTGATATGTTGTGAAAATTCTTCTCTGCATCTCTGTAACTACAGGAAAATAAAAGTTATAACAACTCCTTATACAAATGCAAAGTCAACAAATGTCTTTCAGAAGTGGTGGCAAAGGATTAAGGAATAATTGCCCTATGATGGGCAATTTCAAGATTCAGCTGGACAGAGTGCTGAGCCATCTCTTCTAGACCATGCTCTTGTCAAGAAAGGTTGGACTAGATGAGCTTTGAGGTCCCTTTCCAATCTGATATTCTATGACTGAAAAAGATTCACTGTTCTCTTTTTATAAGAAACATTACAGTTCATCAAGCAGTTGCTGTCTGATGGGATTGCACAGAAACAGGATTAAACAGCAATTTACCACTTATATTCAGATGATGTATTGCTATTCCAAAGCATCTCTAAGAATTTGAGACAAAAAATTAAAAATCAAATTTAAAAGCTTATCATGTAGGGCTGTGAATTGGAAAGCACAGAGCAAAACATCACCATGCACCTTTCACTACCTCACATTAACACTTACCCAATAACTTGATGCTCAAAATACTGCAGTGTCTTTTGAAGAGTCTGCTGAATGGTCTGAGGCTATGGAAGAATAATTTTAAAAATTGTGAGATTAGGGTATTGGAGCACAGTTCAATTAACAGATCTTTTAACACACTATTTTTCTCCAGTTTTGCTCCTCTTTATCTTATACCTGCCATATGCCCATCACAACAACAGATTTTAAATTTTATTATTCCTTCCTTGTATCTTACTTCACCATTTAAATAGGAAGAATTTTACAACGTGGCATAATTAATACTGCTTATAAGGCTAGTTGCACATAACAAAGGAGCCACTTCACTCCCAAAAAGAGCTCTCAAAAACTATCACCCATCAACTATCTCCCTAATTTAAAATAATTAATTTTAAATGGTCTGCAAGAAAATGCCACTATTTTGTGATGAAAGTATCACCAGGAAAAATCATTGAGTTTTTAAACTCTATATGCTCCCTAAAGCATTTTCTAACAAAGAATGTTATAAAGACGCAATTTATTTTGGCTTGTTTTCCTGACAAGCTATAACTCTCCAGTCGTCTTTCAGATTACCAGGAAAGTCAAGTTCATCAAAAGAAAATCATGACATGCTTTAGGCACTTCTATGCTATTTCATTTTAATAGATGTTCACCAAACTACATATGTGCATAACTGTCTTTATTTGCATTATTACCACTACTACAGTGTTCACCAAAATACTTATGTATATATATGTTTATTTTCTTACTATTACTGCTGCTGAGGCTACTATTACTTTGAATGAATTCATGAGAGATCTTTGGGCAAATACAGGACATGTGATATCCATGTAATTTTCTCTCTTGAATTTTCCAAGTCACTTACGGCAAAATGCCATTCCTCAAAAATTACTAGTTTGTATCAAATCTGAGGTTTTTTACCTGTCTATTTTGACCTGGTGCCAGAAGTCAGACAGATATATACAAATGAGATTTACAAGCTTTTCCTCTGCATCAAAAGCACACAAGGACATTTTGATCAGATTCACAACAACACACACTGAAATTTTAGAGATGTTTGGTCTTTTCCTGACTTTTGGAATAGAAATCTAATTGTTTTAGAAAGTAATAGTCAAAGTGTCCCTTAATTAGAGGAATTTCATTCTAAAAACACAGTCATCTTTGAAAGTCTCAGATTTTGCTTACTGACCTACAGATTCAGCAGTTCAAGAGCTGAGCTTCCTACCTTGCTCAAACTCTTGCTCATGAGTTTGCAGAAGGAGTCATCTGTCCTGATGACAGCAGGAAGAAAAAAATGTGTACCAGGCTACGTTAGGCTTGTATGACTGCAAAAAAATTATTTTCTAATACCAAACTATAAGAAAGCATCTACACTTTTGAATTAAAAAATTAAATTAATTAAATTAAATTGTAAAAAATTAAAACTGAAATGCATGCACTCAACAAGAGCATATGAGGGCTTATAGGAAAGATAGGAACAAACTTTTTAGCAGGGCCTGTTGCAGTAGGACAAGGGCAAGGGTTTAAAACTAGAAGAAGATAGAATTACATTAGATATAAAAAAGAAGATTTTTATAGCAACAGTGGTGAAACACTGTAATAGGTTGTCCAGAGAAGTAGTAGCTGACCCATTCCTGGAAACATTCAAGGTCTAGTTGAATGGGGCTCTCTCTGGGAAACCTGATTTAGCTGAAGATGCCCCTGCTCAATCCAGGGAGCCTGGACTAGATGACCTTTAAAGGTCCCTTCCAACCCAGCTATTCTATGATCCTATGAACAGAAAAAAAAGTTCAACATAGATGCAAACCTTGAAAGAGGTTTTTCTTGTTAACTCTCTATCAGATAATCACCTTACTTCTCTGCGGGAGCTAAGTCACCTGTGCCAAAAGGCTTTAAAAGTTGCAAGTTCTCTTGTAAAACACAATGCAAGCACCACATGAGTGAAACCATCACATATCAAAAAAACATCTCCTTCTCAGTGGTACAGCAGGTGTTGAAGTCTTTAGGCCTAATGGGCTGCAAATATATTTAATGGTATGTTCTCACAGAGACTCAGAAGCTTTCCTGTGCTCAGCAGGGAGAAAAATCCACTCTACGCATAGAAAAGAGATGTATTTTCTCACAGTAGAAACAAAGCAAAGCAGAATAGCTTTAAAGCAAAGAAATGAGAGCTGCCATTTCCCATCTCCATACAGCATTTCCCTCAGCCCCACTCCCTGCACAAAGAACATCAGTACTCCACTGGCAACTCCTCTGACATGAAATAGGGAATAACAGAAATGTTTGATTGCTAAATTAAATCTCCATTCTGGTTGTCCAGAAGTGCTTTTACAGCAAGCATATGGAATGCAGCAATGCTTGGTATCACAGCAGAGAGGAAGAAAAACAGCTTTTTGTCTTCTCAAGAAGTTTCGCAGTTTAGAACACCTGCGCAATCATCCACAGATTGTCTTTGTCCTTCTCATGCCTGGCACACATACACTCCTTAACCTGGGAAAAATCATTTTGACTATCTCAAGATTTGACAATACAAGCAATCTCTTAGTCCTGAACTTATTGCATTGCTAAACGTTCCTTCTCCTGCAGTGCTGAATGGAAAAAAAAAAAAAATCCCATGTTAACTTTCTCTCCTGAAAGCTAAATCAGTTTCCTAGCTGTTGTCAGACAATTCTACACAACCCCATGAACTCACACCTCTTTTCACTGGCAATTCCTATCGACTCTTAGAAATTAAGTACAGACAAAAATAGGATTTACTATTAAAATACAGGTCATAAACAGAGCTAATGTGGTCAGAGCCAGAATGAAAACTGATCCAAGGTCTTTCTTCATCTCTGACACGAATTATTATGGCACGTTAAAGAGTCACTATGCTCACCTTCTCAGTTTGCTGTATTTCATCACTAGTGAATGTCATTTTGCTACAAATGCAATTCTGTAACCAGGGCCATGTCTAAACAAAACAGTGAGAAGAGATATGACACCTGTTTACAGCTGCCTACAAGGGCAGTTTGGTGCACTGCTTCTTCCCCTACTGATAATGCATTGCCCACGAGACAGAGAATGAGCAGGAAAACATTTCCACCTCTTTTCTGTATCCAGTAACAAGACTGGATGGAGGCAAAATAGCTAAACGTTCTCCTAGCAGCATGGCACACATGACGTCTCCCAGAAGCAGAGTTCTAACACTCAAGGAGGTAAAAGATAGCCATTAACCATACACCTCCTTCACTGTAATGCCATTTAGGTGCTCAGTGCCACTTATCTACTGAAGAGATTGTAAAGTTTCATGGCTACTTAAAGGATTTAATGTAAATATAAGCCAGTGACTATTACCTAAACAATTAAATGTCAACAATTCCTTTTGATAATGATGATGGACTAATATTTGTATGCATTATAAGAGGAGTAGTCACATCTGTTCATGTGCCTAAGGACAAATCAAAGTAAAACAAATTATTGTTATTCCTAACTGTAAATTAATCCAAGGATTGCCACTAAGCTTCATACGGAATGATGACATATAAGGTATAAGGCAACACTGGAGATACTCAGACTGATCTCTGGCATGGCAGAGAATAGAGGACTTCCCTAAAATAACTCTGAATTCAGACATCAGGCTATGGTCAACCCTAACATGTCAGAATAATTTGTAAAAAATGACTGAATCAATGAGTCATATAGGTTTGAAAGAACCTTTGGATGTCTCCTAGACCAACATCCTACTCAAAGTAATTTGAGTTAAAACTGGTTGCTCAGGTCATTCTTTAGACAAGTTTTGAGTTTCTCCAAGGACAGCAATCTCACAACCTCTCTAGCAAACCTGTGCCAGCATCTGAACACCCTCATGACATCTCATTTCTTTTCGTAATTCTGATTTTAAACTCCCATCTTTCAGCTTTTTTGCCTCTCATCCTTCTTCCACTCTGTACCCCCATGGAAAGCCTTGCTCCGTCTTCCCTACACACCCTGCTCAGTTTAGCTGTAGATTGCATCTTTCTGCTCACCCTTTTCTTCATAGAATGAATCCCCTTCCCCAATAAGCATCTTTTAAAGCCTCCTTCACAAGGTTATGCAGCCAATTAGAGATGACCTCAGGTCACTTTGTTAGATTCTTGCTCAGCAGTCCTTGCTCCCCAGAGCACACCCCATGTCCATGGAGATCACAGCCCTGCCAGCAACGCCACCAACACAGCTACAGACTACAGACACAGGCTACATGTGCCTGCTCCAGCCAGAGTCTTCTGCCCTCCACCAGCAGAGCTGAGGAGACCCCAGCTGGGCATCCGCACCCTTCACCCTCACACTCAGAGCCATGTGGTCACTCCTGACATACTCAAGGTCTCCCCTGGCTGCATCATGGGTGCCCACACAGAGGAGCAGCAGTGGTCATAGTCCAGGAGACAAACAAGCTTTGGCAGCCTCTTTGCAACACTTGTATGCGAGCTCTTGGCAAGCGGCAAACCTCGCGTGCCAGCACAGCAGGCTGGCACATGAGGCCTCCTGTCTCCTCAGGAGAGAGCTTCTGATACCTACCACCCTCCTCTTCTGGAACCTTCTAAGGGTGAGACTCTGCTAGATCTGCTGCCCCATCCAAAGGGGGATCCCCCAAAGGGGGTGGTCATCTCCTCACAGGGCATTTTACCTTCTCTGTACTTGAGGAATCACAGGTGGAACAGGGGCCTTAGTTATCTGTCAGCAGTAACCAACCTCCAGCCTTCTCCATCTTGAAACTTTCCACCCTTGACTCTCAAAGCTTATCTCTATTTTTCTCTCCTTCCTTTCGACTTGGAGCTCAGTTTCTTGGCTCTGGAGAACCTCTGGAAAGATCTGTCCATCCTCCCTAATGTGTACAGCCTGCTCACTATCTACGACAGCTCTTCTCCCTGGTACCTCATTGCTCTCTGACCAGAGCACCCAGCTTTTGGCACCACCAGGCAGCAATCCCAGTGGTGGCAGCCCTGCCATGACTGCCACTGTGTCTCCACCAGCCACCACTGTTTATAAGGTGCACTCCTAGAGAAATGTTCCTTCCTGCTAGATCTCATCCTGCTCTCCAGTAGCATAAAACTGGTCCAAGGCCTGAAGAAAGAGGAGTAATAGTTCCTCAAAAACTCCTTTTATGACTAACTGGAGAGAATCTTTATGAAGACATTTGTCTAAATGAACTTGAAATATTCCTGGTTTTTAAACTCGGACAACTTCTTTTGAAAAAGCATTCTAGTTCAGACTGTGGGGCTTTTTTCTGAGTTCAGTTTTCACTTCTTGCAGCTTCATTGCCTTGGTTTTCACAGCAAAGGGGATAGAGCTTCCACTTTAACTGTATCCCTTCTTACAAATGTCTTTCCTAAGGCAATCAATCATAAACTTTCCAATCTTCTCAAGAGGACAGAGATTTTAGCCTATTCTCTAACCATTTTCTGTTGCCTCTGAAATGTCTTTCATTTGATTGCAACACCTTTGGAAATAAACAGTAGGGCTCATCTGCCCAACTGCAGGCACCCACAGTGATTCATTTCATCCTGTGGTTGGCATCTAATATGTGCCTGAGGATTCGGTCTTTATAAATACCCATTTCTTTCTTTTGTCTAGAAGAGACATTGATTGATTGCTATAGACTTCGACATCGTAAAATGTTTAAGTAAGGACAGACAAACCCCACACTGAGGTAACAAAACTGCACACAGCATCCCAGATGACTCAGTCTAAATTTACATAAATGCAGTTTCAAGTTCTCCTTGCCATTCCTTTTGCATCCTAAGATACCCAGATGGAATCAGGAAAGAAAGAGGCTGTATAGAACACTGCCAAGAGAGCAGCCAGGTACATAGACAGTTCCTTCTTAATCTTAACAAAGTTTCAAAGTTTTTTCCTTGGAAAAGCTAAGTGGCTCCTAGCTGAGCTTCAAAAGGGCTTCAGCAGTCATGCTGTTAAAAACTTGACTGCTTAAAATTTTCAGCATGGAAGCTGAAGCACTGAAGAACATAACAGGCTCTGCTAGAAACCACTTTGCTTCTATCAGAATTTCTTGAAATATGTCCATTGGGTCAGGGGGCTCTCCCACAGTGTTGTGCCCTGGGGAGTTGCAAAGTCCTTCCCGGAGGAATCCGCACCCCTGCGTGCAGGAGAGCCTGTGGACCTCAGCCAAATCAGCACTGTGACACTGAAAGTTTTAAATGCTTCAAATTTCAAGTGTTCAATCACAAACTCAGCAGATGTGTATTATTTTAATTGCCAGATTCACTGCTGGTGATCATTCATTAATGAAAAACATTTTCTTTTTCATATTTCAAAACCAATTTTAGTCAAGTCTTTGTGCTTAGGTGATTGCAGATCTCTAAGCACACACGAGCAGGTGTGCATCTGGCCCATCCGAAAGGAGATAAATGGCAAAGCAGTAATTTTCAGTCTGGATATTTTTAATATTTACCCCATGATCTTGTAAGCAGTGAAAAACTGTTCCCTCCCTGTCCTTCTGGTCAGCAAAATATTAAATTAAAGAGGTTGTAAACAAAGAATCAAGGCTCCAGCTGAAGATAAACGTTTATCAACACTCTCAAGTGCCAGGAGTGGAGAGATAAGCATTGCAATTGCTGCAGCTAGGGAAAAGCGGAACTGAAAAAGAAAAGGAAGGCTCCTTTGGCATCCAGCAACGTTCTGATGATGCAGAAAGGAGAAAGACTTGCTAGCAGGTCCTGCACAGCCAGCATCCCTCCCTGTCCAATTCCTAATAGCTGAAGAATAGGAACAGACAAAAATCAGAAATGGAAAACCAGAGTCACAACATAAGCAATCATCTGAAATTTTAAAAAAGAAATAATCTTTAGGGGTTTAATACCACTTTTGATAATATAATCAGGAAAAAATATAGGTCTGCTCTCTAGATTGTGAACATTTTAAGGTGCACTTATTTTTTTAACTGCTTCTATTTCAGCTAAAATATATATCTTCTTCATGAAGACCAGCTTCCCAATTCCAGATGTTTGTCCTTTAGATAAAAGCACCCTCTGCTTGCAGACCTCCATGACTAGCAGCAGATTTGGTATCAAGAGAGGAAGAGGCATAATCCCCAGGAGTGGACTGTCTGGGGATCCAGGGCACGGTGACTGACAGCTGGAGGCAAAGCAAGCTGCCTGCAACAGCTCACGATGATCCTGACGGGACTGTGAGAGGGTGCAGCACCCGAGCTCAGTGCAACTGGCAGATAAACCTGAGACCATTCTGCTCCTCAATTCATTCAAACTGGGGTCCTCTTCACAGAGAAATGCTTGTGCACATCAGAGAATTGCCTTAATTTAATAAACAGCATTGAGATTAAGAATTTTGCTCAATACTATTTCATGGCAACAGTACAAACACTGTGAAGAAATAAAGCAGAGCTAAATAATGATTAGAAATTCTAAGTTCTGCATCCCCAGCTGCTTTTCATCTAGAAGAATCGCAGACATTACGGATGGAAATTGCCTATTAGATCATCTAGCCTAACTCCTTGACAATGACGGATAAATATCTCAGGGTGCTATCCCTTGTAACACCAGCTGTGATCACTTGTTAATCTCTGAATTTCAGCCTGGTCTGGAATGGACAGAAGAACTGTTCTGTGCTGCAGAGAGAACGTGTTCAGTAAGTAAGATTATAATAGATGATCTAATGCTACTTGTTCATCTTTTAATGCAACTGATATCTACTACATAAAATCATCAGTGGTACTCCAGCAGACTGATAGGAAATGAAAAGCTTTATATGTCAGTCCTTTTCAAGGATTTTTTTTCTGCTGAGATAGAATAAACCAATTTCCCTAGTGTAACTGGACCTAATTTCACATGCAGCTCTGCAGAGCTTTCCCCTTTGAAACCTATGGACAAACCGCAGATGTTTTTCATCTTCATTCTGAAACTTAGTTTGAGAGTTGGTAAACAGACACATGTAGAAAGTATCTGGATACAAGACTGAATAATTTCTTTTACTCAAAGCACTTCATAGCAGCCTTTAACATTAACACAAGAGGTAGAAGGCAAGAGAAGGCTTTCCTCTGTATTAACATTATGCATTTTATCAGAGTACAACCAGCTGCTGTGAGGTGGTAACTGGCTCTGCTCAAACAGTTTCAAATGAAAGACATTCACGCTCATTTTAATGCAGCCATGAGGGCTCACTGCTTTTACAGGGGCATATATTAATGATCATGACATTCTTGTCTCCCTTACGTCTTTCTCTATTCGCACCTGCACACTCTGGCCAGGGGAGAGGCAGAGAAGTGCAAAGCAATTTAGATCAATTTTGTGGGATCACCACTAGCGCTACCACGCTCTGCTCTGTCAGCCAGTGGGTCTGATCTGCCCGTGGGCGAGCCTATTCCCCAGCAGGGATCTGCTCACTGCTTCCAGGCAGCAAACGTGTCTGCAATGTTTCCGAGACATGTTTTCTCCAAGCACTGTAGGGGAGTTAAGATTCAGCCTGAACAGCACAAACATTAAGAAAGCCAATATTACTGTGATTGGTCTAAGCATTAGATGTCAAATACTTAAACTCACACTCAATAAAATTTCATCAGGGTCAATACAATGCTGCAGGTCCTTGGGTGCAGGTAAGTTTTTTAGTATTTCATTTGCTGAAGTTGAATTTGCTTTGCATCAGATGTTAAACTGCTGAACAAGACAATTAAAACCCACTATGATGCTCATATTGATGACATTTTCCTGAAAGTTCCTGTCTAAGACATCACAGATATATTTCAGGCTATGAAATAACAGATTGATTGACTACAGACTTGTGTGTCACTTGTGTGACCTTCTGTATAACTGACTTTTGTCTATGTTAAGTTGAAAGATACTCAGCAAAAGTCTGGTTTTATTATACTTTCAAAAAAAAAATCATTCTGTTTGCCTACTGAAATGAAAAATTAGAAGCTTCTCATAGAATTTGCCTCTCTTCACCATTTTCATGCTTCACACCCACATTCTTGAGAAGGATGTTACTCATATAAAAAGCTCATCCAGCCTGGGCTACAAAAGTGAATAAGCTCATCACAGCAGTGATACAAGTATCACTTGACATAAGCTTATTTCACTCAGAAAGACAGGCAGAAGTCATTTCTACAACAGCAGATCTTAGCGATACACAATGTGTTAATGTCATTAGGAGCTCAGAATACTTGTGCAAATTTTTTCCAAAATTTATGTAAAAATCAATCTGCTACCTCTCCTGCTAGCAGCAGCAACTTGTTAAGGGAGTAGAAGTAAAAAGCTAGTAAAAGGAGTATTATTCACGGACACTAAGTGGTAGAGGTTTATGATGGAGCCACGTTTGATATAAGCTGCTACACTGTAACTTCTCTGCCAAAACCCCACCTCCGCTCACTGGAGGATTCGCTTGCAATTAAGCAATTTGGAGTTACAGTAGTTCTGTGACATAAGTCATAGCCTACACACTAACAAAAATGATTGCCTTTACATTCACTTTTCTTCCACTGGCAGGGAAAGGGCTGTATGCAAAAAGACAGTTCTTAAATTCAAACTATTTGGTGGCAGCCAGTAGCAGCTTCCTAAATAACACAGGAAAAAAAGTGTCCTTACTTTAATGTATTTTGAACTGGGCCTTTAGAGAATAGCAGAAATAATTCTAAATGAACAAAAAAAGTATAACAGAAGTGATTTTCACTTAACAGTTTTATAAGCACTGCATTACATTGGCCTTTCAGAAAATAAAATGAGATGGAAGTGTTAGTCAGTTTAATACTGTGTGATGCTGTAATTTGTGTTTCAGAAAGATCAGTGCAATGCTTAGGGGTACACAGACTCTTCTGAATGCATGCCCAGTCACTCTCAGCTCCTTTAGGATAGCCTATGCCTCTTAGATGGGAGCAGAGTATTTGACTTTTCAAATCAGTGACAAATTATGCTTTTCTGATTTTGATTCTATTTTCAGCCTGGTATTGGATACAAGTCAAAATAGAACTGGAGCAAAAGTGAAAACTGCTGCAAGGAACTAGAATTCAGCAACCTACTAAACTGCACTTTGAAAGAATCAAGCTATGTCAACTGGTGCCAGGATACCATTCTCCTATAGCAGAGCTCTTAAGGGCAGAAAATATGATTTGATAATGAATAGCATATAGTATCATGTTGTCTATTTATAATTAATCAAAATTTATGTCTTTGTGGGTATAAAATTCATCCTTTAAAATGGAACACAATAACAAAGATGGAACCAAAAGGAGACTGTATCATTAAATGTGCATATAATTACCGAGTTATTTCTTAAAAACAAGGTCATAAATCAATGTCCGTATTAAGTTCCCAACATTTGATTATTTATCTCCAATAAACTGAACCCAGCCTGGTGACAAGGGCAAGTGTTTGTTTTGAGAGCAGCTGGATCTGGCTCCAGATTTCTCTGATCAGAGTGCATAACCAAAGACCATTCGACAGCGGTTCAGATGAAGGAGGACAGAGGGACATCTGTGTTCTGCCAGGAACATGATTTATGAACATGTTAGAATGGATAGGAGCTGTCTTCACGATTACTCAGCCTTGTGGGAACATCACAGGGATCAAAGGCTGAGAGAGGACAGGGACAGTCATGGGGCAACATGCGGGGAGCACTGTTGCCAGGACCTTGTGAGCCGACGGAGCCACAAGAGCTGTGTGCAAAGCCTGGGGTTTATTGCCCTGGGCAGCTCAGCTCAGTCACACCAACCCTCATCTTCACACTCAGGTGCTGAGCACAGCACCCCAACCCCATGAGCTGGGCACCGGGCTGTGCCTCCACCCTTACGGTGCCAGGGCACTTGGCTACACAGCAAACTGGTACTGGGGGAGGCAGCAGGACAGCAACTTGGTGAGACGTTCAGTACATGCACAGTTAGTTTGCTGAGAGCAGGTGTGACAGAAGAACTGCCTCTCCTTGCACTGCTGCTGCTCTGCCTCCCTGCCCGGTACACCTTGCTTCCCCAGCATAGCCAACAGTGGGATGTGGATGGAGGTCTCACCACCACTCACTTTTCCCCAAAATACACAGCTGTTCTGGTGGGAGGTGAGTCCCTACCATCCTTCTAGTTCTGGCGCTCAAAAAAGAGAAGGTTGTGCAGTGAGCACATTCCAGATGGACAGCAGCAATCCTTCACCCACCCAGGCATGTCAGGGAACATTTATGAACCCATAGGAACATAAAATGAACCTGTGCTGATTGAGGGATCAGGTCCCTACATACTCTAGTATAACTACTGCAGGAAAGAAATCTCCAATAATCAATATAAGAGAAAAAGTGGAATATCATGCCTGCTGGAAAGTGCCAGAAGCTGTCCCAGAGCAAGGACAATGGGGTAGATTCAATGTTGCAACACAGCAAGGTTCACTTTTTCATATTTTCCCACAGTTTCACAAAAAGTAATGTTTGTGCAAAGTCATACTCAGCTAAAATTGAGACCAAGACTACAAATGATAAAAAATGAGTAACTATATCTCAAATACCTCATTACTGCATTTCATTCTACAGAATCTCGTACATTTGACAGTACACCTGTACAACTCATGAATGAATGGCACAGGAGATACATTTCACACTCATTTTTGCACTACCACTCCTAAGACGAAGCCTGTTTGCACAGCCTTCTGGCTGCTCTGCCCTATGGACACCCCTTGTGGGTGTCCAACGCTCTTCTGCCCCTTGGATGCGCCTTCCTGCTCTGTTCAAGGCTCTCCACATGCCCAGAGCAGCTCTCAGTAGCTCCTGCTACCACTCAGAACTCTCTGCATGGTACAGTAGTATTAAATACACACACAGAATTTTTCTTCACTGCAAACACAAAACAATATTTTACTGAGTACTTCAGTCCTAGTCATTGCTGAAGGAAAGCACAAAAAACTACGGCTAAGTATAAACATCAGGAACCTGTCGCATCCTTCAACTTTGAAAGCTGGAATGAGAACAAATAACTGCTGCATTCAAGTTTGAAGAGACAGCATTAAACCTTGCAGGCTAGGTACATAGTATATACATCTGTATGTACATAAATATGTTTATATTATCTTATATACTTAACAGAGACCCCTATCTATAGTATTATGAAGATCTATCTACATCTATAAAAAAGTATTAGAGCTTTTTGTTTAGAAAGAACATCTGTCAGTGCTCCCTTCAGTTTTGCCTTCTAATTTAACAAACAACATAAATGAATCCTATTAAATCAATTTTATAGGCAAAGTGTTTTTTTTTAACTTCTAATTAAAGTTATTCCTGATTTATATCAGTAGATGTGAAAAAATAATCATATCCAAAATGTTAGACATATGGCAACTTGACTTGTTGCATGAAGGCATATATTCAGTATCACAGAACTCAGTAAGAAAGCACCAAAATAACAAAGCATCTCAACAGTGATTTCTCTGAGTGAAAAATGAAAAGGCAGGGGACCTGGATCTTTTCTTAAACCAAGACTAGGACAACAAGATTTCTTTGACTTAATGACATTAATTTATGCCAAAATGTGTAAGATGGGAATGAAGCTGTAGTTAAAATGCCAAGATAAAAAGGGAAATTTTAAGTAATGTGTATCACATTAAAAATTTTAAACAACCTATTTTTTAGCAACAAGGGTTGCTATAATTACCTCTCAGGGAAATCATGAAAGCTGTTGTTTGGGACATCAAAACCAAGTTACAAGAAATTTTTGCATTCTTAAACCAAATTTCTCTGTGAGGAGGGAAGAAAGAGGACTTGGATCTATCAGAGTTTTATTCATGTCTTAATTCAAGGGATGTGTTTACTTCAAAAACAAATTCAACAACTTATCTGTAAAACTGTAATTGTCTCTTACAGCAACATAATACAGGAGGTAACAGTCAAAGCTTAGAAAACACAAATACTAAGGTTATCTCAAAATACTGTGCTGAACTACTTCTGAATACTTCAAATATTTGGGATAACATATGCTCTAATTATACCATTGCATTACTGTCAAATTAAATAGCTTCTCTTTTTTTTTTAATATACTAAAACAAGACAGGTCACCTGAAATATCATCTATTAATATCAGCATTACAAGACCAGATTCCCAGTGGAGAGGGAAAAAATCAATGGGAAAGAAAAGTCGTAACTGCAACTGGATGACTATTAGCTATTTAATCCACTAAAACTTCTCCCATTAAACAGCTTGGCTAGCCCTGGCCAGCACTTAAACTCCAAACAGAAAAGAGTCTATTAAAACCATTGCAAACTGAGAGTTGATGGTGATGAGACTCATAAGGAATTTCCAGAGCTGCCTAATAATACGAAAAAAGATTATCTGATGCCACAATAGCAGATACAGTTGTCTTGCAGCTTAATACTACTTGTTGCCATTCATATTTTATGCTTTATTACACTAAACTATCTCAGAGACCAAACAAACATTTAGTTGCAGCTGAAATTTTAGGAGGATATTTTAGCAGTGATCCTGTAGAGAGATACAGGATAGCATAGCACAATCATAACAAAAAGGCTGGAGTTTAAGCCTTTAAGCCTTCTTTTTTACACTAATCTACGAGAACTCCTGAGACACTGATTTCAGTCTTACAAAATTATACCAGCATATGTTACAGGCTCTACCTGAATTCACTCCTGATGTTACTAGCATATAAACAATGGGTCCCTGACTCTCAGCTACAGGTGCAGCTATCTAGCAACCATTAAGTTGTGGATTTCAAAATCTACTTTAAAGAAACTGATGTGTCAATAATGTCTGTGCATCCAGGAGGTACAGGGAAATCTGTTGCTGACATATTTCCGAATGCGTAGCCAGAACTTTGTTTTGTTTTACCCTATTCAGTACAGAGAAGCCCTACAAATGTAAGAAGTTCACATCCCCACATTGTTCAGGAACAAAGTGCACGCCACGCATCATACAGATGTAACTTTTTATATATTAAAAAAAAAAAACAACCTTGCTAGTACCAGCGATAAGCACTTTATTACTTTGTTTTCATTCAGAAAGGGACTCGGCAGAAATGATAAACCCAGCCAAAGAGGCAGCTGCGCCTAAGCGTGACTCCCGACCCGATTTCCAGCACCGGGCTGCCGGGAGCTGTACTCCCGCTGGTCTGCTTCTCTGGCAGCCGGCAGCCGGCAGCCGGAGCGGGCACGGAGAGGCAGCGGGCTCCAGAGACTCGGCGGGACCACCCGGGAGGGGGACGCGGGCATCTCCGCCTCTTTCCCGACAGGGACCCGAGCCCAGGGGGCAGCCGCGGGGCTGTGCCGGGCGCGGGCGAGGGCGCGGGCCGGGCGCGGGGCACTCACCGCGGGGGCCGTCAGGCGGCGGATGCTCTCGCCCAGCGAGTCCAGATTGACCCGCCGGCGGCGCGGAGCGCGGCGCGCTCCGGCGCTGGCCGCGGCGGCGGCGGCGAAGGGGGTGTCGGCGGGGCCGGGGGGGCT
>VWZV01000351.1:0-55715 GCA_013397155.1 Irena cyanogastra | reverse complement strand
CCGCTGCCCCGCGCCGGGGAGATGCCCCCGGAGCCTGGCGGGGCAGGCCGAGGGCAGGGCCGGCGCGCAGCCCCCGCTCCCGCCGCTGCCGGCTGCCGGCAGGGCGGCAAGGGCGCTCCGCTGTGCGCCCGGCGCTTTGGAACTGGGCTGAGGGGAAGCGGGGAGGTGGCCCGGTACGGGGAGGTACCGGGGAGGTACCCGCGCACGGCTCCGCGGGGAGCGGCGGTGCCAGCGCAGGGAATGGGGACGATCCCGGGGCCCTCCCGTGCCTGCCGCCCCGGCCCCGCCGCCGCCGCCGGTCCCGCCGCGGTGCTGGACAGCTCCCTGGCAGCTCCAGCGGCCGAGGAAGCCGGTACACGCTGACTGCCAGCCCTCCCCGCCAGCGAACTTTTGAAATTACATTAGGGAAGCTGAAGCTTAGCAAATAAATAATTTGAAATGCTGGGGAGACAGAATGCCGGCCATCAGCTTTCAGAATCAAAAGTCGTCGTCTTTGTGCAAGCAGTGCTCCCGTTAACATTGTTAAGTCATGTCCAAAACGGCAAAGAAACTAAATTCATTCCCACGCTACAGCCCTGGCAGGGGGAGAAAGGACTGGGCTAGAGGATCCAAAGCAGAGGAGCTTCGATCCCGGATGACACACAAGGTGTCTCCTTCCCAACTTTGCCTACCCATGCTGTCAGTTTAAAGACACCTTTAGAGATTCATTCCAATAGTGATAACCCCATGTAATTCTCCTCAGCAAAAATGCTCCAACGAAATGTGATCTCAGCTGAAGTGGTTCGTCCTACCATCAATGAAGACTGCTTGTCATTAATTTCCCTTTGTTCAAAGAAAAGTTATTTTAAAAGGCACTGATTTTATGATCGTTTTTACTCTACCTTTTCACTGTATTATCACATGTTTTACAACCTTATCCTTTTAAATGTCTGAATGCAGCCTAAACAAGGACTCACTGAAGAAACTAGGGAGATTTCCACAGGTATGAAGGAGCTTTTGAGCATGGCCCCAGGCAGCACAAGGCAGTGTCTGCTCTCAGAGGGGGCACAGGTCTATGGCTGAGCATGCTGCTTTTAACTGGGGCACGATAACCTTTGCCAGGACATTGCTTTCGGTGTGTCATCCTTGTTTCCCTTGACTCGCATAGTGTGGTTTTTGTTTTCTTTTTTTTTTAATAGAAATAGATCTGGAGTCTGATAATTGAAGCCTGTGGCTTGAAAAGATGTGTAGTAAACCCAGAGTGTTCCATACTACCTTCTGTTGCCATGGGAAGTATTACACTTGGGATGCACAGACTTTCTTTTTGCATTCCTGGTGATGCCCTCAGCAGCCCTAGTACATGAACCAGGCATGACTTCACGTGCAAGTAATTCACGTATGAACCTTCAGATCCCGTGTCCTTCTCTGTGTTTCCTCCTTGAGTGGTTAACAATATTCATCAGTATCTGAGTGTAGGAAGGTGAAACAGTCACTCTGCCTCTTTTGTTCTTCCCTCCGCAGAAATCCTCATTTTCACAGATTCTTTGAGACCTGCTGCACAAGCCCTTGCTGGCCCACAGGCCAAGCTCCCACCATTGAGGGGACTTAGGAACTAAGGGGTCTGGAAGGTGCCCTTTGGTGCTAAACATCATCCCTAGCACAGGGTACTTTGTGTTAAGATGTTAACATTCTTCACATGCTCTAGTTTCCATTAAATTTACTTCCTTCTCATAGACCATTTCATAGAGTCCTCAGTGAAGCAAACTACCACTGGTTTCCTGGCTGATGCAGTTACAGTGACAACTGGGTAAGAGCCACATAGTTTAGCACAGAAAATGCAAATACATATTTTTAAGTTCTAAACTGTAAAAATACCAAAGTGTCAACTGGTTCCATGTGCAGCACTTCAGCTGTAGGGTAAGCAACTTGCTTGGAGGCATTTTGCATTTTATTCAGCACTCAGGAAGAGGGCTTCAACATGACAAAAATGACACTTTTTAGGTCTTCAGTTTCCTCTTTTTCTGGAAATTTAAAGTAGCACTTCCCAATGCAACTTATTGGTAGCATTTGCCAGTGCTTCTGAGTTACCCTTGCAGCTTTAAAAATTGCTTTTCTAATGCTCCTCGTGGCCACGTTTCTTTTATGTCTGTAATATAGTTATCCCAAAGCGGAAAGGAAAATTCTCTGCCTCAGTGACTATTCCTGAGATCAGGACATAATAACCAAATGTACTAACCAAACCAACTCTTTCCAAGAATGTGAAAGACATTTTTCTTCAACATCTAGATAGTGAAGTTCACAACTCAAACAAAAAATGACATTAGTTTCTTCAAGTATTCTTTTCTTCAGATGAAGCGGAGCTTTGAGTAAACCCAGACACGGTGTTGGCAAGTCTGATTAGATACAACCTTTAAAGCTTGTGAAAGTAAGCCTCATACGTGTCCAATCCAGTTACTAAAGATATCAGTACTCTGCATACTGCAGCTCTGTTTGGGATTCATTATATGAAGTGCACAGAACTGAATAGAGGAACCAGCTGGAAAACTGCCAAACACCATCATAAGTTGTCTCAAGCTAAATAGAAATGGACATCAGAAGATCCAAGATGATGCAGATCCTGGAGGTGAGTCTGGTGAGCAAACAAGTCATTCAGTCCCCAGTTAATTATTCTCATTTAATTTCTTTTGATCCAGACACAGCCTTGGCAAAAGATAAATACCACAGGGCTTGCTTCATCTGACAGTCAAATGCCTTCGAGAGCCCATAGACATAGACATTTACAGCATATAAGAGAACAAATATTCTTCTTTTATACATGTCTCATCAGCCCCAGCTTGTAGCTGGCACATTATTGGGTGAATAGCAGAATGTCTGTAAAATGAATAAGGTTCACCAAAAGAATGCCAATGCATCTTTTCTCTCATACTACAACAGAGTGCAATGTATGTGTCCCACATTGCAGATGCTTCAGAAAAAAAAATGAGTACTTTTAATTCTGTTACAAATTCTAATGCATAATTGCTCTTCTCATTAGACAGCAGCTGAACATCAGCCAGCGTGTGCCCAGGTGGCCAACAAAGCCGTGGCATCCTGGCCTGGATCAGCACTGGTGTGGCCAGCAGGAGCAGGGCAATGACCATCTCCCTGTACTCAGCACTGGTGAGGCCACACCTCAAATCCTGTGTTCAGTTCTGGGCCCCTCACTGCAAGAAAGACATTGAGGGGCTGGAGCGTGTCCAGAGAAGGGCAACGGAGCTGGGGAAGGGTCTGGAGCACAAGTGCTGTGAGGAGCAGCTGAGGGAGCTGGGGGTGTTAAGCCTGGAGAAAAGGAGGCTCAGGGAGGACCTCATCACTCCCTGCAGCTCCCTGACAGGAGGGTGCAGCCAGGTGGGGTTCAGCCTCTTGTCCCAAGTAACGAGTGACAGGACAAAGGGACATAGCCTAAAGTTGTGCCAGGACAGATCCACGCTGGACATCAGGAAGATTTTTTTTCACAGAAAGGGTGGTTAAGCATTGGATTGCACTGCCCAGAGAGGTGGTGGATTAGCGCTGTGCTTTAGTTGACAAGGTTATGATCAGTCAAAAGTTGGACTTGATGATCTTAGAGGTCTTTTCCAATGATTCTGTGTCTCTGTGATTCTAAGGAAAAGATTATGAAAATTGCAAATGTTTTCTCATTCTTTATCTATTTTCATATTTTTGTCTTAGTGCTAATGAGCAAAATTCACAAAACTGAGTTCAATCCTGACAGAAAATACATGGTCTTTAATTTCTATTATTTAGAGTGTGTTAGTTTATTGGTAATTCCTTATTTTTATTTATTCGCTATTAACTATGCATTTCTCATCAGACGTTATATGCTGGAGTTTTGATATTATTTTTATTCACAAATGCTGTTTTTCTACAGCTCACACAGCCTTGGAAGATTAAAATAACAAAAACAACTCCATCATAGTGCATTGCATTGTCCTATCTGCCTTTGTTGAGAAAATGTTGGTCGCAAAGCTGCTAAAAGAAAGTATTTTAATTAATCCCTCTTAGGCATTAGTTGCACATATCACATATATCACATATATAGTTTTTATCATTTCACCTATTACATTATATGGCTTTTTATAATAATTTTTTATAGTACTGCTGAACCTGTAAGTACTTAATTTTCCTTTAATAGAAAAGATTGTTGTCACGAGATCAATGTTTCCCCACAGAGAAAGTAAACACCTGTTTTGCAAAGCATTTCTAAAGCAGCAGGAGGCCGTTATCCTGTGACAACATTGTGTTGCAATTGCTTTATTGCAGTCAGGCAAAATGAATGATGTGCAGCGAATATATTCTTTTTTCATGTTCTGCCAAACCTTCCTGTTCTTTATCCAATGACTTCCAACTGGAGTAGTACCTGGAAGGATGGCTGGGGCATTCTGCCATTCATCATTAATGATCTGTTGAATTACAGCTGGCTTAAAGAACAAATCAATTCTATATTTCAGCTACTCAGAAATACAGTTTATGTGCAAGGTGCAGCAAATTCACATTGGTCTAAGTTGTTGTTTTAGTCATCAGGTTATGTTTGAGTTCAGTGTATTACGAAAGCAGTAATGAATCTGTTTTACACTGCAAGATGGGATATTGTGTAATGAAAGCAGAAGAATCTGTGTCTTAATGTTCATAAAATATCTTTAATCTCTGACCCTCAGCACACTATTAGGATGTCTTTCTGAAGTGGATGGGAAAAGCAAACAAAGCACTGGTGACATACCACAAGACTCACACCACCTAGCAGATCAATAGCAGAATCAGGAATTCCTTGTTGCCTAACCTAACTTCAAGACTTTATTCAGGATCAATTGGCTGGAAACATGAATGGACAGTATCAGATCCATTTGTAAATTCAGGGATTTCACTATACTGACTTGCCAAAATAGGATCAAAACTAGGTGTCAGGGCTGTGGAAAGAGCTAAGGTATATTGACATCATCAGTATTTCACACACCAGAAAAAAAAAAAAGTGAAGGAAATGCCTGATGGAGTGAGAAAAATAAGAATGCCCAAATAACAGTGCTTTGACTCAGATGAGTAATTCAAACTGAGATTGCAAATCTCAGGGAGAAGTGATGGCATACAATTTTAACTAATTGTCTAGAATGAACACTCAGCTGGCTAAATATTCAGACCTAAAAACTTATAAACTGCAAAACAAAAACTATAGCACAGAACTCAAAATCTCCTATATCCATTCCACTTGCACAGAGAGGCAGATTTACTGAATTCAGCACTGGGTGAGGTAAACTGAACCTTTTCTTGATCAGTATTTCTTCTGTGTCCTGAGTGTTTTACCCTAAGGACACCAGGTAGCAGGGGCAGCATAAGTTCTGCCTCAGAGTTACCTATAAAGCCCATTGAAATTCATTTAAAAAACTGAAACGGGAAGATGCTGATGAGCATCTTTTATGGTCTAGAGCTACCTCACCCCAGCAGTCTTTGCATCTTTGTCAAACCACTGTTTATACAACAGCTCCCTACAGAAAGCCAGTTTGTTTCCACTCTTGCAAACATATTTATCCCAGACATACTTCCTGCTGTAATCAGTTTTTTTGTAAGGATATCAATGTCATCAGCAAATCTAATCCAAGGAAAATACAATGGTTCGTACATACATACGTACATACGAAATTAAATCCAATTTGCTTTCAAGCACCCTCTGTATCATAGCAGGAGTTCAAATAGATGCATTTTCCAGACTTCTGGAGAAGCTCCTTCCAGTCTTCATACAACATGAAGATCCAAAATGGAAAGAGCTTGAAGAGCTTCTTATGCTCCAGACAGAGTCTGAATTAAACCAGGACTCTCAAATTTCCTGAGTTATCTGCTAGGACTGCCTTTTCTCCTGAGGAGAGGCAGAGTTGATGCCCATGAGGCAGGGTGCCCCTCCTGTCTCTCCCAGTCCTCTGGCTTGTCTGTAGAAATTCCCTTTGGTGGTCTCTCACACCACGCACTACAGCACACTCCCAGGAGCACCAGGGGAGTGTGTAGCAGCTCTGGAAGCAAAAGCAAGGAATTTTCCAGCAAGTCCTGGAAAATCAGGGTAATCACAAAGTGCTGACCAGGTTTGACTAGGTTTGAACCTGATCTGTTGGAGCAGTTTTCTAGCAAGCAGTGCTGGACAGCATCTGGGAGATGACGAGCCTGCAGCAGAGCTTGTGTGAGGAGGGCTTTCTGCAGCAGCTCAGCAGGACCTGGCTAGGAGCAGGACAGTGGGTTCTGCCACAGGAGGCCAAGACAGTGCACGTGGCACAGAGTGTCCTACTGCAGCTCCTTTGTCGTGTCTGGGCAAGCTGGCCCTTTCCACAAACACTGCACACTTTGGTTAGTTCACGAACTGACACTTTCCACCAGGTATTTTCTAATTTAAAGGTTCAAAATGTAAATCATTGCCACCAATGTGGCAGTACCACCTTACCAACTGGTCTAAGATTAATTCACACTGACATCTTGTCTGATTAGATTACCTTTTTCTATTTTATCTTAATGATAGGAAATCCCACTATATTTTACCCAGACTTGTTGAAAAGTGAAACTTTGTGTAATGTAAGGACTGGGAAGAGTTTCTCTTGGAAGCTTCTTTGAATTCTTTTAATTGTCGTAAAGACTTGCTTGCGTGAAGGCCAAAAAGGAATAAAGAGGTTTTATTTTTATATAGTTTCAGCAACAGGAGAGGGAGATAAAGAACATGCTTATATCTATAGATGTAGATGATAATAAACCATTAAGACAGAGCCTGAGCAAATGAAAAATTATCTACCATATCTACCTACAGGATATTATTCACAAACACTGAGTCAGCCAAAATGCTGTCCAAATGAAAGATCCTGTTGAGCATCCAGATAAAATCTACTTTAACAAAATCTACTTTATTTCTCCAAGAGGTGGCAAATGATCTTGTTGTGAAAGCAACTTCTTCAAGCAGTAAAATGTAATGTATGTGGCTGCTTACAATGACTGTCCCAGCCTCTTTCACCACATGAACTTCAGCTTGTCTCTGCCTAGACAGTTTTATGTACTGCATAGCAGTTTTATGTACTTAATAGTGTTCATAACCCTTTCCAGATGTTCAGCTATCTAACCTGCTGATGTTTGTGGATACTTGTGTTAAAACATTCCTAATGTTCTAGAGAAATATTTGAAAGCATTGCAAAATATGGTTACTTAATTTTTAGTACCAGATCAGAATCCACTTTTCCGTTCCTTCCATTCTTCTCTTTTACCTTTAGTCCTTGAAAACTTAATTGGTCATTTAACCTCATTCTTCCCTTTAACTTGATTCCTTAAAACAAGGCTACAGGCAAATATAAAGGTAAGTTATTTTCCTGTAAATCAGTTCCTGTCACTTTGTTTTGGTGAAGGAACACAACTTTCAGATATGAGTGCCTCTGCTCCTCAGCACTGTCGCTCTTGCTGATGTTACTGAGCAGCAGGATACCACCATTTCTTATTCCACAGATTCTTGTGCTCTTTGCAAAACAGTCGGTTCCCAGAGGAATGTTTCTATGCAGAGGTTAGTGTGAATATGAATAGGGAAGCTCTGCACTAAGAATTATTAAATAGATGTATTTTGTAATAGTGACATAACTAGAAACATATATATATATATGTGTAATTTCAGCTTCAGAATCTGAGTTGGAACCTTTCTAAAATGTTCTGTTGAGGGGAAGTGGGAGGAGATGAACAAACAAAAGATGGAAAATATAGGAAAGAAAGACCAATCCTTTTTTCTGTGGAGCACTCTTAATGGATTCTTGCGTTCTCTTTCATATCAACGTATTTTATGCAAAAAAAGGTCCAAAAAGGGTAGGCTACTGTGAGCAAATCACACACCTTGGGAAAAGGGGGGGAAGTGGTGGGCTGGTTGGGGGGGTTGCAATGTGCTTGCAATAACATGAATATTTCACTTTTGCAGCATGTTTCATTCCAAACTTCTCAAGGTGATTTGCAAGCAATTACAAACCATATATATGTAATGTGAATAAGCTCAAACAAAGAATGGTTTCAGTGGGGAATTGAAAGCAGCATGGCCCAAATCCTATTGTTTTCATCCCTGATGATATAGGCTGAGGTGCTCAGCACCTTGTAGAAATCCTCAGGACTTCTTTGAATCCAGCTCTGGGTGAATCAATCACAAAATCTTTTACAAGAAAAAAATACACAAGCAGGGTACATACTGACATAATGGGAATTTGTCTTCTTGTAGCAGTGCAGAAATATCTAGCAACATTTGTTGCTAGTGGAATGATGTCTAAAAAAACTTTTCTCTGTAGATAGATAAACAAATATGCAAAATATTTTTACAGAAAAAATCCTGAAAGAATTTAACATTTTGCTATTAAGACCAATAAGTAAACCATATTTTTGGAATATTTCTCCTAAAAAGACAAAGTAAACCTTAGCTCTTACTGCAGTGGTGCAGCCAAGTGCCTGGTTTGTAAAAGGAGCGTTGTACTTCAGGTCACTGGTGTAGTTTTCTATACAATCAGTTTTTCACTTCATTCTTCAGTAATAAGATTCAGCTAAAGCTAAACCACAGATGCTTCTGCAAAGCAATGAGGATTTGATTCCAGAGAGGTGAAAGTGCTAATACAGTTGGTTCAAACTATTTTTAGTACTAATCTGTGCACAATACAAAGTTTCTGCAAAGTATCTTGTCCTGTTTTTACCATGAAGTAAAACGTGCTCCTGCTGTATAATCTCAAACTGATGTCACCGTTTTTCCCTCATGCAGATGGTTTGTCTTCAAGTGTGATATTTTCCATCCCCTGACAACAGTTTAATGCTTTACATGACTCAACATGAACAAGGTGTCAAAAACGTTAAAGAGCAATTGCTTTGTTGGTTGGACACAAAGGCAACACAAAGCAAATGTGCTGCAGCAGAAAGAAGCAGGTTAACATTAAAACATCCACAGTACCCCAAATGCCAAACACTTCCCTGGATTTTAAGAAGCATCTTGAACTCTTCACAGGTGAAAACTCAGAAGTGCATGGCATCAGAGTGTTACCCCATTCAGTTCATCATATAGCAGAAATTAATTTTTACTTACTACAAAAGCTTTAAAATGACTTAATGCAGACAAGATTTGAAAATGAAAGAGAAAAATGTGAAGTTACATTAAAAAATTATAGAGACACGAAGAAGAAACACTGAATTTATTGCCACTGGTAATAAAACCAAGAATCTGAAAATTAGTACAACCAGTAAGTTCCTAAATAAACCACTTCTTTGAGCAAGTCTGAGAATAAGTAACAGCAGCACTGTGCTACTGTCTGTGGTAGCTTCCTCCTTGTCCACAGCTGCCAGTAATTCTTAAATATTTTATGTTTCAAAATTATTTGTTCTCCTCTTCCTTCCCATCTTCTCCTGTCCTGTACTGTTTACTGTTACTTATATTAAAAAACACAGCTCATTAAATATTAAAAACAGTAATGTTTTGTTTCAAGCAGACTTGTGTAAGTGTACAGATATATAAAACACAAGCAAAAGCTCTTCTTTTATTAGCAAGGTAAGCATACCAGTTACAATCAAGCAGAGCAATTTCATCATAACCTGAACACTTGAGACATAGCTGGGAAGAGAAGGATTTTCAGGGTAATTGGACTTTAAAGAGTGTGAAGGGTCTTCTGAGGAGTGTATGTACTGAGCAAAGTCTCATCTCTGGTGGAACAGAAATATAAGTGTGAGAGACAGGCAGATAGCCAGTTTTGATGTTGCAAGGGACAAATTAGAAACAGATAGGTAAAGTATTCATATATACATTATTCAAGGGAAAATTCTACCATTTTAAACTTGTCAATCTTGAGTCAACTTCTATGTTCTTCTTTGGATTTTGTTCAAAGATACCAGTTCTGGCTTTCCATGAAACAAGAAGCCACTCCAAGGAAATCTCTGTTTCCTGTAGACAGTCCATGATCTTCTATGAGTCTAACCAGAAGCTGAGTATCTGTTATTAATTCCACATCAAAAAATTTAGCAATGTAAAATTAATTTTGCTAGCAAATTCTGGGACAGAAATGCGTTTGCTGTAAACTTCAACCAACTTTGCAATTCTTCCTTAATTTTCTTTGACTTAAAAGAGAAGTTATAAAGGGCTGCATAATTTGTATTCTTATTTCTTCTTCTGAAATACTTTGGGTTATTTTACTGTTGGTGAGAGAGCAACGTGCATAATGCGTGCGTATGACTCTGCATCAAAGACAACACAAATAGTAGAGTTTTATTATTTTAGAGGACTGGAATTTATGAAATTTGAGTGCTTTTTTTCCAGCTAAGAAAACAAAGATGACTAACAGGAAGAAAATCAGGGACCACTGGGACCAACTGAACCATAGACAAGAAAGAAACAGAATTTTGTAACGATGAGGTGATAAATCTTTTTATGCTATATAATTTTGTTGGAAATGAGAAAAGCAACAAGCCACTACGCTTGCAAGAAAAAAATCAGAGGCAGAAATGGTCATCTTCCATCCTGGAGAAGTGAGTAGAGTTAGTGGAGAGAGGAGATCTCACTCCAAAAATATCAGGGGGCAACACTTGGCATTACAGCCCATGGCTGGGAATGCAGTTTGGAGCCAGGACTGGGTAGGACAGGTAGAGCTGTCCAGCTTTCGTTGGGCTCCTGGGATGCAAGCACACAAATGCCAGCCCCAGCACTCATCACCTTCCAGCCACCACTCACATCCCTGCAGGTGCTGCAAACCCCAAGTGTCCTGCTGGAAGGTTCACACAGCCTCACTGCAGTCAGCTCAACAAAGGAGAAAGGAAGAAATGTGCCCAAACTACTGCAACTGTAAAAACATGAGTGAAATATGGTCTTCAGGAGCTGACATTATTGAGCAAACACACTGAGCAGCTCTTCCCTGGAATACATTTGTCTGGATGCAGTGTATTTGGTGTAATATTCTGGCTCTGCAATGTCCAGGTTCTGAACAGCTTAAGCTTTTATTTTACAATGCATATTTACATCCCTCTGACTGGGAAGATAACCAGATAACCTTGAAACCTGACCAGCACAGGAGTTCTAAGTTATGATCTCTCTCACTTCCCATTACTCCTACTGGCATACTACCTTAAAAGTCTTCATAATATTTTATGGAATCATATTAATTATTTAACTGAACACAATTTCAGGAAACAAGAAAGGACTAGAAACTGCTGCAGAGAAAAGGAAGAGATACAGAAAGACAACAAAGAGGAAAGAGAAACAGAAAATGAAAATATGAAAGGCAGAGGAAAAAGGCGCAGAAAAAGAGCAGTCCTTGGTGTGATTATATTGCACCAAAACTACCCATTACTATAATATTAGGGATTGAGCCAAGAATGAGTAGAGATAAAATCTAAAGATCCACTAATTCATTTGGCCAAAAGCAAAAACCTACCATGTTTTACCCTTCAGCTAGTGCCTTCACTACTCTTTACAGTCAATGCACAGAAATAGGCACTTGGGGGTGGGGTGATGATCATTCCATCCTAAAATAGATGGCTACAAATAGGTCAAGTGAATCACTTCTTTAAAATACCTACTTCTCTCAATTGACTCTGAAAGCAACCTAGGGTGACTTACACTCATACCAGAGACAGCTGTAATTGTATGAGATGATCCTACTCCCTAGCCACAATGCAAAGACAAGATGCATCTTTATGTGCATCTTTCATAAAGACAGTGGAAGTTCCTCTATAAACTTTTAATACAGCTCACAGACTGGATTTTGGTTCCCTCCACCAAATAGATTCTAATAAGTATGTTTGTTAGGTAATACAAAATATTTTCTGCAGTAACATACTAAATTAGAACCTGAAAAAGCTAGTATAAAAATGTTTAATAACATTACAAATATAACTACTGAATTCTCCACAAGTAAGGAGTTTAATACAAGCACTACAAACACACTCAATTTATGTGATTGATATTGAGAAAGGATACGATTTGGGATCTTAACAGATCTGGAGGTATTTCCTATTTGACAGAAACCCTACTTACAACTCAAATATATTTTAGGGTCAGATGTGCTGCATGGTTGTGTCATATCCACTGTCATCTTCATATGCTACAGCACTGCTGGAGTAAGACTCAGGCACAGAGAGTCATGGGAAAGTCATAATGGTGGGTGAACTTGGCAACTGGTCCCTACCAGGGAGGTCACATCTTTAGTGTTGGCCACTCCAAAGGGATCTGTCTTTTGCAGTATTCAGATGATGGCAGCCCATTGACTCCAAGCCCTACGGCACAGATATCTCACCTTTCCCCAGGTGTCAGTGGCAGGCAAACTCTCTGTAAGAGCAAGATTGCTTTTGTACAGTGACAGCGTGAAGAACAAATCAAGGCCATTATATCTGGGTCAAAAGGAAATCAGAGTGACTTTTACACTGTAGGATTATGGTGTAAAAAATATTCTGCCAATGTTTGTTGGTAATTTGAAGACAAAGGTCAGCTTTTTACTTCATAAATCCCTGCAACAACAGCAGAATTTTAATTTGTCCTAGCCAGCTGAGATTTCCTGGAAGAACAGGAGGTAGGGTCCACATGTGCCAAAATCCTGTGGGGTTTTCCTCCATGCATCAGTCAGGCAGATAACATGTTTTAGACTCCAAGGAGTACTCAGGTGTAAAATGGTAACTCCTTGAGCAGAAAAGTGCTCCAAAATTCAAATGATAGCATGCCTGTGGATATATATGCCTGGCAGAGACCTGACAGACCTTAATCATGTGGAAAATGTGAATACTGTGATTTATGATGGCCTTTCTGGTTGGCGGTTCCTCTCAGTGTTGAATTGCACACCCCCATCTGGCACAAGAAAAATTGACATCATCTGTTTGTCTCTGGGTGAGTGTCCCTTGCCTTTGTGACTGTCAGCGCAGAATAACAACAATGAAACAAACACCTAAAACAGATTGATCTGGCTTTTGCCTGCAGCAGTTAAAAAGCCAGCAGAGAGCTGTGAGCTCAGCAGCAGCACAGTGAATCACAGTGAAGCTCCCTGCCACTGAGGAGAGATGTGGTTTTTTTCCCCCTTTGTGCTTGGCTGGTTTTTGCACAGCAGCTTTCACCTGTATCTGAGTTTTGTCACAAAACTACTGAAAAAATCCAAATAGTGACCAATAGAAATTAGCAAAATATACTGGCAATGAGCTAAAAAGGGCAAAAGGTACTAATACTGAGGGACACATTAATAGTGAGGGAGAGACCATGCAGCTCACAACCATGCATTAGGCTGATGTCATGCTTTTGAGAAAGAGGATGCTAGGTGAAAGCAGATGTCCTCTGCATGCAGTAAATCCAACTGTGTGAAAAGTCCCCAGGTAACCTTTAACAATTCACTGCCTTGCTGTAAACATCTGAAACGCTCTTTGACAGGATATGAGACCAGTGGGAAGTGGTCACAGCCCCACCACAATCTGGGTCAGGTGTGCTGGTGAATGCACATGAGCTGCAATTCATTACAATCTGATTTCACTCTGTGCTGGGGGAATTCTTCCCTGGACAAAAATTGATGAAATATTCTCTCCACCATGGTTTTCCCTTCTCATTGTTCCTTTTTTATTCCTCTAGTCTTAATAGTTGGTTCCCCTCAGGATACCCTGTACTCATTTTCCGCTCCTCTTGTGCCTGTGTGCAGTTTTGGGCACCACAATATGAAAAAAGATATTAAGCTATTAGAGGGTATACAAAGGATGATGAAAGGTTTGGTGGGAAAGCCAAAGGAGGAGCTGTTGAGGTCACTTAGTTTGCTCAGCCTGGAGAAGAGGACTAACTGAGGAGAGAACTCATTGCAGTCTGCACCTTCCTCACCAGGGGAAGAGGAGGGACAGACATTGATCTCTTCTCTGTGGTGACAGTGACAGGACTCGAGGGAATGGTCTGAAGCTGTGTCAGGGGAGGTTTAGGTTGGCTATCAGGAAAAGATTCTTCATCCAGAAAGGGGACAACCCTTGGGGATGAACCCTTGGGGTTGTCCTGTGCAGGGCCAGGAGTTGGACTTGATGATCCTGATGGATCCCTTCCAACTCACTGTATTCTGTGATTCCATGATTCTGTGATTCTGTCCTCTCTTCCCAGCTCAATTCCCCTTGCATTGAGATGCTGCTGCTGCTACTGCTGCTGCTTGCCCAAAATTCTGCTGTTGCTCTCCTACCTCCTGCCATCACCCCAGGCTCTTCCCCTCTGCTTGCAGGGCAGAAGGGCTGGTGAGGGAAACAAAGGAGGGCTCTGCATGCCAGGGGATGCAGGGAGGGTGGAAAGGCTATTAACACCAAATCTACTGACCATCTCGATGAAACAAAGCCTGACAGTGCCATTCTGCTACTAATAGCTTCAGCAAAGATCCCTCCAGGAGGCCTTCACATGGAGAACGCATTTTGTGAGCACATGGCAGCAGGCACCCAAACCCCAGCATTCACCTCTCACTCTGATTTTCCTTTTGTGGACTCCACAAACATGGACTAGTCTCCAGAATAAGACTTTTCTCTGTCTCCTGGGTGTGCTAATGCCCCAAGAGACAGAGAAAATATGCTGCCATTTGGCTTCTTTGCTGACACATTAACAAAACATGGATGACATCAAGGGGGATATTCTTTGTCTGCTGTGGGAGAAGCCTCAAATGGTGCACAGGGCTGTGCCTGGCATGAGCTGTGGTACCAATTAGGAAACTGCTCAGCAGCTAATCCACCCAGCAATAGCATTTTATAAAGCAAATGTTGGGTCAGGAAGTGGTTGGAAAGAAGAACAGAGAAGGCACAGGCCGTAGTGGCAGTGTGACAAGGATTGCCTGATCACACAGACAGGCTAGCTCTGGCTGTTCAAGCTAATTAATGAGAACAGATTAGAAGGCAAATACTATGCATTTCAAAGTGGAGATATCTACCAACTGCTAGCCACATATGACCAAAGTATTGTTAATTCGAGAGCTAAGGAAGAAAAACTCCTGAACTGGAATCTTCCATCTGGAAACCTGCCTGAGACCTTTGCTTGATATAGCATTAGCATTTTTTATTCTGATTTTTAAGGAAGATGCCATAGAAGCTGTTGTCCAGAGAAGCTGTGGATACCCTATCCCTGGAAGTGTCCAAGGGCCTTTGAGAAACCTGCTCTAGTGGAAGGTATCCCAGCCCATGGCAAGGGGGTTGGAACTGAATGATCTTTTTGGTTCCTTCCAATCCAAACCATTCCGTGGTTCCATGATGTTACGATGTGCTATTGCAGTGTCTGTGTGGGCATGTGAACCTCCCTGGGCCTCCCTATGACACCCGAACCCCATGGCCAATATTAGACAATTGCTCAGTCACTCTGATGCCCTCCTCACTACCTCCTGGTGTGCAGAATCACAGCTTGACTGACTTCTTTATCAGAGAAAGACAGAGCGGGTTTGAAAAGGGGAAGTCCCTCCCGCAACTTCAGTAAAGCTAGCCTGCTACTGTGGAGAATCTTCTGCAAATGACATCTGGTTTGGCCTATGCACAAACTCTCCAAATAAAGCTGAAGAGGTTTGCTTGCAACCTCGTTCTGAAAACATAATGCTAATATCATAAAAAATTGTCTTCCCAAGCTGCTGCTTTTCCTTTTGATTGTCCTGTGTTTGTTCACACTTTGAATGCATAAAGGTACCTGAAAATAGAGTACATATACCATTTTCAAATTAATATCCAAACTCCGGATAGCTTTAACTTCCAGTTGAATAATTGATCAATCCTATTCAACTTTACAGTTTAAAAAAGTCTCATCCCTAATTCATGTCATTGCAACTTGTGATGATATTCTCCATAAGAAATTTAATGCATCTAAATGTGAATAGAAAAATGCATCTAAATTCCAGAAAAATCCGAGTGCATTTGTTAAGAATCACTCTTACGCCAGTCTTAAAAATTATTCCATGCCTCACCTGAAAATAATTTCTATCCTTTTTAGTAAATTAAACATTTCTACACTAAAAAAAATTAACATAACAAGAATGATGGAGGCTGTTGAAGAGGAACACATGAGATATACTGGACTCCATTCTCACTTCAGCTGAAGCAGAGTAACCTTGGAACACCCTTGTTGGAAGCAGTGGGGTTGACTGGTATGACTGAGCTGCTTCTGCAGTCCACAGGCTTCACCTGTTTGTGGCTGCACACATTTTGCAAGCAAGAGAGAGTGAGCACTATCAGGCTTTGCTCTGCCAGCCTCATGCTCTGTTGTTCATTTCCTGCAGCTAAGAGCAATGCTGAAGAAACTCTCAGGAGACACATTGCTCACAGTCAGTGGGTGAAGGGCTGTGAGACAAACCAGCATCCTCAAAGAACTGCAGGATTCAGTATCTAGATCAGGCTTTGGGTTTGCAGCCAGTAATTCACTCACCTGCTCTTGGCACGTGGATTAGTGAAATTCCTGCAAACTCAAGGGTAGGTAGCCATGCATGACTTGAGCAGAGTTCTTTCAAGTCAGTTTGTGTTGGATTTCTCACAGACACAAAGTGAAACTCAAGCTGCAGTAGCTGCAGTTAAGTGGTTGCATAAATTGGGACTATTTTCAGAACCCCATTCAATATTTTTACAACTCTTCATACTTTTACATACATACAGACATACATATGCAGCCACTATCCACTTCAGAAGATTTAATAGTGGCTTTTTGTCTTGGGTACTGGCAAGATAATGACTATAATAATATAGAAATACCAATATAATTATAGTACAAAAAGTACAGATCTCTGCAGGCTTTTTTTTTTCAAACTTTTTTACAACCCTGCATGTTTTATTTGTGTTAAATGAGAACTTAATTAGTAATCAGAGTGCTAGGGCTCTCTTTTCAGTTTTAGACCTCTGATATAAAATATTTTAATATTCTTCTTTTCCTTCTTTGCAGCATGCTAAATGAGGCATTGAAAATTCAACTTTATATTTGATAGCTCTTTCTTTAAAATATAGAAGAAGACTATAATTATTTAAATTTTAATTTATAAGTATTTAAACTATTCAGAATTAAAAGAACTCAACTCTAATTAATCATATTTTGACTAATATAATACTTTAAAAGGTCATTTCTGCTGTCTGGGTTTAAACAGATTTAGTGGTAATTTGGGATGAGGGAATGGTTTGCTGTAAGGATCAAGTTTAAGGAGAACCAGCAGCTGAGGAAAGACAAAAGGTAATGCCTTGCAGTCACCAAGAAGCCTTGTGTTAGTCAGATGCACAACAAGGTGGGCAGGGCATCTGTCGCAAAACCTGCAGGTCATTCCCATGCAAACCCAGAAACGAAGGACCACGATTAATAATAGTGCCAGTGTGCCTTGACCCAATGTGAGGGGCTGCTCACAGGGTGGAAATCACAGTGTGCTCATGTCTAAATTAGGGCAACTCACTTGGACTACTCATTTGTTCAGAGGGGATTAGGACTCTTTTAAGTGTAATTTTAAACAACTCGCTCTCCTGCATCACCAAGCCGTGGCTGATCTGCAGCTGAGCTGTGACTGCAGTCCTGGGGCTGGGTGCCATGACCTTGGGCTCTTCCACCACACCTGTGTGGAGAGTGGGTAGACCCCATGGTTGCAGCAAGGCAAGAAATGTCTAGCTCTAGTTAAGCACCAAAACAGGCTGTCTAGGGAGACACCAGGGTCTCCATCAGGGAAGATTTTTAAGAGTAGACTGAAAGCCTGGAAGCCAGACAAGATTCTAGGCACAGCAAGACACACTCACGGTGGCAGGAGGCTGGAGAAGATGACTTCTTAGCTTTCCTTAGAGCAGTGGTTTTTTTCTGAATGTGTCACAGTGCTGCTGCTGCACAGAAAACATGTGTGGTATTGCACTGGGTCTTACACTTTGGTCACAACAACCCCCTGCAGTGCTACAGGCTGGGACAGAGTGGCTGGACAAGGGTCAGGCAGAAAGGGACCTCGGGATGCTGGTTGTTAGCTGACTGAACATGATCCAATGTGTGCACACGTGGCCAAGAAGGCAAATGGCATCTGGCCTGGATCAACAATGGTGTGGCCAGCAGGACTAGGGAAATGATTCTTCCCCCCAACTCAGCACTGATGAAGCCACACCTTGAGTGTGTCCAGTTCTGGGCCCCCACATTTAGGAAGGATGTTGGGATGCTTGAACACATCCATAGAAGGGCAAGTGAAGGATCTGAAACACAAGGCCTGTGAAAAATGTCTGAGGGAGCTTGGGCTGCTTAGCCTGGAGAAAAGGAGGCTCAGGAGAGACCTCATCACTCTCTGCAACTGCCTGAAAGGAGGGTGCAGCCAGGTGGGGTTGGTCTCTTCTCTCAGGCAACCAGCGACAGGATAAGAGGATACAGTCTTAAGCTGCACCAGGGGAAATTTAGGCTGGACATTAGGAAAAAATTTCACAGAAAGAGTGATTGGGCATTGGAATGGGCAATCACTCTTGGTGATTGCCCATTAATGGTGGAGTTGCCATCCCTGGAGGTGTTTAAAAAAAGACCGGATGTGGCACTCAGTGCTGTGGTTTAGTTGATTAGGTGGTGTTAGGTCATAGGTCAGACTTGATGACCTCAAAGGTCTTTTCCAGCCTAGTTAATTCTGTGATTCTGTGATTCTGCATCCCAGTCAGAAATATCCCACATGATTGCTTAGAGCTCTGCAGGCCCTCAAGGGAACATGAACAGAAAACCATCCTTGTGAAACAACAGTAAGGGTTTTGCTAAAAAGAATAGCTATCGTGCCTGTATCAAATAATGACTTCTGTACAAAAAGGCCATTTTCAAGAAATGTTTCAGTTTGATGCTCCAAGAGGCAAAAAAATACCTTAGGAAAAGAGTTGGAGCATACTGCCTTGTCCTTGGTGAACTACTGCTGCAGAAATCCCTGATCTTACCAATTATGTAGCCTGGCTAGAACCTGTGATTCTCCCCAGTACACCTCTAACTCAAACTTCTCCATGAAGGTTTGATCAAAGCTTCATGAAAATCAAGTCACACAAGAAACTTGTTATTAATATGTTTCTGGTGGCTCCACAATGAAAAATATCCTGAAAATATCACCAGCTCAGGGGTGTTTGCAGGTGTAGTAAGTTTGGGTAGACTTTGGTTATTTTCATGAACAAGGAAGACTGTGTGTGCAGTGGAGAAGGGATACAGTCAGGGATTTGGGCGAAGCTGTAGGTGTGTCAGCCCTCCAAACTGCCAGTCATGGAGGTAACTGTCATGGGAGACAATCTGGGATTCCTCTCAAATCTTTGCTTCCCACTGAACAACCCCACACGCACTTTTCTCACATTTACTAAGTTAACACATTAAGATAAGTCTTCATTACTGGATTCCTCTGATATGCAAATTGCCTGGTTTTGACCTTTTCTTTGAAAGACATTTAGACCTCTCCTTAGGGCAATTGTGTTGAAATAATTCATCCCTATTGACCTCCAGCTATCTAGCTGCTCTTCTCCTGCCTTCTCTTAGAAAGAAGAGGCACTGCCTCTCTCCTGTCTGTAAGATTCACATTTCTCAGGCACTATCCTCACTCCAGCATTGACACTGCTCATTGATAACCCACCTTGCATGCAGGCACAGCCATCACCAGTGATTCCCCAAGGCAAACTCCCCTCTGTCAGACCAGTGAAAACACTTTGTGTGAGAAATTATGTGAAAGGCTAAGCAGTCTGTCCTGGTGAAATTTTTCCTTTGCTATTCTTGTCCTCATATGATTAAATGCCTGATAAAAATAAATTATATTGCTGCTGAAGCTGACAAATGATTAGTAGTCATTTCCCCAGTGTTCATTGCCATGGTATTTTGAGAGAAATAATGAAAATTGTCCATTAGCTTAAGTGTTGGGGTTTCTCTTATGGAATCTGAGGAGCCATTGGTCAACTAGTTTTCAGCAAAGAAAAGCTCTTTTTTAAAGAAACTCACAAAAGAAAACTGAAGGCGAATAAAAGGAGACCATTAATCACTAATTGCAACTCATGTCATTGTTTTTAAGTCTAGCTTGGCATTCCTGGTCATAGTCTTCTAACATTATCTATGAGTTTGTGAAATCCTTAATTTTGGGGAAAGGGAGGAAAGGAGGAGAGGCTATCAGTAAGTTACTTACCAAAATTGTGCTTTTATGGTTTTACCAATATGAATTTTTTTTTAAGAAGAAAATCTTTACTATCCTTACACTACTAAGGGTGGTGAGGCACTACAACAAGTTGCCCAGAAAACTTGTGAATTCCCTATCCCTGGGAACCTGGGAATGCTCAAGGCCACGTTGGATGGGGCTCTGAGCAATCTGGTCTAGTATCCTTGCCCATGAGAGAGGAGTTGGAACTAGGTGATCTTTAAGGTCCCTTCCAACTCAAATCATTCTATGATTCCATGAATTATATTCAAACTGATGTGCGGTGTGGGTATGGTGGAATTTCTTTACATTTCCCTCACTCTCCATGCCCTCTTTTCCTCTAGGAGAAGGAAAATGTTTTGGAATTATCCACATTTTGTAGATGGCATTTTAAAATGAAAAATTTCATGTTTCCGGGAGTGTGGAAGTAACTGAGGACTTGTTAAGATTCAAAGCTAAGGAAGAAGAAAAAAAAAACTAAAACTTTTTATAATCCCTTTTCTTTCCAAAACACCCTCACATTTTAGGGCCTTTGGTATCTAAAATACATAGGAAATTTGGGATATAATCATTTGAATACCACTAAACTGATCTAACTCTTTTTCATTGTCTGAGATTAGCACCAGACTTCTTCCTTCATGTACTATGAGAAACAGCTGCACAGAGAATCAGCTTTCTGAAGACAGACATTATGGAATGTTCAGCCACAGATGTTACAGGATGTTTTGTCTTGTATATAGACATATCCCTCAAAAACAGGGTAAATACAAGTTATCATTCCCTCGTCTTCATCTGAGTGCCCTGTGTATGAAGTCTAGTGAGTTGTATATTCTCGTTTGTTCTCTGACCCCAGAGTATTTAAGTTCTGACATAAGCTGGAACAGTTTCAACAAGACAGATGAGAAAAATCCACCTCCAGTCCTGACACATCTTAAAGATGTGGTTGACCTTCACTGCAACTATGTTCTGGCTCAAACAGAAAGGAGACTAGATCCCAGACTTCCTCACTCAAAGTTATGGCTATCCTTGTCATGTTAGGGCACTCCATCTTTAAAAGATATATAGTTGAGTTGAATTTCTAAATTTTATTCCCATGACTCAAAAGCATCATGGGACTTAACCTAGGACTGGAAGAATGCCTTGTCTTTGCACCATGGAGCTCACAGTTTTTGTTGCATTATCACACATTTACCCAGCTACTGGGTAAATAATAAGTACCCAATTAGTGGGTAAATTGTAAAACACAACTTAGTTCAAAAAAAGTATAGTTTATGACTCCTCTTTATGTTAATGATCTGACTATTCAGCAACAAACCCATCCTCACTTTCATGCTCCAAGGTTTTGTTCCAGTTAGGCTGTGATGCTTTCTTACAGAGAGGTACACATCTGCAGGGGAGCAAGTGGAAAGTAATTTCCACAACCGAGCTTCTGGTTTGCTGGTTAGAGCACATATTAAGATAGTGTCTCTGAAAGAGGCATGGAAAAAAGGGGATAGAAGAAGCATCAGAAAGTACATTTAAACCTGGAATATCTTCCAGTGACTAAATGGCTGCTCATATTATTCAGGCTGGCAAGCAACATTTCCATTTTCCAGTATCTATATCTTATTTATCATTTTCACTCAGCACTTTGCCATAAATCTAAACAGCATCAAAAGCTAAAAGGCAAACATTAGAAAATATATACAACTTCAGTCTGCTTTATAGCAATAAAAGAGTATTTTAAATTCAGTTTTTCATTCTGTATTTTGATTTTACACCTTGTCATACATTAGGTCAAGTAGTTCAACTTCAAGGAACTGATCTTGGCCTTTATTGTTACAAAGATCACGCACAAAAGGTGCAAGAATTGTTAAGCCAGTAGAAATGCAGCTTGTAGCTACTTACAGAGGGGTTGACAAAGTTCTCTCTCAGTTATTTGTTCTTTCTTTCTTATTTTATAAATTTTCAGCCCAGTTTGTACAAACACGTACTTCAGAAAGTGGGATGCTAATTAAAGGAGCTCTTCCTTCTCTTTGCAATCTACTGGATACAACACATGTTCCCAGTAATTTGAACATATCATCCCTTACCAGCACAGCATGAGTCAAGGAATGTGATTTCTCTTTCCTTAGGGACCATTAAGATTCCCCAAACTGAACAGAATGACAGTCAGACTGATAACACCTACTCTGTTCCACCTGTTTTAAATAATTTCCCACTCAAGTACTACTCTCAATGGGGGAAGAAATCACACACTGATTAATTCACTGCTAGTGCTTCCACAATCACTTTTAAAATTTTCTCCAACTCTAATGCTTGGTGTAACAGGAACACTCAAACTCTTGTATGCTATGACTTCACATATTGTTGTTTTCAATTATTCCTCTTTAGACACCGTCAATTTGTTTTCCCAGGGCTTTGTCATCATACACACCAGAGGCAGGCAAATGTCCTTGGGACAAGTACCTAGGACTCCCACACGAGAGGAATAACTCCAGGATGTGGTGTGAGCGCACAGGGGAGAGCAAATAAAGATAAACCAGAGCTTACCTCTTTTCCAGCACCCGGCCTGACCTGGAACCAGAAGCAATTAGTGTTGCCTCACTGTGCACACAGCGCGTTTGATGCTCTGCAATTACCTGTGTGTACGTTTTCACTGAAAACAGTCATTATGAGAACGGGTCTGAAACTGAAATCATTCTCTAACATGCATCACCCTACCTCTTTCCTGCTTGATACAAAAATAACTGGTCACACCAGGGATAAATAGGAATGTCCCGTTGGTGATGTCAATGGGTTTCTCAAACTCAGTTGATGAATGTCTATATTTCTTGCAGTGACCTTCAATTTTGCAAGCATAAATTAACACAAGAGGAGTCCAGAGAGGTCTGGAGTCCAAATTTCCCCATATTGTCCAGTTTGTTCCCATATTGTCTTAATTTATATATATATATCTTAAAGAAAGTAATCCATTCCAGAAGGTTTCTTCATCCCAATATATTGTTTGGATAGCTCTCTTTGTAACAGACTTCATTATCTTTTGTGCCAGTGACAGGACTCCCTCCTTCAAGGTCTAGCCTGGCACCTGAAGCTTTTATCATGAATATCCTTTAGACTGTAGCTCTAGAATATAGCTCTTCAAGTATCATCTCTTTACACATATTGCTATACATAATCCTATCCTACACATAGGATTCCATTCAAAAAAGGTGCATTTTCATTTTTGGAAACAGGTGTATTAATCAAATTCCTATTTTCAAAAATAAAAATATCCTTCAATATGAAAACTAGATTCCACATTTTCAAGCCTAATAAGTTACATGTTTTCCTATGTCATTTGATGTCCACACATCTCTCTCAGGCATTTTCTTTTTCTTAATGTTCCAGATCTTTCTTCCTTCCACTTGAAATTGAGTTCAGTTTTATTCTGCTTTCCAGGGTAGGAATATCCTCATCACAGCCTAGATTAAAGGGAGATGCTTAAAAATACCCTGTTGCACTGTATAATTGCTCACTTGAAAATCTTTGGTAATTTAACACTTCAAGTTTGAGGCTTGTATTTCACAATTTCTTCATAATGTTAAATGAAATTGAAAGTATTTACAGAGAAAGGAGCGAGAGGCAATCCAATTCATCATCAAGTGAAAGTGTTGATTCTGTAGGCGGCACTATGAACCAATGCTTCCACACAGTGCTGGCTACAGTGCCACACAAGGAACCACTCCTCACAAGAGATGCGTAGTCCAGGTCCTGACAACTTCGTGGGTGTCAACAGCCTCAGAGCACTTGCTGCAAGAAGAAAGTTGTTTACACAAGTGTGTTGTCAAAAGAGCATCAGCTGATACCCACTGGCAGACATCCAAGGGAATCCAAGCCTTTTATTCATCTTCTGTTGAGTGACCGTGACAGCTCTCACATTTTTCTCAGGGCTACATCTGATAAGAACAAAACATAGCTCATATCACTTCTGTTCACTTTTTACATTGTGCAGGTACTAACAAAGGAGGATTTATAAATATACAGATATAGAAATAACATTAGGTACTACAAGAAATAAATTTATCTGGCACCTTCTGGTCTTTTTGCTATATCTGGAGTAAAGACCAAAGAGTATACTCTATTTCCTTGGAGAAGATCAAGAACGGAGCTTTTGCAGAATACAAGGTTTCCAATTTCTTTGAGAGTACTGCTTTTATAATCTCTGTGTCAAGGAGAGATCTGTAGGAAACCTCAGAGGTTACTCGGGCGTCTGTCTGCAATAGTTCTGGCAGTTGACTTGGGGAAAAAAGACAAGAAAGCCTGTGTGGTATGAAAAAGCTGAGATTGCTGGGGAACATCATCCATTCTTATGCTGCTTACTTTTCTGTGTGGTTTTTCTAAATTGATTATTAATTTATTTATTTATTATTTAGCAGCTTGTTAATGGATGGTGCTGAAGCATGAGAGAATTATGCCTGTGTAGTAAAAGGACCTTGTATTTTGTAGGGATTTTGAAATAAAGTCAACATAGCAAATTAACCTGGCATATGCTAAACAAGCAGGTATTTTATGACCAAGCTTGCCAACAGGAAGGTACAAGGGCATTTTTTGGCCAGATCTTGCCTTTCTAGAATGGAAGTTAGCGGTCATGTGCAAATCAAGGATTTGCAGTAAGTCAGTCAGTCCTGTTACAGGTAAATGAGAAAAAGCAAAAGCAAATGTTGTACCAAACACAGACTCAGCTGCTTTTGACATATGTTTACTAGGGGATTAAAGGCAGATTTATGAAGAGTCAGAAGTATAGTCACACCTACTGCACTGAAAACTGTCACAAAGATTAAAAATCAAAAACCACTGTCATTCCTCCTCAGAAAGACAAAGCTTTAAAGAAAGGGACACTTCATCCAGTCTTGAAGGACTGGTTTGAGCTAGCTGCTTAAAACACACTGGTCTTTATACACAGAGCACTTAATTTACCAAAACAAAGGTATTTTTGAATTCTTGGCATTTTACATGGTATTATTTTCAGGGGATGCTGTATGTTCTCAGTGGGGTGCCTCACACAGAGGAAAATCCCCAGAAGATGGCTGGAGAGGTGCTTGCACCTGGCTATGACCAGCAGAGAAAAGCAAATGAACTTTGGAGACTGATCATTAAAGAGATCCTACATTATGGGAAGGAGGGGGGGAAGTCTTGGTTCAGCATGTAATTTACTAAGAGTTGGATTTTTCACCAACTAGTCACTAACTGACTGTTCTGGTAGGGAACAAGTCGCTTGATGAGGGATATTCAACAAAAGGTAGCTGAGCAGGAGAGAAGAGCTGAAGGATCCACTTTTGCTGAAATGAAGTTATTTCCTATGTGTAAACGGCCAAGGAGGGAGGAGATGGGCTGCAGGAGACATGTTGAGGAAGAAGCCATCTGCAGAAGTGCACTGTATTCTCCAGAGGACTTGTGAAGAAGGAGTCATTGAATTGTGTACAGGTGTTCTATAGCTGAGCCACAATCTGTACAACTCTGAACTAAAAGCAAGACCAGTTTTTTGAAAGAGTCCACAAAGCTTGGGCACAGTTTGCTCTTATGCATCTGTCTCTGAAGACTAAACTTTAAATTCTGACTGCTTGTGGTAGAATTTCTTGGGAAAAAAAATATATTTAAACATTTGAAAATCTGAAGACACAGCTTCAGTGCAGGTGGTCTGGGGATGCTGGGTTGCAAAACTTCATCTCACGAGAAGGAGAGAGGCAAAGACACTGCTCTGAGCAGAGAAGCCAAAAGGAGCAAACAAACCACAATTCATTCAAATGAGGAAATACTAAAGGGAATATGGATCCAGCCTGCTGTAACCCAAATGCAGCAGCTGAGGAAGATTTCCCCAGGAAAATTGGTTTTTCATCACCAAAAATTAAATGTTCCTAATGAATCTTAGAAGTTTTATCCTAGAAGTTTTGTGAAGCAATCAATAGAATCCATTACTTCTGGGTCACTTTTAGCCAGCTGATCATCTGTGATGAGTGCCAATGGATTTTTGGGCTACGTGATGGATCATGTAGATCATGTGAAGCCAAACATGCTCTGCATGACACAAGGGGAAGGAGAAGAGTGAATAGTGACTTATGCATACAAAACAAACAAATATTCCTCAAGAATAGATTTTCTTAGTTTCATATAATGTACAAAAGACATATGCAGATATGTTCTTTTAAAGCATGATACAGCAATTTGTTATATTTGATGGAAGATTATAAAGACCTAACAGCTGGGACCTACATCTCTTTGTCTCCAGAAATACAATAAAACCACCCACAATTCTTGATCTGTTCAATGCAACTTTAAATTAAATAAATATACAAGAACTTCCACTCTAGGCCAGATCAAAGGTCCATCTGGTCCCACTAACTTGACAGAAATAGCAATATGCATTCAATAGCCTTTATATCTTCTTCTGACTTCCTGTAGGAGCTGAAGAATTTCTCTTCTGGATGACAGGTGATAATGAAGTTTTGTCTTTGGTTTCAATGAAAATTTTTAACTAAATGCTTTCATTTTGGAGAAAGAAAAGCAATGCTGAAGGCAAATATCTCTTTACTTGGAATTATTTTGACTTTTATTTAGTTCTGCCCCTGGGTGCACTTAGGGAGTTATCGAGAGTGAAGAGCCAGACAGACCATGGTGAGATGGATATTCCAGAATTAGAAGACAAGAAATAAACCATGGAATTTTCTGTCATGATTTTCTGTTAGAAGTGTTCTTATAAATGTTCTGTGTCAGTGATGTTTTTCTTATCATGCATCATATTCTGCAGATCATTAAATGTCCGGTTATACTGCTTGGAAAGTAAAGGCAATGCTCAAGAATATCTAAACTTTCCCTTCCAAAGAGGAGAATAGCACAAAACTTGCAGAAACTAAATAGATTTTGCTTCAAGTCAGTCAAATGCTTACAAGCAGTCCCATTTACAGCAGACACATTTTCACCCGGGTTTGGTAACCAGCCCCAGTGCCCATTCACATGTTTACAGTAAGTCAACACTGCAGGCTGCTTTGAACTAATTAATTCAATGCAGACTCATTTTAGCTTTTCATTGAGAAGACCTTGGCTGAGTCAGAAATGTGCACAGCACTAGAAAATGTTTCTAAAAGAAAGACAGGGAACCAGTGTTTTTTGTCTTGAGATTAACTGCCTAGATTAAGAAAAAATCATAGAACTATAAGGGGAAGGCAGTCAAAAATTGCCCAGCACCCAAAGGAAAGACCTTCCTATTGAGCTTCTCTTAATACAAAAAATTTGCACCCACAGCCGATACCTGCTGTATTTACATCCTGTGACCTAGGAATCTAGTTTGCATTCTCTTTGTTTCCTTTTTTCCTGAAATACCGTTCAGCCTCCTAAACTTCAGAGCTCTTCACATTTCACCATCAAATTATAAAGCTATTTTAAGCAAAAGGCACACAACACAAATGGTTCATCTTTCAGGGTTTGCTGTGAGCTGGCCTAGCATTCTATCTAAAGGTGTTTATGAGACATGCCAGTGTGCACAGTATTATACTTTAATGCATGAATGATTGAATTCTGTGTGCTATTGGCCATTATTTATTCAATCATGTGTCCTTCCATTTTCCCATTTGGAGCAGTTGCCTGTTCCTCAACAAAAAGATTAAACAAGACATTTCAAACCCAAGATCAAATAACTATGGCCCAAATTTTGTACATTTACACCATTGAATTACCTTCTCCCCAGAGTCATGCGGATGCCAACAAGAGAAAAATTTAGTGTTGGGTTTGCAATTATATTTACCATTAATTAGGGATTTATTATCACTAATAAATAGTTGTATTAAGTAAGAAAATGCTTACTATTGGGGGAAATTTAATTTAATATTGTCAATGAAATGTACTTCATTTAAAAAGAAAATGTTCTTTAAGAAAGCATAATTGGTGCTCATCTGTGTGAAAATCTCAGATCCTTCAATACCACATTCTTTTGGGGTGTAATAAACGTGGGATCTTGATTCCAGCTGTATGAAAGGGCTTAAACAGCACCTCTGGCCACTCAGCTAAGGTTTTCAAACCTGGACTAGCCTCCTGAGATTCAAATGTTAAGGTCTGGAACAAATTTAAGTTTATTGCCTTTCTACCATTGTACCTAAGGGACCCTGAGATGCATCCTCTGAAACAGACGTCTGCTCCAAGTTGTTACCTTTCTGCTGGGTACACAACGCTGCCTCATTCCTTGTTTTTATGCTGAAGGTGGTAGAAAAGGCTGGTAATCAGAGCAATCACCCAAGGAGGATGAGACAAATTTCAGTCCTCCTCAATCTGGATGAATTGGGACTGATTGCCCTCTTGTCAAAGGAATACCCAAAACCCTGGGATAGCACCAGGGCTCCCACAAAAATCACTTTTCACTCCTCTTGGTGGCTCTGTCCTCCCAGTTGTGAGGATACATTTGAGGAATCAGAAAGGAAATGAACAAAGAGGAGCCTTTGTAGCCCACTAATGAAAGCAGAGAACGCAGAGAGAAACCCGGATTTCAAGGTCTGATTCTTCAGAGGTTTATCTGGCATTACCTTAAACTACAGCAACTGAAACTCAAAATGAAGTCTTGGGAACAGTCAAACATCAAGTTCTATATCTAGAGCAAGAGATGCAGTGTCCATGGTTTTTGAAACACCAGGGACAAAGGGTCAAAATGGACAAGCTTGAGAGCTGTGAGGTCTCACTGGGGATGACAGGAGCAGCTCAAAGAAGCAGGCGGTGTCTGGCAGCTCAGATCATTTCTGTTTACAGAAATTGTTACTGGAATAATTTGCTCAGCTCAAGTATCTGACAAAAAAAAAGGAGATTTTTAAAAATATTAGATAAAAATTACTTGAGGGCTGTGGAAAATACCTCATAAGGCTTAAAGCACTCATTGTGGTTGCTTTACCAAAGAGGAGGCTGGAGGGTGACCTGACTGCAGAGATGTTCAGTACCACATTCCTTCTTCATCTTGCAGAGAAAAAAATTAGTTGCAGCAGCTAGAAACTGAAGTCAGATGTATTTAAATTAGAAATAAGGCATGCAATTATAAGAACAAAGATGGTTAACCAACAGAACACATGGAAAATGGTAAGTTCTCTCCCCCTCTGTAGTGTCACATGAAGGCTGGATGGCTTTTTTGAACATTATGTGTGGCAAAATACAACTCCCACTGTGATCAAACACAAACTGCTGGGTGCAAAGCAGAATGATGAGTCTTGTGGTTTGCAGAAGGTTGGGTTCAATAGGTAGCACCTATTGAACAGCAACTCCTACTAAACATATTTGTTGTTAAATGTATATAAGGAGTTTATCTCCAGTTTCCACCTGAGATAAGAGCACACAGCACTGTGCCCTGCTGCTGTGGTCAGGCTCTCTCCATAGGAAAATCAGGGTGCAGTTGTGCTCACCCATCCCTTCCCCTGACAAGGAGGTGAGGTACAGCCCAAGCAAATGCCAGCACCCAGCAGTGCGCAAGTTTAAACTACAAATATCCATGATGCAGTGAATTTGCAGGAAGAGATCTCAGGAGCTCCAGCCCTGTTTATTTTCATATTTTATTATACCTCTTTGAAACAAATAAGGGGAAACCAAGCAGGTTTCTACACAGGGAATGAGGCGTCCTGTGGAATATTAATTTCTACACTTTCTTGGTCAGCTTTCATGTGGAAATGTCCCTTCTGTGGGGAGTGTCACAGTAAGTCTGTCTGGATACCTGTTGGCTAGTCAGAGTAGATGGGCTGACAGCAGGTGCTAGCAGGGAGAAGTGGTCCCCAAAACAGGTAACATGGCATGGTGGCTGCAGTCCTCCCCAGTCCCAGCCCTCTTTCTTTATAAAGACTGTGCTGTCACAGACAAAATGGTGCCCATAGCTCTTGGGATTGAGGAGAAGAAAGCTGTGCAGGCCCAAGGTTTTACCACAGTGACTCTGGCAACACACACCCCATCTGCCCCTAATCAGAAGGACATGGACAATCCATCCTTGTAGGCACCTCTAGGACAAGTTGTCGTGGAGCTAGACTCTGGAACAAGTGTTTCAAGACTATTGCACATCTTCACAGTGACATCAAAACTGGTGACAGAAAAGAAAAAAAAAACATAAAAGGAAGACACCTGGGTGTCTTCACAGCAAGAGCAGGAAAAAGGAGCCAGCTGAGGAGATGATTCACCATGGCTGTCATGTACAAAATGTAAGTTCTCCTTTGAGTATTCATAACATTATCTTTCGTCCCTATGAACTAAAAGCAATTAGTACATGCAGCAGTTGTTAAAATATAATAGAAGTAATCCATATGAGATATGCTGGCTTCTACCAGCAGTTCTGCTGCTTCTTAGCAAGCAGGAAGAAATAACTGATCATTATAATATTTACACCCCATTTTACAGTCTGTCTTAATGGATGCTCCCAGAACCATAAAAAATCCTCAGGGTCTCAAGACAAAACTTCATATCATTGCTCTAATTTGCCTTGTTGAGAAATATAATGATGTGTCAACACAGTAAAAAAAGTGTAATACCTGCATTGCATGAAAGAGAGCTGTCACTATCCACAGGGCTTTATGCATAGTTTGAAGAGACAACTTTGCATCCATGTCATCAGCTGGTAGTCGTTAGTCTCAGGGGCACATTTTCATCCCACACTGTGCTAGATTAATGCAGGTAATACAGACAAAGAGTATGACGGAAATAATCTACAGCGCATACAGTCAGTTTGCAAAGAAAGGAAGGTATTTCTTCCTCCTTGCTCAGGAAAGAAACTAACACAGCAAGCTGATATTAGTCTCATCCAGTGCAGGCTGTGCCTTGCCAGGGGACTGTGCTGTGGTGGCTGCAGTGTCACCTCCTACCAGGAGCACACAGGAAGGGTGGGAAGCTGTCAGCCAGCTGGGAGTCTCTAGGGGAGCATGGCCCACTGCCCTTCAGTGCACACTCAGGGCTTCATCTTGGGCAGGGAAGGGGTATGGGCCACTTCTCGCATGTTACAGGTAAAAAGAGCTGAAAGTAGATCACCAAGTAAATGAGAACAACTTATGGTAAGGCTCGAGTAGCAGGTACAGTACAGGCTGCCCACAGTCTCAATTGGGTCAGGCTCAAGGCAATGAGAGCACTATGGAAGCAAAAGCACCTTCTCAGTTGGAAAAAAGGAATAGAAACCACTATGTCTAAATCTTTATAGATCCTTGAACTTTCAGGTTATGATATTCTCCCAAGTGGGGCATGCAAAGAGAGTTTGATATGTTTATACCCATCAATTTGTAGTGAAATCAAGTGACCAGATATGTAGAAATCTCTTGCTGGATCTGCAACTTCCAGTTTGAGTCTCCACAGGAGAAGGAAGCCACTCCAGTGAAGTCTTACACAGTCTCACAGATTTCTGTGCTCTGCACTACACGTGCCTCACAACAACTGAAAACATGGTCACTGACATCAAGACAGGACGTGCCACTGACCTTACACACTGCCTGTGAGTGCAGCTGTAACTGACATGGACATTTTCTCACTGGAACTGGGCAGCCAGGAGTGCCAGCCCTGTCCAGGGGGGCATCAGGCCTAGCATGGCCAGCAGGGCAAGGGAGGAGATTGTCCCCTCTGCTCTGCACTGGAGCAGCCTTGCCTCCAGTGCTGGGGGCAGTTCTGGGTGCCAAAAAAGACATTAAACTGGAGAGAGTGTCCAAAGGAGGGCAATGATGATGGTGAAAGGCCTTGAGGGGAAGACTTATGAGGACCTGCTGAGGTCACTTTGTCTTTTCCTGGAGAAGAGGAGACTGAGGGGAGATGTCATTGCAGTCTGCAGCCCCCTCATGAGGGGAAGAGGAGGGGCAGGCGCTGATCTTTTCACTCTCATAACCAGTGACAGGACCTGAGGGAATGGCCTGAAATTGTGTCAGGGAAGGTGTAGATTAGACATCAGGAAAAGGTTCTCCACCGAGAAAGGGGATGAGCACTGGAACAAGCTCCCCAGGAAAGTGGTCACAGCACCAAGCCAGACAGAGCTCAAGGAGCATCTGGACAGTGCTCTCAGGCACATGGTGTGAGATGGGTACAGGACCAGAAGTTGGACTAGGGATACTGATAGGTCCTGTCCAGCTCAGCATGTTCTATGATTCAGTGATTCTGTGAACTCAGAGAGGGATGTTTCATGCTTCCCGCTCCCAGTGGTCCTGCAGTTCACAGGGGCTGACGGCTGCCAAGCCCTTTCACAACAGGCTTTCCTCCAGAATGTCACCAGGTAAGTCACAGCTGTAATTCTGCCTGTTCTGCCACTTCTGACTTGCACAGGTAACAGCACAGCTGACCCGCAAGTCTGTAGACTTGCTCCCAGCCAACACTTTCCAATTGATCTTCTGTGAGTGAGATAAAATTTGGGGGGATATACTAATCATGCTGTGGTAGGATAGAAAGGAGCTTTTCTCCACAGGCAAAGACAGACTTCCTCACCAACTCAGATAGTTCACAGATACAGTTACCTAAAATTTCCTAGTTCCAACATATGCTGAAATTATCATGACTGATAGATTACAGTTGTCATCTAATCCATTCTGGATTTTAGTAGTGAGGTTTTAATCTGAAGAGTTTAACCATTCAACTATGCTGGAGAAATTAACATGACTGAGATAAATCCATGCTCAGCAGCCCTTTGATTCTTAATCAGTAAAAGCAAAGCTCTCCTGGAATAATTTCATTTCCTTAAAATGTCACTTGTCAATATTATTTTCCTGTCTTTCTATCCTGTAATCAATCAAATCGGTCACCTGCCCTTGTTGAGTGCTCTGTCCTTGGCTCAGGTCGTGAGGCTCAATGCCTTTCCTGCATCCCTCACACCAAAGTGGATTCAAAAGTCAAATAGGCAACCCCTCTCCTGACTGTGCTTTGTGACACCTCTCATTTACCAATTTGACACAAAGTCAGCCAAGCCATGTACTTGCATGAGCTCACGGAAGTTTGACTACAGTCAAAACTGTTCTCCAATGCGTGATCCATAGCTGTGCAAATGTCCTACAACATGCTATTGCCCTGCCTTGCAGGAACTGTACCTATTTCTGATGCTAGGGTTCTGGGTTTTTTTCCCAGTCTAATGGGTAAGACTGCTTTTTGCTCTGGCGATAAACACCTTGTAAATAGAAAATAGAAGCATTTGCCCTCTTGAGATTGGAAAGAGAGGTCATATCAATTTGACAGGTTCTAACAAATGCCCTCAGAAAGGATGCTAGCTGGAAATTAGTTTCCATTTCTACTGATCAGGGTGAATTTCAAAGTGCTAAGCTCTTCATAGCAGCCTCCACACGCTTACCCATAGTTTGAGCCATGCAGTTCCCTCTGACTATTGATTTTTTCTGTTCTGCACAAACATGTTATCCAGCAACAGTTCCATACAAAGAGTTTTTATTCTTACTTACAAACATTGAATTTCATAATAAGTTACAGAAATATTTAAATCCGAAGGAAGAACTTGGTATGATTGCAACTGTCTCCCTTGACATTTTTCTCTATTTTCAGATTTCTTTTTCCTCTTGCTCTTTCTAAGACAAGAGTTTCACATCTGTGCCTCAGCAGGTTTGTGGGCTGTGCTAGTACAATAAAGAATATTTTTTTTCCCTCAAACTGTAGCAGGCGAGAAAGAAAACACTGTCAAGAGCTACAGACCCCCCAAGGAGTTTTAAGTACCACTGTGGGTAATTTTGCCTGAAGAAATGTATTGAGAAGCAAAGGCAATGCCTAAATACCATTTTATTTGTTCATTGCTCATTTGAATAACATCAGCATAAACATCCCTCTTACGTGAGCCTTCTCTCCCTTCTGAGAGATTGAGGGAGGTCTGGGAGAGGCAGGAGGGAGCACTGTGTTGCTTTGCACTGTGCAACATTGAGGCACACCACAGGACCGTTCCCTCTCAGCACAGTATGCAGCAAAAAATATCACTATAATTACCATAGGGGCGTGAACAAGAGGGAGCTGCCTTGGCCAGATCTTGAAAATGTTCGTCCCCCACAATGGGCTTGTGGGAATCTCACAGCACAAACAGCTCAAGTAGCACTTGTCAGTCCTGGTGAGAGTGAGCCACGTGGAGTCTTTTCCTGAAGAGATTGCTGGCACTGAGCATGCAACAGGAGGGCATTTTCTAGGCACAGAGCTGGGCTGCTGCAGCATGCCTGATCCTTATGTCCACCAAAGGCTTTACAGGTTGATATAAGAAGCAAATGGATTTGGAATGATTTCCCCTGTCTCTGAACCCAGCATGTTCGGCTATGTCCCTGAAGTTTCACGCCCATCTTTTCCATCAAGTCCCATGGCACATAGCATCTCTTTGTTCCTAGAAAGGTTGTCACTGTGTAGGGGATAAAACCTAATACATCTGCACTCATTCTTCACTGCTGCTAGCAGCAGCAATCATCTCCCATTGTTGCCTTTTCAATTCTTCTCATCCTAGGTGTAAAAGGAATCCAATCCTGCAAGATAGCAAAAGTGTCCCTAAAGGGTTTGAGTACTTCCATTACTTATCCAGCTGATCTAGACAGATATTTTTTATATTTATTAAACAGAAGAAGCCACTTAGTGTCATTCAGCTGTGAGGATTCTCTTTGCTACTTGTTCAAATTACATGTTCAAACAAGAACTTTCTCCCATATAGCCAGATTCTTATGATTTCACCTTGTAAAGAAGTCAAAATCCTTTGTTACAATGGCTGGTCTGCTACCTTACATTTTGCTCAATTATAAGAAAAAGCAACCTTCAGTACACCTCAGAGGAGCAAAAGGTGACTACACTGCTCAAGGAGGAAAAGGCATGGCACAGACTCCTGCTCAGAGTGGTCACTTTACTGCAGCATGTATTTGACTCTAGAAATTAAGGGCATGCTCTGGGCAAAATTTGAGGGATGAATAATTTACCAAAGATTCTTTTCAGAAAAGAGGCTGCTTTTGTTTTGTGTAAATCATCATCATCATCATCCCTCAGCATAATAATTATGAGATCAATAATGCCACAGAAGCCAGCAATGGGTAAAGTTCACACTGCAGTCTGTTAAATGCTCTTAAGGTACATCCACACCAGTGCTGCAGATCAGATCAAGAACACACACTGCAGCCACACACTTTTTCTGCACGTCATAAAGTGTGTCTCAGGGGATACAAACTGGATCTTTTCAAATAAAGGTTAGCTAGAGGGCTGTGCCTGTCCCTCCCCACCACGGTCAGCAGCAAAAAGACCAACAGTGAAAGGAACACTTATACACATAAATGTCCTTAGCCTGCTGAGAGTAGCAAGGAACTGGGACCACAATTGTGTTCCTGCCCCACAGTTACTGGAATCAAAGTGTACTCCAGTAAGCATAGAGAGGGATCAGACTGTCCTTTGTCCTTGACATGGCCACAGTAGGGAAAGGTCTCTGAAGCTACTAACCTGTCCAAACTGCTGTGTCTGTATTAGGAGAGACAAATCCCACCTTCTTTCTTTGTCCTTGGATTGCAGGAACAGACTGGCTCTCATATAGACATCTAGAACTAGACCAGAACATTTCTATCTTTCATTACCAGGAAAGTGCAAAGACCAGAGGACAATTTGACTTTAAGAGTCAGATATACCTGTGAAAACCACATGTGTCTCTGGAAAAGGCACAGGGTCTGATAGCCAGGACAACCTCAGCCATGGAACCAGTGCAGCTGGAGGTGCTCAGGGCCAGGAGAGCCTGGGGCTCCCTGCATCACAGGATGGATAATGCCTGTGACTCAGGTGCTGTCTAGCATGGGGTAGGAGGTACCCTGACTGCAGGCCAGCACTAACCATGTGAGCAGGAGCCTTCTGGCAGGAACAGGCCTCAAGACAATTCAGAGAAGTTCTGTTATGTGGAAAGGGCAGATTGATTCAGCAGTATTGAAAAGCATGTGTTTCCTGGTGAATGTAAGTTAGCAATGCAGCTGTGAGCTGGGCTCTGTCTGCCTCAAGTCTCTAAATGAAATAGGCTTGATTTTAAAAAACAGCAGTGTGGTGCAGCAGAAACCTTGGGCTGCTGGGCAGGATGGCTCTTTGTGTTACTTTGAGCCCCTCAGTCAGACAGAGGTGAATCCTGCGAAAGATCCTTTATTGCTCTGTGTTGTTTAGGATGACATGTTTAAATAGCAGAAAATGAAGTGGGTTTCATTTAAAGAAAGCTATGAGCATCTGCCACAAGTACTCCCAGCAATGCAGCACCACTCAGAAATGGCAAATTTACCTCTGGATGTACTGGAGCAGTTTTTTCTAGTTTCCAGTTATTTCCCTTTCAGATGTGTCACTGCTGGTCTGTGCTCACCTGTCCCTCTGCAGATGGCACCCACAAGGTGTCTCAGGCTTCCATCCCAAATGAAGGACCATGCTGTGACAGTCTGGGGCAGCTGGAGGGGCTGCCACCAGCCAGGCTGCCTGCTCAGGGACAAGGCAGAGCATCTCTGCCGCCATGGAGAGCTGTGACACAATTGAATGTATCAGACAGTCACTTATTTTTCAACTAGTGCAAAAGGCTGTCACATACTTGTCTCAAGGTTGCTGGTGTCCCACTCCACCTGATGCTTCTCATCAGAGAAGAGAGTTGAGGAATTCTGCTGTGATTAATAACCTTATCTATCCCCTTGAGCTTATTTTTTCCCCTCCATTTTTAATTTTATGTTCTGCTTACCAGCTGCTCTTGCTCATTAAAAAAACAAACCCTCTCTAGTTCTCATTAGCACCATATGTCTGCTGGTTATTTGAGAAATGAATGCAAAATATATTTAAAGGATTAGTCAAACCATGATAGGCAAAAAGATTGAAAGGCAAAAAGCTAAGGAGATGCTGTTAGACTCTGTCTTCTTGCTGCTACTCCTGCTATGCCCAGCTAAACCCAATACAACACGCCACCATAATCCTCCCTGCTCCACTAGTGCCTCTACAGCCACAATGAAACTACAGCAGTGTCTCTGGCTTTCATTTAATCCCCAACAGAGGTTTTTTGCTGCTCACTCCTTCTTCAGGGAAGTTACCAGTGACCCAAAATCGGCTTTCAAATGGGAGTCAAGAGCTAGTGTTCATCAGAGACAGCTGTTTCTTAAACACTTACAAAATTTCTCAGGGCTGCTCTGAAGCATTCAGAAACCTGTGCAGCACAAAACACAGCCAGCTGCTGTTCTCTGCTTCCCCCCTGACAACCCTCAGCACATGCTGTCTGAAGCACTCTTCTTCTGAAATCTCTCTATTGTTCCACAACCAAACATATTTATTTAATTTAAACTGTGAACACAGATAATCACTTTTCTTTGAGACATAATAAGGCAAAAAGCCTGACCTATCTCTCTCTCTCCAAGAGCTTCTGTCATACAACAAATCCTATTCCAGTGTTTATAAATTCAGTCTGCATCCTGATACCCTGATTGGTAAAGAAGAATATAAACAGCCGAGAATTTGGCTTGTCTTAACGCCTCTGCACTTCTTCTGAGAGTGTGACATCTCATCTGATGTGCATTACCTCCAGAAACACATGATCCCTCAGCATGTCCAGATTTCTTAGACAATCTATTACCATGAGACCCAGAAGCAACAGAGCTGCTGAGTGATGCTTTTACAGCACTGGCATTGAAATTCATTGTTCAATGCAGACCTGCAAATGGCTCTGCTGACAAGAATGAAAATCTGTATGTTATGTATAGATTCATAGAAAAATTATGATATGTCAAACTATATATTTCCTCTGGCAATTTAATCTGTAATATGAACAGCATTACCAATGAGGATCGTTCGGTTTTTTGTTTATTGATTTTCCATAGGAAAAAAATAGCAAGCGATTAATAGCCTGAGAAGAGACTTCCTGCCCAGAGGATACAGGGAACAGTAATGGCTCTAACTGGATCTTCTGCAACAGAAAATCTTGTTTAGAGTAATAACAAAAAACTTGCAGTTTCTCCTAAGAGGCTGAGCCTATGCTGAAGATGGGTTATTTTAGTTTTTCCCTAAAGCACACCTGGAAAAAACTCAAGCATATGAGTCACTAAAGATAATGCATGAAAATGTATAAAAGGAAGAAAAAAATCCAATTCTTCTGATCAATCAATCAGAGTGCTGCACCGAGGACTTCTTACAATCCATTACAGGAAATTCATGTAGTAGATGGATGGTAATAGTTTAGGGGACAGGACAAAAGCAGTATGGTAGAAATAGCTTGCAGTGGTTGCTGCATGATTAATATGATGTTCATACTGGCCATGGAGAAAATGATAATATCTGGGTTTAATGGTTTATAGCATCAAATCTTCCTAAGGTTCACATAAAAGATATCTAATAGCTGCCTTGATTGATGTGAAGGAAAACTCCAAGTGCAATTTAATTATATTCAAAATATTTCAGACCATGTACTTAATTTCTCAGATGTATGAATTTTTTTTTATTGTTCCCACTACTCTCAGCAAGATTTCACTAACCCTGCTTCAGCCCAAGGGTGGACACCTCTGACCTCTGCAGCTGACAGTGGGTGCCAGACCCATGCATATATACAGATGCACCCAGGCTCCCCTCAACACTGCACCAGGGCCACGTTTGCCTGGAGTGGGTGCAGGGGGCAAGAAGAACCCCAGGACTGTGCTGCACATCCAGTCACCCACCCTTGCTCCTGACTTCCTGCTGATCCTGGGCCTCTCTGTGCATCCTGGGGAGCCACACTCACCCGAACATCAGGCTCACCAGTCCAAAACCCAGCATCACCCATGGCTCCAGTAGAGCTCTGTGGGTGCTCTGAGCTAACTAAGAATTTCATCATGGGCAGAAAGGCCACGTACACTTCACATTATTACTCCTCTTGATAAAAGGATTGCTGCTTGCAAGAGGGAAAGCAACACTATGTGGTGATGGTTGTTAGTTTTCTAAAAATAAGTGTATTTGGGGATTGAATTTTAGAGACTGTAGTTTGATCTGTTTTAGGAAAACTGATAGCTTGAAGAATGCATTGAATGATTGCAGTGTCAAAAACAGAAGTGGTTGACTTACGGCTCTCACTTAGTACCAAGAGGTCTGTCTGCACTCTGTTGCTCTCAAAAGTGCATCTGTTGGTTCCTCCATGGGCAAACTATGATGCAAAAGAGAGTACATTTTCAGTTTTTTGTTTCTCAAATCAGAATTTCAGGCCCAGATTCTCAAGGGTGTCTAAGAATGACTAACTCTTCTGGATCACAGGGGCCAAGGTGTCTGTGGTTTTGTATAGTTGAGACTCAGTATTTTATGACCAGTCTAAGTTTCTGAGCAGTTGTCGATTGTCATCCCCCTTCCCTTCCCTTCCCTTCCCTTCCCTTCCCTTCCCTTCCCTTCCCTTCTCCAGAGCTTTTAACGTAACTATTTCACTCTGCCAGGATAAAGACCTGCACCATGGTGCATTTCCAGACACTCACAGCTTAAAGAAATTTTTTCTTCACCCATCTTTGAAAAATGAAGGGCACTTAGGATGAAATTGGCAATGAAAGGCAGAGTGTACCAAACCAGTATAAATGTGACATTAGAAGAAAGAATAAATACCACTATTACCATGTGTCAACAGATTTACAGGAGTTTATAAATTAAGCTGGTATAGCTGTAATTATGGAAAGAACTGTTCTGCCTTTTTAAAATGCTCTTTCAAATTGACATGAACCCTATCAAAAATAATACTATTAAACACAAATAATGCATCTTCCAGGGGTTGCTGTGCTCAGAGGTGGTTTGGAATCTTTTTTAGAAAGCTGCCCACTTCTCAGGAGGCAAGGGTGAGGATTTAGTGTGGGCTTCTGCTGAGATTCTTGCACAATTGCAAGCATCCAGGCAAGACTGCAAGATGCTGTTATGATTCCATGTGTAGGACGCTGATGGAAAGAGGGCATTACCATGTGAAACCATTCCTTCACAAGGTAAACGAAGAGCAGAGTGCCTGTTGGTATCCATACTAATAGACCAGTCCAGCATAACACTGGCAGTTTATTTCCTGAACTGGCTGGCCACCAAAAATACATTTATTATTTCCTTAAAAAACCAGACAAAAACAGCATTTCTTGAGAGAAAGTCAGATCACTTCAAAAGGGTTTATTCATTATGGTCCTGCAAATTTTACTATTTCTTTCTTATATTAAAATTGTTGCATTTATCTTGTTAGTGTGAAAATTAAGGCAAGCACCAAATCAATGTCTGAATGCACAGACGTGTGTTTTTGCACAGTTAATTTGATCCCTTACCTGGATTTGGTATTGCAGGGGAACCTGTGGTATAAAGCTGAAACTAGTTCATTCTACTGGGGTAGAGGTTAATGCTGGGGTGAATCTGAGAATGCAAATGCAAGGTCTCAGATTCTCCTGTGTCATTCCTGTAAATTCCTGATGACCTTCCTTGCAATGCACAGGCATTGACGTGCCTTGCCTTCATGCAGCAGAGATCTCAGCACAGAGAGTCTCTGGGTCAGGGACAGCAGGAGATTGATTTCAGCCTGCCTCTGATTAGCCTGCCCTATTTTCTGCATCTTCCACTCAAACCACTCCTTGGTATTTGTTGTACAAGGCTTGCTTGGCACATAATGGTTAATTTTAAAGGAAAATGGCACCTCTGGCAGCAAATCATCATTCTGGAAAACTGACTGGTCTATCTATTGACACCTTGGTGGTACTAATTTAATTTAATAAGTAGATTTTGCATTTCTGTAGCTCCCACAGGTGTCGAGCTCAGTGCAGCAACAGGCAGTATACCCAACCAGACTTTTTGCATGTGCCTCTGCTTGATGCATGTGTCTAAACTGGGGACTTCCAACACAATTGATGACTACAGCAAGATGAAATGAGATCCCACTCCTTTTGCTCACTGATCCAGAGAGTTTAAGTCCTTTTGGGAACAGCGGGCTCCCTCACCTCACCAGAGATGTCACAGCTACTACAGGACATTCTTGGTCTCCTCAAGCCTGGCAATCTGTGTTCAGTCAGAGTCTTCCAGAGAAGAGGTCTCCTAGATGTTGTGAGTCCTCCAGAGGTGGACACCCTGCTCTTTCCCTGTCTGCCTGCTCTAATAGCTATTCATGTCAAATTCATATCAGCACCTTATTTTTTCCTACTCAAATTTTCCATCTTGAGCATCCAGCTACTGTAACTCATCACACCTTCCTCTGCCCCGAGCTTAACGAGCCATTCACTAACTGATATTTTCTTCCTATCAAGGTTTCCCAGGTCAAAATAATGTTTCCGATTAATTTCCAGCAGTCTGAACATCCCAAAATCTTTGAAGCTCCCCCATTTCAGCATTTCTTCTACATATTATATCCCTTTTTTTCGTGCTTTCTGTGTTTTCAGCAGCCTTTTTGCATCCTTTATAAAGTCCATGCTTTAGGCTGCAGCATGCCGCTCCCCAAAAGCAGCTTCAGAGACTAAAAGGACAGCAGAAGATCCTGGCTCAGATGACTACCACCCTCATAGTGAAGAATTTCTTTCTAACATCTAATCTAAACCTACTCTCTTTCACTTTAAATCCATTGTTTGTTGTCCTGTCACTACATGCCCGTGTAAAAAGTTCCTTTCCAGCTTTCTTGTAAGGTTTTGCTGTATTTGTGCAGTTAAGTTTCTTGAGCCAAATATTTAACTTAAAACAAGATGAGCGCAGTTGTTTACTAAGATAAATTGAAGTTTTAACTGTTAAAGGACACATATTCCTACATGCTATTATTATTCCTGGATGGGATAATGTCTGGTAAAACATCAGCAACTGAGGAGCAGGGCTGTGAAATACAGACAGAGTATTACCAAAGGTTTTGGTTGCTCCACATCTTCACCTTTGATATGGGAGCCATGCCTTGATATCTGATCTATGGCAGGGATTTTCCTGCTGGCCTTGGTGTGAGTCTGAGCAGGGCAGATCGCAGAAAATGTGAAGAGCAAAGGTGAAGAGCAGCAGCCCTGCAGTAGGACAGGAGAGGAGAGTACCAGTGTGATTCAGCAGCCAGAGCTGTCTGAAGGAGAGGAGAGGGGCTGGGACACAGTTGTACACTCAGTGGAGACCAACAAGAGATACCAAGTGTTAGTGCAGATCTCCCTTGCTATCATTTTTGGCTAGAATGTCCAGAAAAGAAGATGGATCCTCATTTAAGGGAGAAAGAGGTGAGAAGTGAAGCACGGAAAGAGCACTCAGTGTACTAATGACAGGTGCATTTTGCAGAGCTGGACACAGAGCATACTCTATAAAATCCTTGCCTCATCCCATCCAAATCACACATTTCCATACAATTTGCATTCCTTCTACCTTTTTCCAGCAGCCTCATCTTCCAGGGCTATTTCATATCAGCATCCTTCTGCAGAAGAGCTCTGTACTGGCAGACCGCAACAGCAATCTGCAGCACGTCATCCCTGATCAGAATCACCTGCTGAGCATACACATACCGTGGTAGTATACAGTATGATATCAAATATTGAGGAGAAACTGCTGCAGCACTTCCCTAGGTATTGTCCAAGTGGTGAGCCCAGCAGGATCACTGCTTGCAGGGGCCATGCACCCTGTACATGGTGTCAGTGTCTGTGATAGCATGTGACTTGTGCTGTCAGCTAGAACACAGCAAACCCCTTCAAGACGGGTCAAGGATTTTGAAGAATGCTGTTTGCACACTGTGTTTGTACATCCTCTTTCATGATCCCTCAGCCCTAGCTGGAAGCACAACAGAGAGGAATCTCACTCTGGGCTGGGAAGTTAGATGTTTGCTGCTTTTCTTCTGCCCATTTAGACAGCCAGCCTTTGCACATTGACAAGGCAGCTCACAGGTCACAACTGCGCTCTGTAGTCAGAGTCGCTGCTAACAAATGAATCAGTTCACAAGCTGTTGTCATCAGGGATCCAGTGCTCCTCTCCTCAAAATGCCACTTTGTGGGGGGGAAGGCAATGACCTGGCAGAGCCAAGATGTCACAGAGATACTCCTGTAGGTAAGGCAGGTTTTCAGGAGGTTTCTTGCCCTTCCCAACAACGTGTTCTCCTCCTTCCCTGCGACAGCATGCAGAAGGAGACTTCTGCCTTTGGAGACCTTTTGCTTTTGCTGTACCTTGGTGAATTCAGATGAATCTTATGGCCTCAGTGCTCCACAGGGTGACCGATGTCTGAACTGCTGCCTGTGTTGGCACACAGCCATCATCTGCATGATTCAGGGCTCCAAGAGATGGAGTAAAGAGGGTGCAGGATGAGTGAGCACATGGACGGCGTATCTCAAACTCCAGTGATGGGTAAATGATTCCTTTTCTGTGAGTGCTTAAAATGATGGGAATACATCAACCAGTACTTCTTTTGAAGATCACCTGGAGGTCATTCTCAGGGTCCAGAAGAGAAAAATGCTGTAGGAAAGCACTAAGAGCTCATGAAAAGAGTTCTAATTCTCCTCAGTAGAAGTCCAGAAAAATATCCAGGCTTTAAAGCACCCCCAAATCAAGCCCTAACCCAAACTGGTCCTTGGGTCACAGGCATTTAGCAAAGAGGCACTTGGTGCCAAATCAAAATTTGGTCATAAATTGGTCATAAAATTTGGTCATTCACTTCAGACTGCAACATCACAGTAAATAGTCATCTAAGCTGCTGTTCTGTGGCTCTAAAACAGTTCTTTCCGAAGATGTTGGATTCCTAGAGGCCTTTGTCCTTTAATCTAAGCAGAAATTGGACTTCTTTGTGGTTAATGTTGCCACAAAGAAGGAAAGTATGCATCCTTAGCACTCCAGAAGTTCTCAATAAGTTAGGTGTGCCCCAGTGTGTCTAGGGTCTTTAAGGAAGCTGACAAGTGCTGCAGGCAACAACTGGTCTGTTTTGTCATAGGAACAGTAAACTTCCCTTCTAAGGTGGATCAAGATTTTTCCTTGTTGCTCCACTCTTTTTACATCTGAAAAATCTGACTAGGACTCCTCACCAGATCTGGAATGTCTCTGCCGTCCTATGTCTTGGGACACCTGATGGCATCGCCTCACCTCAGGTGAAATTAAGTATCATCCAGTTTTGGCCATTTGCACCAGCCAAAGATGAGATCTGACTTGCAGCTTACCTGATTAATAGCTTTATCTTTGTAGGTAGCTCTAAAACTTGAAAGGGAGACATTGGCATTTGCATGCCTCTGGTCTTTAGTAAGGATTTAACTTCTGCATGTGGAATTTTGTGACCTTTTTTCCTTTCTCTCACAATCCCAGGAGGTAGCATGCACTTGCAGTAATGCTAGAGAAGCATTTTCTATCTGCTGAGCTCTCGGTTCCTGATTTCATTGGGGTATGTATCCAACATGACAGTGGCTCCTCTTACTTAATGGTTTCTAGCAGAAATTGGGAGAAAGGTTCATAAGAACATGTCTCAGAGACCCACTTTGCATCAGACAAAGCTGCCAAAATCCATGGCTGTGGCCTGCATTTGCCTGCATCCAGAGGTGATGCTGTCAGGCAGTGCCATTCCTAGCTGGTGCATCCATCCCAGCACAGCAGAGAGCCTGGCTCTCCATATCACCACCAGTTTGATGCTGCTCCTGCAGCATCACTGTCAGTGCTGAAATCAAGGACATAGCTTCCAGGGCAAATGGAAACAGGACACTTGTCATGTTGCTGTATGAAATATGCTCTGATTAAATTACATCATTGTATTACTGTCCTTTATTCGTCTTGTGAAGCTTAGTCCCTCAAAGGACAATTATAATGAAGAGTGCATACTATAAATATCTATGCAAAAAGACCACAGGTCTCCTTGGGAAGAGGAGTTTAAACTATAATTGCCTATTCACTCCTGGTTTTCCTGCAGCTTTTATGCCATAATTTCTTTCACTGATTTTTTGGACATCATCAAAGACATTGCCCTACCACCCACCATTTCTTGTCCATGCTTTTCCTGTATTGATGGACCCTAGGCTGTTTGAGAACAGGATGGTTTTTCACAGTGGGAACACACATAACACATCTAACAGTGCTACCCACAGCTACCTTCTGATACCTGCAGCCCAGGAACATGCACCCAGATTAGCTTCTTCTCAGGAAAGCCCAGTGCAAAGGAGCAGAACCAGAGCAGGAGGAAGCTCATTGGAAGTGACAACGACCACTTCAGAGGCTCCAGAGTACAGGTCAGCAACTAGCTTAGACTCCTACCCCAGTACAACCTCTGCACAGGTGGTGAAGGACCCTTTCTCCTGCTGCAAGAGCTCACAAGCATCAAGCTGGTCCCACCACAGGAGCCCCCATCCTCTACTTGTTCAGGGATTGCTCTTTGCCATCCCTCCTTCCATGCAACACAGGGCTTGGGGTCTTGCCTAAAGAGACAGTTTCCCTTCATCCTACCTGATGCTGTGTAGTGGATTCAGCTCCTCCATCACCCCCTTCACCTGGAGCTTCAACAGTTTGACTGGAACATAACCCTGGCAGAGATGTGTAGATCATCCCTGTAGAGCTCCCAACCAGCTCCTAGGATACCCTGGCCTTGCCAGAGTCAATCTGCATCAACTGCCAACCTGCCTGGGACTTTCTGGCATTAAGCTATCTTGAACTACAGTTTAAATTAATTTGTTAAAAAAAAAAAAAATCAGGAAGTAACTCTTGGAGGTGAGTATGGGGACATGAAACAGTAGCTCATCTCACAGCTGATTCTCAATCTGTTTTAGCTTCATGACAGTGTTTGTGCCCCCTCTCAAGCCCCGCTCACTCCCCTCATGCAGAGTCCTCATGAGCTGGGTGTCACCCCCAGGATGAAGGAGAACAGCTCTAACAAGGGCTGCTCATCCCCTCCTTCTCTCCCCATGCCAGGAGCATGAAAGGGACAGCCCTTCCCCCTCCCTGTCTGCTCTGCCCCAAGGAGAGCATGCAGGACAGCCAGTGAGCCAGGGAGGGATTTTGCCCCATGGAAGCAGAGAGTCCCCAGAGCAGCTGCCATTCCTCGGTTCTCTACCAGCCAGTCCTGCTTTAGCCCAGCTGGGAAGGCACTGAGCTCACTCGCAGGGATGTAATGAGAGCTGACATGCTCCCACATGAAGTGGAGATGATGCAGAGTCCAAGAGTTTTGCGTCTGGCCCTTGATACTCACCTGGCTCCTGGCTGTGGACAGGGCCATCTGCTTTGCAGAAGGGACTGTGTGCACAGACAGCCCCCAGTGTCTGGAGGGCTGTGACCAAGCCAAGTTGCCATTAATACCCATTGGTCACCCACAGCCAGCAGCCCTAAGTCATCTCCTTGGAAGATTTTTCTTTCTCTGCCTGGAATGTATAACCTAATTACAAGCTGAAAGAACTGCATTTTACCCTTTAAACAGAGAACAAAATGGGTTAGGTTATTGCTAAACATCAGACCTGTTTCCGTAACAGAAGCAGGAGACAAGGACATTGTCACTGATGGACTATAAATTACAGGTGTCCATATTCACTCAGGTAAGTTCCACCTGAGGGTACTGCAGTTCATATATCTGTCATTCACAATAAATAATTCTAGCAAATTCAGCCCATCACCTGCTTCTGTTTAATTTTAGGTGTTGAAAGTGACAAAACTATTAATGCACCTGCATTAAACTTATGTTCAGTTGATTAAGTGAATTGCAGCAGTATTGTATATTTAACCTTCAAAAAAAGAAATAACTTCATACAGTGTTAATTAGATGAATTGTTATAGTTTTGTCTGGATTTTATTTCAACTTGCTCTGCTCACATTCTTGATGACACTAAAAGAGTAGGCAGGGTTAAACACAGATCTGTAAGAAGTCATCTTCCTAGTGAATTTGCAGAATTTGGAAGAGATTGTAAAAGACCTTCAAGATCATCAAGTCCAACCTTCGACCAAACAACATCATCCAAATAACCACAGCACTGAGTGCCATGTCCAGTCATTTCTTGAAGACTTCCAAGGTTGGGGACTCCACCATTTTCCTGGGTAGCATGTTCCAGTACCTGACCACCCTTTGGAAAAAATTCTTCCGATTTTCAACCTGAACATCCCCTGGCACAACTTGAGGACATTTCCTCTTGCCCTGTCTCTCACTGCCTGGGAGAAATGACTGATCCCTACTTGGCTACAACCTGCTTTCAAAGAGCAATAAGGTCCCTCCTGAGCCTCCTTTTCTCCAAGCTAAAGGAAGTCTTCAGCCATTCCAAAAGGAATGGGGTCTTAAACTGCTAAGAGATGTGGGGTGAAACTGCACAAGAGGAAACAGACTGTTAGGGGGAAATCCTTCTGCCTAGAAAATCCCTGTTACATGCTGGAAGTCCCAGCTGTGAAGAACATTTAAAACTTGTCATGAAGAACACTTAAAAATGTACAACTGAAAGCAATATAGGCCTGGGGGAGAGATCATCAGCGTAATTATTGTTTCTGTTCTCATGGGTTTTGCACTCACCAACATGCTCTGGGAAGCACAATTAAGGTCTTTCCCACCTATAGCTCACACAGCTCTGTAAGGTTTCTCTAGAGCTTTTTAAAACTGAACTTGCAGGGAAATGGGGTTCCAGAAAATGTCTGAATGCTGCAAGGCAATTCTGCTGTGTGGGATTTAAACTTATTTTGCCCCATGTGAGAAACTTGACTGGGTGACAACTGTGGCATTCTTTTTGTCAGCATAAAAAAAATGATTTGACTGTTCACTGTGTATTTTCCAGGTCTGTGAAACCTTTTGGGGATTATGCTGGAGGAAAGATTTAGTTATGTTTCTATGGAAACCATAACACTTACATAAAAGCCTGCTTAACAAGCAAGAGTGTGACACTGTATCTCATTCAAGGTGAGCCATCTGTGAGATAACCCATTGATAAACTTCCAGCTGGGTTTTAAAGCCCAGAAGGACACCAGTGGATTTCTTACACCTCTAATAGGAATGAGACTCAGCAGGTACTGCTGGATAACTACTTAGCACCATAGCATGGGTGTTATAATCACACATGGAAAGTTGCAGTCATTTGGTTGGACTTGAAAGGAAATTTTTCATCAGGTTGTTTATACAGTAATGATTCCTAAGTTTATGTCTTTCTTACTTATCCCCTACTTCAGAGATGTGCAACTTCACTACCTCCAGCATGGCCCAGAGGAGAAACCCAATTACGTTTTTCCATAAAACACCGATATGTTCCCAGATATTTGTTTGAAAAAACCTAGAGAGAGAAGTGATGTTTTCTTCATTTAGGTACTACTTTTCCTGAGATTAAAGTCTCCTTTAAAATTAGAAAATCTTTGTCCCCTTGACACTGCTCTTACCAGCAAGCTCACAAAAGTTGCTGTCACAGTGAAGTACAAACACTGTAGCTAGCAGGAGACAGAATTTATTTTTGTCTTTTCTACTCAGAAAAGAACATGTACAAATCAACTTCTAGAATCTATTTCATGTTTTCAATTGACAGCACTTCTAGCCATGTTGTGGATTCTATAGCAATAAACTAGAATTAATAAAAGTGGTCTTATTTGATAAGTGGCAAAAGCTAAGACAGAAAGTTGCTTTTTAAATTACTTTTGGTTATCTCACTATAAAAAGTTCACTGACAAAAAATTGCTGGTGCAAGGATTGAAGGGCATTCTAGACACAACATCAGATTGGGGAATTAATTTTTTAATCTACTGCTACTACTTGCAAAAGTGAAATTGTTTTAATTATTTTTGAATGCATGAAGAGACTCCTTTAGAGAAAGAGTGGCCCTTTCTGGATTTTAATGAAGCCAGTTATGTACAGTTTTGTCCATGGGCTTCTAAGCCATTCATAGACAGCGGCAGAATGCTCCCCCTGAGAAAGAGAACAGCAGAAACACAAAGGGGATGTCCCGGGGCTGTTCAGGGCCTGATCCTGAAATGACCCACACAGTAACCTGACTTCTCACACTGTCCTGTCCCCTCTGAAAATGCTCTTTTTCACAAACTGAGTTAATAAACTCCTGCACATGTTCTTGTAGCACTGTCACCTTTTTTCCTTTTCTACACAGCACTAAAGAGGTCATTGGTGTCCATTTTGCTGTTTTATGTTCATTAAGAAATGCACCAAACTACCACTACCCCATTGCTACTGTTGAACTGGTTTTGAGTGATCAAAAAGAAATCTGTCGGGGATATCAAAAAAGCCTCTCTGTTGGAGAGGTCCAGGTGCCAATGGAGCCAAATGTCACCCAGCTAGGTGGCCTGTTGCCAAAGCCACCAAGCCCTAGCAAGCAGTACAGAGTCAGTCTGTGTTGGGAGGGGTTGTGAGGTGACTGATGCCTGCCAAGTTTTGCTCCAGTAGAACGCAGAAAGCTCAGGAAACACACATCAAATGCAAAAGTCTCTAAGAAAGATTCTACATTATCTGCCCAGGAGCAGTATGTGTTCTACATATCTGGTGTTGCTGCCTTGCTGCTAATCATGTTTATGCATTGCCAGACAGCTCATGCATTTCCCCCAGCTTTCACTGAGCCAGCTACTCCTTCTTCCTGCCAGGACAACAGCTTCTAACATTACTTGCTGGAGCCTGGACTGCCTTGGGTAGGGTCCCTTTCTGCAGAGCAGGCAGGTACAAACCATACAACAGCTCCTCAGACAAAAGCTGTTCAAGCACAATACCATACATATTCAGTCCTGTGGGAGAAAGGCATGCCCACAGGCCCAGTGTTGCGGGGGAGCATGGAAGCCAGAATTCAATCCTTCATGAATCACCTCTCCAGAGCCCTGATGTTTTTCTTTTCATGACCCATAGGTTAATGTTCTTTGCTCCTCACATTCTGTAATAACGTTTCCAAATAATGATACTGAGAAAATTCAAAACCAGATGTTTTTAGTTGTTTCTTCATTGGCAATCATACTAGTTAGTTAGGGTTGCTTTTACGGGGTTGGAAAACTTGCTAACTATGACAGGCTGAGCATGAGCTGCATGGTGCACTCATCATGTATAGTATTAGCAATGAAATGTAGCTAAAGCGTCTTCAGGTATTTCCTCTGCATCTCACAAAAACTAACAACTTCAGCTTCAGAGCACTTTTGATGGATGGAATATTATTTTCCTTGTGCAACAGGAACAATATGGCCATGAAGGCTCGGATTTCTATGGTCATCTTTCTCAGAGGCAGACTTAAAGCTTGGTTCACTGGAGCACTGCTAACAGCAGGTCTGGTCTTGGTCTGACTCAGTCTTATTCAATAGAATTGGCTTTCAAAAATCACTTCAGGGAAGCTCCGGGCCTGCTGCTTCTGCCAATCTCCCTGGGAGATGTGCTATGTATGCATGAATCAGTGGAAAACTCCTCCTTGCCTTCCCCAAGCCTACTCATGCTCCAGATCCAAAATTGTCATGTTATCAGTAGATTCAGGGATAATTCTTGCTTGGTCCTTGGTGCTGCCACTAGTTCCACCAACATTCTACAGGAGCTGTGTGTTAGTTCTTTGGCAACATATTCCTGACTTGTAGATGTGCCAGAGACACACAGTCACTTTTTTGAGTCATTCAGATGTAGCCACTCACAGATTAAAACTATGCACATTTTCAGCCACACCAGCTCCAGCACACTTAGATGATGGTTTTATATCTTCATTTCTGTTATAAGAGTGATTCCTCCACTCTGAGTGAGGTAAATGCCTGAGACCTACTTTGTAGTTTGTGTATGACCCGTGTTTTGCAAGTGGGCCATTAGAGGAGACCCAGCTGGTTCATCAATATTCAGATGATAAAAAAATAGCCATTCGATTCTTAAGTTGCTGATAAGTACATGAGAAAGCATGTGAGGAGGAGATGGTATTCTGTTTTCTAAACATTTCTTGCAACAGGTCTCATTCGGAGTGTCTATTCACAGTCTATTAGGAAGCTGTGCCACATCTGGCACAACAGGAAAGCGTGGAAGGTCAGTTTTGCTGGCTCTGTGAATAATTCTTCCCACAGTGAAACCTCAAAATTTAACTGAATCATTCATTTGCAAAGAAGAGCAGATGATCAGAGTCTTCCAGCTTGAATTACCCTCTGAAGAAGAAATGCACAATATGAAGCTCAAGTTTTCCATCATCTACATTTACGTGTGCATACACATACATAAGAAAACAGATACTGCTTCTTGAACAAGTCACTCAAAAGAAATGCCATTCCTTCTTTCAAGCACTTCGTCTCAGTGGTCATTCCAAAAATTGACTCTCCTAGAAACCTTCTCTATATGGAGATGATGAACTACCCGGCCTTTTTTCCCCCATGTAATTGGCTGCACACACAATTTAGGTTCACTCAGTATATCTTTCAAAAAAGCACTACTTACTCACATACTAAAACAAAAGCACTTGAAACGTCCTGTTGCGAGATTTGCTGGTGACACTGATCACACAGTGTTATAGCATTAATACCTGGTGTTTGCTTGTCCAACGTGCTCTGGTGGAAGGTGACCAGCAGTTGGCCCTCTAAGACTTCTCTGAAATGTGTGGAGCTGCCTCTGCCTCAGCAAGGGGATTCCCTAGGCTTTGGAAGATGATGCAGATAATCGTGTCACCATGATTCCTGTTCACTTTCATCAAATTAAGCCTGTTTTGCTTAGATCAGTACAGCTGTTTTTACTTTTATGTGCTCAAATATAGCCTCACTAATTATACTGGATGTCACTTTGCAAGTTGAAATTATTCCTGTTTCGCAGGAACATGAAAGCCAAGCAAACTAAAATATGTCCTCTTGTGGGGCTTGAAAACAGTAATTTTGGAAGTTAAGATAAGGCGTGGACGCTGCTAACTCCAGTTACCTGTGATAACATCAGAATTTAGCTTTAGTTTAGTTTGGTTCACCTTGTTAAAAAAGGTTGCAATTTTGGGATTGCTTGTTTTTGTTGGTGTTTTTTTTGGGGGGGGGGAATTTGTTTTGCTTTTTTTTTTTTTGCTAATTGCTAGAGCTGAGGGATTTAAATGTTTGTAAAGAGCTGAATATGTGATAAATAAGGATTTTTTCAGAAACTCCCAAATTGAGATGGAAGCTACAGAACAGTTCCTTGAAGCTAATAATCAGTATTTCAAGTGATGACTGGGCTTGTTTTACAAAATAAGCCTTTCTTTAATAAAGCATTTGCACACTTAAAATGTCTGCAATCAAGAGGAGAACAGAGAGCAGTTAAAGGATCATTTAGAAATACCAAATGTTAAGAAATAAGTCAAATCCTTAGATTAAACAAATCAGAACTATGAAAATTTGCAGCAGAAGGTGTGATTAGAAAATTTCATATTAATTTTTTTTTAAATAAAATCATTCAAATGCAGGAATTTTTCTGAGATTCTTCTTGCACTACAGAAGCTTTGCTGAAGTGCTTCAGTGGAAGAAAACACAGTTATTATTCGAGTACTTTTTGGGGTATGTGACAGTAATAAAAATTTGTATGCCTGAAGAGCCAGAGTGGTGATGGCTACTATATGTGTGCTAAGGAGAGGATGTGAACTGGCAGAAGGAACCTCCACCATCAGCTCTGTGCTACTCCACGTGGCTGTGGTCCCGGACACAACATCTCCACAGCCCAACCTCAGCAGCCACCTAGAGAATGCCAACATCATGCCCCTACCTTTTCTCAAGCAGACAAAGATGCATAATGCATTGCTTTGGGGGAATAGCAGCAGATACGCTTCCTAAAAGGTGCTCAGGGAGGCAGCAAGTCTTCTCAAACTCTTGCCAGAGAGGCTTGGTGGCTTGATAGAGAGTGATAATGATCTCCAAACATTATTTTTCCCTGAACTGAGAGTACATTCTTTATATCTAGCATATCAGGACAATGTAATAACTTCCAGCTTACCCAGCAAATTGGCACATAAAAATGGATTAATGATGTAGAGTTTATTTTTAGTTTGGATTCTCCCTCATTCTATTTAAAGCACGAAGCCCAGAGGCAACAATCAAAGTGCAAGTCCCACAAAAATGTTTTGCACTAGCAGCCAGGTGAGCCAGCAGAGCACACTACAAAGCAGCAGCAAGGGAGGCTTGGGGAGCTGCAGCCCACCCAGGTGGTTCAGTGCCACACAGATGAATGCACAGTGTAAACACACTTTCTAGCCATGTTTCCTAAGGCAGGAGCTCAGGCAGGAGCTTTTTGCTTGCAAAAAGCATGTACAGATCTTGAGGCAATTCAAGCTAGGAGCGGGCAATGACAGCAAACCTTTGATGCTTCTCAGGAGCCCACCCAAACTTCTGTTTCACCCCGTTTGTCTCTCATTACTCATTTTGGCTTTGGTCAAAGGCTTCAAATAGACTCAAGTACCCATTCTTCCCTGTTTGTCATATCAACAGATCAAGTATTATGCCAAATAAGGGAGAAATGGGCAGACCAAACCTCAAAGAAACTTGCCAGTCTGAGAAAAAGAAAGTTGAGAAATCTGTCAGGTCTGAGCAATTGCTAGAGATTGAGCACTTTCACAGCAACATACCAGCAGTACATGACGCAGTGATTTGGCTATGCTAACGTAGCAGTAGCTCCAAAAGACATCCTCATCTAAGGCATTGGCCAGAACAGCAAGATGTAAGCAGTCAAAACATCACAGGCACGTCCCAGGATAAAGCTAGACCAAAGCTTTACTGATCCTTCACTTGCTGTGGGATATGGGATGTGTAGGCAGTGATGAAGGTGGAGCAGGTGCTCATTTGCAGCAGAAGAACTTCACATTGTCGCGTGCTGTGTCATCCTGAAGTCCCTGTGGGGGCTCTACCTTGGTCTGGAGACCGCATATCTTGCAGCTGTTGGTCCACGGGCCAAAGCTGCCCCACGGCAGTCCATCACCTACCAGCACAGCTTCATCTGAACATCTGAACTGGATGTTGTTGGCTGCTGTGTCATCACCTGCTCTTTGGGACTTTTCTGCTCTCAGTGAAAAGGAGATGAGGTAGCCTCCAGGGCAAACTTGGAAGCTGGTCCAGGAACCCCACCTGACAAAAAGCAAATGGAAAAGTGTCTCTGTGAGCTGCTGGGAAATGCTCCCTCTACTTGTCATGCTGATTTGAAGCTTAACACCTCCTTGACACAGCATCCTGCTGCAGTCAGGGGCCCCTTACTCTCTCCTTTTGTTTTCCTTGCCTTCCAAAGATGCCTTCTCTTCATTGATATCTCATCAGAAAAACACCAGGAAGTCTGAGATTAGGCATTTATAGTTCTGGTGGAAACTCCAAGGGCAGCCTGAGCACATGTTTTATGATGCATCCCTGTAATGTATGACAGGCACACACCAGGCAGCCAGGAGAGCAGCCAGAGGTGCAGTACTGCTCCCTGCAGCATGGCCAGGGCTTGGACCAGGCAGTTTCTAAATGCATCGTTAGAAACTCTTCCAAAGAAAGACTCTAACCCTGGGACCATACTTCAGGTGCTCACAGCGCTCTGCAGAAAATCCAAGGGCAAACAAAAAGTGGTAAAGTGAGGTAACCGTGTTTAATAACCCTCAAAATTAGCGAAAAACAACCCCTAACCACTTGTTTTAATTCACTATACTACAGCACTTTGTATACAGCAGGTCAGAGCGAAGAGACCCCTGCAAATGGTGACATCCATGGGCGTTTTGTAAGCTGGTGCATGACAAACAGGAGAGAAAACAAAGTGTCACTTACTCCCCCACCAAGGACTCAATGGTTATTGAGTCATCCTGACAATGCAGGCGTATGCCATTCAGAGCGGTGTCATCTCTTCCAAACTGGTCGGGCTCCATCTGCAACAGAAGTTACACAGGGACAGAGGTAAAGGCAAGGGGCAAAGGACCCAGGAAAAGCCCTTTACATGCCTGTCATAAACATTCCTGCCTCCTTTCTGTAATGGGAAAGAGAAAACGTCTTGGGAAGCACACTGGAAAAGACAGCTGTCACTGGGAAACCACCTAACCCTTGAATAATATTCTTTGTATTTTCTATCTATTTCTGACCCAACAGGTAAGGCAGAGGCTCAGAGTCTCAGGAGAGACACTCACTGGTGGTGGATGCCTCTCTCCCAGAATCCAGATTTTGGCACCTGTGTGGCTTCTCCCAGCAGCATCAGCCACATACACTTTTCTGGGGTGGCTACTGTGGCAACATTTGCCAAGAGACTCATAGCTTTATGTACAGAGTATCATATTCAAGAAGAGAAAAAGTCTGCAGAAAATCCTCAGGGGCAGGAGATGGTATGGAATGGAGAGAATTTTACCTTCAGTGCAAATCCATTGGCATAGCCATGATGGCAAAACTGCCGGCTGCCCCACTTGCCCCAGTGGCCTCCGTTGGGCACAGTGAGGACAGAGGTGTATTCACACACCCCTGTGCCTGGGGGGCAGAGGAGGAGCAGGATGAGTGTAGCTGGCACGAGGAACTTCATCTCTCGTGCTCTGCATCTGCTGAAGGAGAGCTGGTGTATGGTCTAGGGAATTTATACCCTTCCAAGGCTGCTTGCCTTTCCCTACCAGTCCATTGACAAACATCACTGGAACAATAGTTTCCACCCAGGCAGTGACAAAGCACTTGCTGACCTGCTTACAGTGCCTATGAGGAGTTACTCTGGGAGTTCAGGATGTTATAAATGGGCCAAAGACCCCTCCGTCTCAAAAAAAATGCCTTTATTAGGGACAGCTTTGGGGTGGAGGCTCGGGGGTGTCGTGCCGCCGCCGCTGCTCCCACCGATCGCCTTCGCAGAGGAGGTGTTGTCGACTTTGTCCCTCGCTGCTCTGAAGGGCAGAGTCGAAGCCTCCATCCTCGCAGGTACGGCCCCAGAGGCTCGACTATGCTGTGGAATTCAGGGGTTGTCACTCTCAGGGACCGATGCCTTGTGGAGGAGTGGCTCAGTCTAGGGGA
>VWZV01000340.1:5255-21028 GCA_013397155.1 Irena cyanogastra | reverse complement strand
TCGGCGAGGCGGGGGCAGAGCCGTGCGCGGGGACTGGCTGCGCGGCGAGGATTGACAGGGGAGCCGGCCAATCGGGTGAGGGAGGAGGCGCGGCAAGAGGCGAGGGGCGGGGCGCCGGTAGAGGCACGGGGCGGGCGGGGAGCGCTCGGTGCGGGGGCGGGAGCGGCCCGGGGACCCCGGACGGCCCCGTCGGGAGCCCAGAGAGCCCGACCGGGGACCCTGGACAGCCCTTCTGAGTGCCCGGCTCGAGGAGCGACACCCCCGCCCGGTTCCACCCTGCGGCACCGGTGCGGGGCGCGGAGATCCCGGTCGATCACACAGGGGAGCGCCCGGGGATCCCATCCCGGAGATGCCGCCCGGCTCCGCCGTCCAGCACGGCCCCGGTGTCCTGCAGGCCGCGGCTCTGCCCGGTCCCCGCGGCCCCTCGGGGCTCACACCGGCGGCGGGAGCGCAGCTCCATTACCGCTCGGTTAACGGGGAAGGAAATCCAATCCCGCGGGGAACCCCCCCGTGTGATCCTCCCCCGGCCTTCGGGGCTGCTCCCATCCCAAACCCAGCAGAGAAAGGCAGAGCTTGGGAGCCGCAGGCTGCACCGAAGCCGGGCCCCTCGGGCGGGCTCTCCCCAAAGTGTCACCCTGCATTTGTCACCAGCTCCTGTCCCTTTGCCGTGACCCGTGAGCCACGCCGGGGGCAGAGCAGCGCGCAGAGCCGTGCAGAGCCGTGCAGAGCCGTGCAGAGCCGTGCAGAGCCGCGCAGAGCCGCGCAGAGCCCGCAGCCCCTCCTCCTGCACGGGGGCAGGAGCGTGAAGAACACACTGACCTTTGCAATGTGCTGGCAGCCAGCAGCGGGGCCGCACGAGTTTAACTCACAAACTCAGCACCGAGGCGTCTCCCACCACCACCACCTCGCCTTTCCTGCCCCCAAAAAAAGGCTCCACAAAGAGCCAAGCAGCCCCGGAAGGTTTGTGTGTTTTATAAGGTCACCGTTTGTACAGAGTATCACGTTAAAAACATCCACTCACAAACACAGCGGCGGCAGCGGCGCGGGGGGGAGGCTCAGCACCACAGCAGGGCTGGCACGAAAGAGCTGAGACTTCAGAGCCTTTCTGGGGCCTGCTCTGCCCACAAATCCACAGTTCTGCCTCAGCCCCTGAGGTTCTGGGCCTCTTCACTGCAAAGAAAGCATTCCTGGATTGCTGAGAGGTGACAAAGGCTGGGATTGCCCGGTGCCTGCTTGGTGGCACTTTGGGATTCCCACCCCCACTGCCAGTCCCTGCCCCTCTCACTCAGGGAGAACATGAACTTTCCTCCTGGATGCCAACAGCTCCTTTGGATATGATCCCAAATCCTCACTTTGCTTTTTTTTTTTTTTGCCTTTTTTTTTGTTTAAAACGTTACGCTGGCGGAAAAATCCCAAACAAAGCAGCAACACAAGAGTAAGGTCAGCAGTAAAAGAACAGGACAACGGGACAGAGAGAGCACATTCACAAAAGCTGGGATTCCTCCTCACCCAGCCCCTGACCAGGGGCACAAAGCAGCCAAATCCTGGGCAGGAGAGAGCCACTCCTGCTGCCAGCACGGGATCCGAGCAGCCAGGACAGCCCCACCTGCACACGAGCGATGCCAGGGGGAGCAGATCATCTTCAGCCATTAGATGATCCAGGGAACAATGATCACTACACAGAGTTGATTTTGCAGCCTGTGAATGCAGAAAGCCATCTCAGCTGTAGCTCCCCAGGAAAAAGTTCCCTGCAGCCTCCCAGGGCAGGCGTTGGCTTCGGCTGTTCCAGCTGGGCGTCGGCGCAGAACGACCCGGACCGCCACCAGATTCCAGGGGCTGGGACACCTCGCATCTTCCCCGCTGGGTGAAAGGAGGCCTCACTGAGCCAGGCTCCCCTTCTGGCCCGTCCACAGCTCCCGCAGCTCCACCTTGCAGCCCAGGTCCCTGAGGGCAGCCCTGGCCACGTCGTCGCAGTCCCGGTGCGCGGCGCGCGCCTCCGTGATCAGCAGCTCTGCCCCCATCTCCAGGATGGGCCGGGAGAAATCCCGGCTGCGGGACACCAGGTTCCGGATCAGCATGCAGGCCTGCTTCTGGGGACAGCAAGCACGGGTCAGAGGGCTTTGCAGGCAAGCCCAGGGCTCAGAGGATTCTGCAGGCAAGCCCAGGGGTCAGTGGGGTTTGCAGGCAAGCCCAGGGGTCAGTGGGGTTTGCAGGCAAGCCCAGGGGTCAGTGGGGTTTGCAGGGAAGCCCAAGGGTCAGAGGGCTTTGCAGGCAAGCCCAGGGGTCAGAGGGGTTCTGAGGGATGCCCAGGGCTCAGTGGGGGTTGCAGTCAAGCCCAGGGGTCAGAGGGCTTTGCAGGCAAGCCCAGGGGTCAGAGGGGTTCTGAGGGAAGCCCAGGGCTCAGTGGGGGTTGCAGTCAAGCCCAGGGGTCAGAGGATTCTGCAGGGAAACCCAGGAGTCGGAGGGCTTTGTAGGCAAGCCCACAGGTCAGTGGGGTTTGTAGGCAACCCCAGGGGTCAGCGGGGTTCTGAGGGAAGCCCAGGGGCCAGTGGGGACATACCTGCACAGCCACCTCTCGTGGGTGAGCCTTCATGGCCTGCAGAGCTGCCAGGGCCCCGCCGCCCTCCATGATGACGCTGCAGTTCTCGGGCTTGCGCAGGGCCAGCATGCACAGGGCTGCACAGCCCTGCTCACAGATCTGCAACACACAGGGGAGCACTCACCGCCTGCAAACCTGCCTTTCAGGCACATAAAAGTGGGGTTGCTTTCCTTTTATGGCAGCTTTTGAGTTGTTTTTAGTGTTTTGATCTTTCTCCCGCTGCGGCGTCCTGCTGCTCTGGCACGTAAACCAAGGGGAGGGTTGGGATAATGATCTTAGGGATACTTCCAACCTCCATGATTCTGTGTTTTGCACGCCAGAGGTGTAAAACACTGCCCGTGCTACCCATCTGATTCAAGAATAACAAAAATAAAACAACACAAGGTGGAAAACCCCTAAATTCACACAAATATCAACAAGTGTGCGCTCTACAGCGCAGCTTTATCCACTGCTCAGCTGCACACACACATCCTGCAGCTGGAGCCGAGCTCCATCCCCAGCCCAGAGGGAACTCCCAAGCCCCTGGAGGGTACCTGAGGGTTGCCCAGGTGGTGGCTGATGGCCAGCACGATGAGGTCGGTGGCCCCGGCCTCCACGATGGCGTCTTTGACGTCGTCGTTCCCGGCCACGGCGCGGATGGCGCTGAGCACCTGCTTCACCACGTCCTGCCCCAGGCAGAAAAAGCAGTTCCAAAAGCAGCACAGAGAGTCTGAGAGCTTGGAAAGCAAAGCAGAACATCCTCCCTTTCCCTGGCAATGGTTGTGGTAATTATCAGCTGCAAAAGCTCTACCCTCAGTCACTTCCCTGCCACACGAGGGAGCTTGGAAAGCTCTGCCAGACCATCAGTGAGGCTTAAAAAATCAGACATTAACCTCTGGGACTTGAGCATCTAAATCCTCCTGAACCTCTTTTTGGTGGGAAACCAAACATTCAGCTTTTCTGGGAGCAGGCAGAGCTCTGCTGGTGGACACAGGAATGATTCTGAGCAAGAAGCTGACAAACTTTACACCTGCAGAGCATTTAATTCTGCATGTAGGGCTGTAAATAGGGAGCAGAGGGGTTTCAACCTGAATTATTGCACAGGCTAGGGCTCGTTCATTAAAATGAGCCTCAGTCCCTAGGATGAGCTGCTCCCCCCAGTCCATTCCCAGTGCTCACCGGGTGCTCCAGGCAGTCAGCCAGCAGGGTCACCATGAAATTCAAGCCCCCCAGGTCGACGATTTCCTGGCAGAACTCATTCCTGACAGAGAGGCGGGACAGGGTGGCACAGAGCTCGCTGAGAACCCCAGAGTTATCCCTGAAGGCTGCAGAGGAGAGAGGGATGGAGTCATTGCTGCACCGTTAAGGTGGTTTACTTTGATTAATTACAGAAAAAAAGAGCGTGTTTTGTTTTATGTATTGCAACAGAGAGATGGCAGCTGCTCACTCTGTTCCTAGCCAGAGTCACAATGTCTTCTCTGGGCAAGGAACAGAGACAAGAGGGCCCTAAACCTGTAAAATACTTCCTGAACACAGTGAGAAACTGCTCTGATCATCTGACTGCTCCACAGGTTAGCACAGCACCACGGTGGTACCTTTGGCTCTCTCAGGGCACGTTTCAGCAATAGAATTAAACCCCATTTGAGAGAAAAATTGGAGGAGCTTCAAGTTATGACAATGAGAGAAGAAATCAGGCAATGGGAGCAGTAATCCCAGGTGATTCCTGACACAATGGGAGGGGCAATCCCAGGTGATTCCTGACACAATGGGCAGAGCAATCCCAGGTGATTCCTGAGCCAATGGGCAGAGCAATCCCAGGTGATTCCTGAGCCAATGGGAGGGGCAATCACAGGTGATTCCCAAGACAATGAGAAGAAATCTGAGGTATTCCTGAGCCAATGGGAGGAGCAATCACAGGTGATTCCCGAGCCGATGAGAAGTAATCACAATTCCCTAAACCACGACAGAAGAAATCCCAGGTGATTCCCCATTAGGATCAACACCCCCAGGGCTCACTTTACCTTTTGCAGCCTCAATGAGGACTCTCAACCCGTCGTTCTCCAGGACAATCATCTTGGCGTGATCGTGGGCGTGCCCGAAGGGCACACGGATGTCATCGTCGAACGTCATGACCCTGAGGGCCGAGGCCGCCGTCCTGACCACGTCGGCGCTGCCGCCGTGCCGGGTGATGGCTCCGGTGAGCAGAGAGAGGACGCCACCCTTGACAAAGTCCTGCCTGTTCTGCTCGTGCTTGAGGCAGGCGTGGCGCACGCAGCGGAGCCCGGCCAGCGTGGCCTCGGCGTCCTCCCGGCGCTCCCGCAGGCTCCGCAGCAGCAGCTCCCGGCCCGCCGCGTCCAGCAGGTCTGGCTGCCCGTCCAGCAGGGCACTCAGCGTGGAGAAGGCCTGGAGCAGCAGATCCCTGTCCCCTGCAGCCAGCTGGCAGGCAGAGAGCACGGCGGGGTAGGCGCCGTCGCGGGCGGCCAGGTAGCGGAAGGCCAGCTGCTCCCTGCACTGCGCCGCCAGGGCCGCCAGCTGCTCGGGCAGCTGGGCCACGTCCTGCTCTGCCACGGCTCTGCTCAGGCTCTCCAGGGTCTGAGGGACACACCAAGGGTTAGTGCTGCACCTGAAGCGTGCTGGAGGAACAGCAGTGTGTTTGTTCTGAGGCTGGAAATCAGTTTGGTGCGATGGGAGCGGTGGTTGTGCTGCTTACAGCGTTTGGGCAGAGCCCCTGGAGGGACAGGGGCCTCCTCTGGCACCACTGGCACAGCTCCACTGGGCACCAGGCTGAGCAGCACCAGCTGAACTGGGTCCAACCAGCACATTCCAGCTCTGCAAGTGTCCACAGCCAGGTGGGACACGGCTTGGAGCAAGCTGGGATAAGTGGGACTGATCCCCACCTTGCCACGTTATTCCTGGGACACCTCTAGGGATGGGCACCCCAAACCTCCCTGGGCAGCCCCTGCCAAGCCCTGAGCACCCTTCCCATGAGGAAATCCCTCCTGATGTCCCTCCTGAACCTCCCCTGGCCCACCTGGAGGCCGTTCCCTCCTGTCCTGCCCTGGGAGCAGAGCCTGACCCCCCCTCACTCACACAGATCCTTCCCTGTGAACTGCAAGGAGCTCTTGGAACTTTGAATATTTGCAGAAGGAATGGGATTAACTGCTTGAGGAGCTCCCAGAGAAATGGGGCAGAGGCAGAATTGGCCTAATATTTCCATTATTATCATTACATAACCCTGGTGCTTAGGAGACAGCAGCAATTTGTGCTCCTACCAGCAGGATTTGATGCTTTTGCCTCTGCCCGTTCTCAGAGGCAGGAGGTCGCACAGCTTTCACAATATTGCTCAGGTCCACACCTAAAAGGGGAAATAAAGCCAAGTTTAGCATCGGTTCCAGGATAATCAGAGTCAAATAAACAGTGTTAGCTCCAGTCCTGGGGAAAAGCTGCCAAGGTAACCACAGAGAACAAGGATGAGCTTGTAAAGATGCTGAAACGCTCAATCCTGACTGCAAGGTCAGGCTCAGCCTGGAACAAAGCTAGATGTCAGTTGAGGGGGGGAAAAAAAGAAGGAATTTAATTTCACCGACTGAATTTTGCCCTCCAGCTTCCCTCTAAGCAGTTTTGCAGTCACAATTAACCCACAAAACCAGGTGAGCATTAATAGTGTCTCTGTTCCACCTCACCAAGGCTCCTTTCCAGTGCTGCACCCTCCACCTCAGGATTCCTCCTGAGAGGAACGAGGGATCTGTCTTACAAACAACTGCTGGTAGATAAAACCAGCACCGAGAGGCAAAAGAAACACTGGGAAGGATTCCACTGACTGATGAATGGAAAAAAAAGATATTTGCTTTAACAAATGAGCTTTAGGTTTGCTGGTAAATGAAATTGGATATTGAAAGATGGAAGGAACAACGGGGGAAAACCCCTAAATTCCATAAGAATTAAAAATTAAAGGGAGAGTTATACATTATAGAGGGAAATCTCTGGTATCAGGTGTTTTGGGAAATCTGTACTTCTCAAGTACCTCAGCCAACGGGGAAAGAGAGAAGGGAAATTGGGATAAAAGGAGGCTGCATCCTCCAAAAATTGGAGAGACCCCAGATGAATGCCTCGTGGCCTGTCCCTTTATTGGAATAAAGCAGAAAGCACTCCTCTGTCTCCTTTCTGGCCATAAACCCCTGCTGTTTGTGGGTTAATTTTCCTGACACTTTAAACCTTCGGGTTTGCAAAAGCCCAGCCTGCAACAGCCCGAGCTGCAGAGGTGCAGTACCTTGGGACTCAAACTGCTGCACGGCCTCCCTCACCGCCTCCTCGGGCTCCATCTCGAACTCGGCGATGTTCTCCTGCACCGCATCGTCAAACGTTTCCTGGGCGATCTGCTTGGACCCCATCGTCCCGGGCCGGCCGGATCCGCCTCCGTGCGCCGCTGCTGGGACAGAGCGCGGCTCGTTGGGAGCGAGACCTCCGAGCGCCGAGCACAAACAAAGCGCGGGGCTGGGTCTCCCTCAGGACAAAAGCTCTGATTCAGAGATTTCCAGCCTAAAGCACGGCCGGTTTATTGTCTAACGGGGAACACGCGGCAGTGAAGAGGGACAAGGAGATATTTCAGCAGCGTTTCAGGATTTCGATGGGGTTTCAGCACCTGTCACCGTGACAGGGCTCTCGCTGCAGCACGGCCCCGGCCCTCAGCCCGCCCTGCCCCGCTTCCCGCGGGCCCCGGCGCATCCCACACGCCCTCAGCAGGCCCAGCAGCCCCCAGGCACGCCGAGAGGGCCCCGAAGAAAGGCAGCGGTCCTGCGGGAGCTCCGGGTCGCATCCACGGCCCCGCTCCCCCTCACGACCCACCTGGGCTCCCGCCGCCGCCCCCGCCGGACAAAAGGCGAGGGCGGGACGGCCCCACTCGGCCGCCGTACGCGCCCTATGCGCATGCGCCGCTGCCCAAATTCACACCGCTCGCCCTCGCGCCGAGCGAAAAAGAGCGCGGGGGGAGCGGCAAAGCGCATGCGCACCGCTCCGCGCCCCGGCCGCTCCCACGCGCGCGCAGTGGGGACAGCGTGCCCGGGCGCGCCCGTAGGGCAGCGGCTGCTCCCTCAGAGCAGAAGGCCGCCGGCCGCTCCCCTCGCTCCCGTCCTGCTTACCGGCAGCGCCCCGCACCGCTAGTACCGCCCCGCGCCCGCCTGCAGGGGATGAGGCGGCTCCGCGCAGCGCANGCTCCGCGCAGCGCAGGCGCGGCGGGTGGGGGCGGGGTCAGCGGGCGTGTTTAACGCATGAGGAGGCGTGGTCACCGCGAGTGGGGGGCGTGGTTAACCGATTCAGGGGCGTGGCCTACAAGGGGGCGTGACCAGCCGCTGTCTCCGTGATCTCCGGGAGCTGCGGGAGGGGCGTGACCATTACCGGGAGGGAGGCGTGTCTACCGGCGAAGGGGGCGTGGCCAGCGGAGGCCGCGGTGTGGCGGGAGGCGGCGGCGGCGCCGGGGCCGCCTCGGTGAGGGCGGGCCGGGCTCGGGCTCGGCTCCGGCTCCTCCTGCCGGCGCTGCGCGGGGGGCGGCGGGCAGGCGCGAGGCTCCCCTCAGGCTGCGCCTCCCCTCAGGCCGCGGCGGGACCCCGGGCCCGCGGCAGGCCGTGCCGTGGCGCCGTGAGGGGAAGATGGCCTCTCGGAGGATCACCCGCGAGACCTTCGAGGCCGTGGTGCAGGACAAGGTGAAGCGGTTCCGCATGGAGCGGAGCGGGGCCGCCGGGGACCCCGGCCGGCATTTCAAAGGTAGGGATGGCGCCTGCCATTTATTGGCCTGGCGCTGGTGTTTTTCCAGCCCGGTTTTTGTGGAAGAGGCGAGCGGCTGGGGAAGGGCTGACACCGTAAAGAGGGGGAGAAAAAAAAAAAAAGAGAATTCAGACAAAGGAATTGTCTTCAGCATCAGTGGGTCTCATTGCAGCCGGGTCTCCAGGGATGCTGGTGCAGGGTGGAATTCTGGTGATGGCTGGTCAGTTAAATAAATGTAGGAGTGCGCTGGAAGCCTTGGGGTCTTTGTGTTTGGTGTCGTTTTGGGGGGAAAAGCTCAAAGCAGGGCATTGGCCTCATGAATGTAACACAAAACGTGGTCCCCACATGATTTTACCTCCTAAATTTGGGATATAAAACGTCCAGCAAGACACTTGGGTTGCATTCACAGGGATGGACATTTGTAGGAGAGCCTTAAAATGAAGTCTGGTATTTTTAGAGCCCCGAGGAAATAATTCATATTAAACACTTCTATTTTTTTTTCCANGCAGTGGGGACAGCGTGCCCGGGCGCGCCCGTAGGGCAGCGGCTGCTCCCTCAGAGCAGAAGGCCGCCGGCCGCTCCCCTCGCTCCCGTCCTGCTTACCGGCAGCGCCCCGCACCGTTAGTCCCGCCCCGCGCCCGCCTGCAGGGGATGAGGCGGCTCCGCGCAGCGCAGGCGCGGCGGGTGGGGGCGGGGTCAGCGGGCGTGTTTAACGCATGAGGAGGCGTGGTCACCGCGAGTGGGGGGCGTGGTTAACCGATTCAGGGGCGTGGCCTACAAGGGGGCGTGACCAGCCGCTGTCTCCGTGATCTCCGGGAGCCGCGGGAGGGGCGTGACCATTACCGNAAAAAAAAAAAAAGAGAATTCAGACAAAGGAATTGTCTTCAGCATCAGTGGGTCTCATTGCAGCCGGGTCTCCAGGGATGCTGGTGCAGGGTGGAATTCTGGTGATGGCTGGTCAGTTAAATAAATGTAGGAGTGCACTGGAAGCCTTGGGGTCTTTGTGTTTGGTGTCGTTTTGGGGGGAAAAGCTCAAAGCAGGGCATTGGCCTCATGAATGTAACACAAAACGTGGTCCCCACATGATTTTACCTCCTAAATTTGGGATATAAAACGTCCAGCAAGACACTTGGGTTGCATTCACAGGGATGGACATTTGTAGGAGAGCCTTAAAATGAAGTCTGGTATTTTTAGAGCCCCGAGGAAATAATTCATATTAAACACTTCTATTTTTTTTTCCAAGTATTCTTTACTTTCTGAATTGAACTTCTGGGATTGGGGAACAATGATCTTGGATGATGAGAATTTCCTGCAATAATGGGAGAATTGTGGTTGGGTTTGTAAGAAGATCCGAGTTCCTGTTCAGCTGTGGAATTCCTCCTGGGAATTCTGGTCTGGGTGATGAGGTGGGGATCGGCCAAAGCTTGGAGTTGGTGGTCTTGGAGGTCTTTGGCATTTTGAGTTCTGGGAAAGCTGAAAGTTCAGAGTAGAATGCCTCAGGTAGAAGATCAAGATTTGAGACAGTGATGAGCAAAGAAAAATTTGTTTTGGAGGAGAGCTCGAACTCCTGGATTTCTGTAGGAATGGGAATATGGGAATGGGAATACGCTGAACTCAGACAGGTGGATTCCCCTCAGAAATCTCCACATTTGGCCTCTTAAACCTCTAAATCTCTTTTTGCCCAGCTCACTCCAGGCCGCTGCCCCGGCCCCGCTACAACGAGAGCTTCCAGCACGACGGGCGCTTCCCTCCCGCCAACTCCCAGCACGAGGCCTGGAGCGAGGAACACCCGGGGGAGGAGTACCCCAGGGAGGATTATCCTGGAGAGAACTACCCTGGGCAGGATTACCCCGGGGAGAACTACCCCGGGGAGAGCTACCCCGGAGAAAACTACCCCGGAGAAAACTACCCCGGCCCTTCCTACCGAGCCGCCAGCCCGCTGCTCCGCAAGGAGAATTATTTCCACGGACAGTTCCCCCGCCCCGTGCCCCGGGAGCGGGAATTGGGCCGGGATTTCGGGAAGTTCGGGCGTGCAGCTGGCCCGGGCAGGGAGTTCGGGCACCGCCCCGCCGCTCCCCACGGCCGGGAGTACGGGCGGGACAGGGACTACGGGCACCAGCAGGATTACGGCCCCCCGGATTCCTGGGAAGCAGCAGAGTTCGGCTCCCCGGATGTTTTAGGGGATTTCAGGTCGCCCGGGCTGATGGAGGAGGAGTATGGCGGCGTGGAAAACCAGGAGTACGAGGCGGAGTTCGGGGCGCCCGACAGCGAGTTCCGGCCGCCGCTGCGCAGGGGAGGCGTGGGCAGGGGGAGAATCCTGAGGGGCAAGCGCCTCACCAGGGGGGTGGTGAAACCCAAAGTGTTCAAAGGGGACCTGAAAAGCCCCCTGAGGAAGTGGGGCGTGAAGAAACCGCAGGCGGGCCCGGATGCCAAAGCTCTGGATCAGCCCCTGGAGGCGGCCGAGCGCCCCGAGCAGAGGCAGCTGGGCCCCGGCCCCCAGCTGCCCCCGCACCCCGCGGCGGCCCAGAGAGCCATCCTGAGGCTGCCGAAGCCCGCCCACGTCTTCAGGAACCTCAACTTCGACCTGGTGGACAAATCTGACATCTTCTCCACCTTCGGCGTGGAGATCATCAAGTGGGCCGGGTTCCACGCCATCAAGAATGACGCCGAGTTCTCGCGGCTCTTCGGGGCCCTCTTCGAGCTGGAGACCGAGACCTGTGCCAAGATGCTGGCCTCCTTCAAGTGCTCCCTGCGGCCCGAGCACAGAGATTATTGCTTCTTCACCATCAAGAGCCTGCAGCACGCCGCCCTGAAAACCCCCAAGGTGGACAACGAGTTCCTGAACATGCTGCTGGACAAGGGGGCCGTGAAAACCAAGAACTGCTTCTTCGAGGTCATCAAGCCTTTTGACAAGTACATCATGAGGCTGCAGGACCGGCTCCTCAAGGGGGTGACCCCGCTGCTGATGGCCTGCAACGCCTACGAGCTGAGCCTCAAAACCAGCGGCTTCGGCGACCCCAGGGACATGGCCAGCGCCTTCGAGACCACCGTGTCCCTCTGCAGGAAGTCCCTGGCTCTGCTGGGCCAGACCTTCGCTCTGGCCTCTGTCTTCAGGCAGGAGAAGATCCTGGAGGCCGTGGGGCTGCAGGAGATGGCGCCGGCGCCGACGGCGTTCCCCAATTTCGATGATTCCACGCTCTTTGGGAGGGAGTACATTGAGCATTTGAAGGCTTGGCTGGAGAAGAGTGGCTACCCCATCCAGGTGAAAAAGGCGGAGGCAGAGCCCGCGGAGCAGCTCAGGACAGCCTCCCCCGACCCCAAAGGTAACGGGGGTAACGGGCAGGGAGGGGCTAGGCAGGGCAGGGTTAGTTTTTGTGGTTTGGTTAGGTCAGGGATTCCTGACTGGGGGAATTCCAGGTGAATCCCAGTCAGAGCTGGATGAAGGAGGGAATTCCAGGTGAATCCCAGTCAGAGCTGGAACAGGGATGGAATTCCAGGTGAATCCCAGTCAGGGATGGGGCAGGGAGGGAATTCCAGGTGAATCCCAATCAGGGCTGGATCAGAGAGGGAATTCCAGGTGAATCCCAGTCAGAGCTGGAACAGGGATGGAATTCCAGGTGAATCCCAGTCAGGGATGGGGCAGGGATGGAATTCCAGGTGAATCCCAGTCAGGGATGGGGCAGGGAGGGAATTCCAGGTGAATCCCAGTCAGGGATGGGGCAGGGATGGAATTCCAGGTGAATCCCAGTCAGGGATGGGGCAGGGAGGGAATTCCAGGTGAATCCCAATTAGGGATGGGGCAGGGAGGGAATTCCAGGTGAATCCCAATTAGGGATGGGGCAGGGAGGGAATTCCAGGTGAATCCCAATTAGGGATGGGGCAGGGAGGGAATTCCAGGTGAATCCCAATTAGGGATGGGGCAGGGAGGGAATTCCAGGTGAATCCCAATTAGGGATGGGGCAGGGAGGGAATTCCAGGTGAATCCCAATTAGGGATGGGGCAGGGAGGGAATTCCAGGTGAATCCCAATTAGGGATGGGGCAGGGAGGGAATTCCAGGTGAATCCCAATTAGGGATGGGGCAGGGAGGGAATTCCAGGTGAATCCCAATTAGGGATGGGGCAGGGAGGGAATTCCAGGTGAATCCCAATTAGGGATGGGGCAGGGAGGGAATTCCAGGTGAATCCCAATTAGGGATGGGGCAGGGAGGGAATTCCAGGTGAATCCCAATTAGGGATGGGGCAGGGAGGGAATTCCAGGTGAATCCCAATTAGGGATGGGGCAGGGAGGGAATTCCAGGTGAATCCCAATTAGGGATGGGGCAGGGAGGGAATTCCAGGTGAATCCCAATTAGGGATGGGGCAGGGAGGGAATTCCAGGTGAATCCCAATTAGGGATGGGGCAGGGAGGGAATTCCAGGTGAATCCCAATTAGGGATGGGGCAGGGAGGGAATTCCAGGTGAATCCCAATTAGGGATGGGGCAGGGATGGAATTCCAGGTGAATCCAAATCAGGGCTGGATCAGGGATGGAATTCCAGGTGAATCCAAATCAGGGGTGGAATTCCAAGTAAATCCCAGTCAGGGCAGGAATTCCAAGTGAATCCAAATCAGAGCTGGATCAAGGAGGGAATTCCAGGTGAATCCCACTCAGAGCTGGAATTCCAGGTGAATCCAGATCAGGGATGGAATTCCAGGTGAATCCAAATCAGGGGTGGAATTCCAAGTAAATCCCAGTCAGGGCAGGAATTCCATGTGAATCCCAGCCAGGTGTCTGTGGGAGTTTTTGTGGTGGAATCATGTCCTTCCTTCTCTGACACCTTAAATCCAAGATTTTCACCCCAGCTTCACCACCTCAAAGCAGGGAAACCAGGACCAACCTGGAACCGGCTTAATTACAGAGTAAATATTTGCATAAATGCAAATAAGGGGATGTCACCATCACCACTTTAATCAGATCCAGGTGAATTCCTTTGGAGATGTCCATAACTCCTGCCTAAAGCATTCCTGCTCATCCTGGTTTTTTTCCTAATTTATCCTGGTTTTTTTCCTATAAACCTGTTTTTTCCTGAGCCTCAGATCCTTTCTCAGGGAGGTTTTGCAGCGCTGACACCAAATGGTTGAAAATTTGTCACTCAGCCCTTCAGAGCAGCATTCAAATAAACTGATTTTCCACAAAAAAAAATGTTTTCCTGCATTAAGAAATTGCCTTTTTAAGGATGATTTCACTTGCCCAGGATGGCTGTGGATGTGGTTTTTTTTAGAGCAGGGTGTTTTTATTAATGAACAGGTGAAGAATTCCAGTAAAAATTTGGAGTTTTCCCCAGTTTATTTGAGTTTGGTGTGGGTGCCTTGGGCAGAGTGTCCAGGTCTGTGCCCACAGCTCCAGGAGCACCACGAGAGATTCCAGAAATCATTTGGGGTCTGGAGCTTGTGGGCTTGGGCCTGGAGAAGGGAAAGCTGAGAGGGCATCCCCAAATCCACGCAAATATCCCCCAAAAGTGTCCAGAGGGTGGGAAACGAAGCCACAATGAGTTCCAGCTCCATTTGAGGAAGATTTTTTCCCATGGAAGTGGCAAAGCTCTGAGAGAGAACCTGGAGCCTCCTTTGGGGAAATCCCAACCCCAGCAGACTTTTATGTGTCACCTGCTCCAGCCTGGGTTTGGGATCTCCAAATTTCCCTCCCCTCCCCATCCCACCCTGGGATTCTATTTTTTGTTAACACCTCGAAAATACCCAAAAATTGCCCGAAAATACCCAAAAATTGCCTGAAAATACCCCCAAATCCAACATCTCTCTGCTCTGCTGCTGAGGATAAACCAAGGAGTGGGTTTTTAAAATTGGATTTCTTTCTCCCCACAGCCCCCCAGCGAGCTGACAAGAAAGTTGTGGACACAATTGAGCAGCTGGTGGCCAGCATGGTGTCAGGAACTTTGTCTGCCAAAGACAGGAATGCTCAGAAGAACTGCCCCGAATACTGGTGGGTGTGGGGGAAGTTTGGAGTAGATGTGATTAAAACTTCCACTCAATGGCAGTGATCAAAGCCTGTTGTGTGTTTAATCAGGTTTTTTTTTTAGGGGGGAAATGTTTTCCTGGAGCTAATTATCCCTGGAAACGACCCTGGAGTTTGTGTTGTTGCTTTTGATGTGCCAATAATGGCTCTGTGTCATCCAAATTCAAGGTGTTCAAAGCAATTTGCGTTTTAGGAGCAAATTCGGCTGGTGCAGACATCCAGCAAGGCAACAGGATTTAGAATTCTAGGAAAAAATGTTGGGAAAGGGGGAGCTGAGACATCTCCAGGTGTGTGACAGCACCTCTGATGAATTCCTCTCAACCCCTCCATTATTTATATCCTTGCTGCTTGTTATTCCCACAAAAACCTGCTCAGCCTCATGCTAAACACCTGGAAAAAGAAATTTTAAAAAACCTGAATTGCTGAGGGGGTTTTTTTTGCTTTTAAAAATTGCAATTTTCAGCTGATCCCTGCTTTGTTTGCTGTGTTCCCCAGGTTCCTGTCTGACGAGGAGAGCCTGGAGTACAAATACTACAGGCTGAGGCTGGCAGAGGTGCAGAGGAGGAGCCTGGCTGGGGAAGGAGCTGGCCCAGAGTCCCTGCGGGCCCTGCTCTACGCCAGGAGAGTGGCCAGCATCAAAAGGAGGCTGTTCAAGAGGCAAAAAAAACCTGGCCTTGTCCCCAGCAGGGCCAGGAAGGTGAGGAGGGCAAGCTCGGGCACCCAGACTGTGCTGTCAGCTGGCACGGTGCTGAAGCACCCAGACAAAAATCTTCCAGGTGCAGCCCAGGCCAAGCCCGGCCTGGCAGAGCCCGGCCTGGCAGAGCCCGGCCTGGATGTCACCTCGGCCCCACAAGGTGCCACCAGCTCCCAGGTGGCCCTGGCAGCAGAGGAGAAGGCAGATCCTGAGGGTTTGGGAGCAGCAGCCCAGCCTCTGCCAGCCCCGGGCTCGCAGTTTCCTGATGGTGAGTGGGGTTTGGGGCTGGATTTGGGGTTTTGTTGTGGCAGGAAAAACAAGACAAAAATGGAGTTGGATTTGGGATTTTAAATTGTGGCAGGGGAAACAAACATGGGGTTAGATTTGGGGTTTTATTATAGCAGGAAAAACAAATGTGGGGCTGGATTTGGGGTTTTGTTGTCGCAGGAAAGGACAAAAATGGGGTTGGATTTGGGATTTTAAATTGTGGCAGGGGAAACAAACACAGGGTTGGATTTGGGATTTTATTGTGGCAGGGAAAACAAATACAGGGTTGGATTTGGGGTTTTATTGTAGCAGGAAAGGACAAAAATGGGGTTGGATTTGGGATTTTAAATTGCAGCAGGAAAAACAAATATGGGGTTGGATTTGGGGTGTTAAATTGTGGCAGGGAAAACAAATGTGGGGTTGGATTTGGGATTTTAAATCGTGCCGGGAAAAACAAATATGGGG